>CM062812.1:672848006-673448006 GCA_031772625.1 Pinus tabuliformis
ATGAAAAGTATGCAAACCAAGAAAAAAAGGCAAGGATGAGGGACTTAGAAGAGCCCTTGTCACAAGAAGAGCTGAACAAGAGGGGCATAGGAATCTAAAGAAGATGGCTGACTTGAGCTCTGTGTTCACAGGTATTCATACTTCCAAGCACACAAACGAGAGCAGTTGAATCCTCCTCAACTGCCAAGCAGCAAACTACCAAGGCCACTGAGAATATATCCAGCAAAGGCAAAGAAAAGGAAATGGAGACAGAGCAACCACATCAAGAGAAGGAGCAGTCACCTCCAGTGACTCAAGAGTAGACAGATAAGGAAGAGCAGCAGCAGGCAGAGCAACAACAGCAACAAGATTTGCAGCAAGAAAAAAGGCAACATGATAGACAGCAGCCCTTACAACAGGAGAGAGTAATTGATACTCCAACTTCCACTGAGCAACAGGCTCAGAACATAGTGCCTCCTAGGCCAGAAGTCACCACTGATGCCTCGGTCCTCCAAACTCCTCAAAAGGAGGACTTAAGCAGAAAAAGGGATAGAGAAACCCCCTGACTTCATCTATCAACTAGGGAGAAAAAAGACAAAGATTAAATGATTTTTCAGAAGATGACATAGCAATAAGACAGGCATTGGGCATGGGCCCACCCAGCAGAGAAGCTTCAGCAAGTTCCTTCCAGCAGGAACAGGACAAGACTATGGGAGGGGAGGTCAGCTCCTCTAGCCAACAGAAGAAGGACAAGTAAGCATCAAACAACAATTTATAGACATCAAAAGGAGGAATGAGCCTATCAAAAATACAGCTGTACAATCATCTGCTAAACATGGCTCCTACTAATCAGCAAAGACTTATGTCTGCCTTTGATGTAGGTGAAGGCAAAATGATCATGAGTCATTTTATGCCCACAGCACTGCAGCCCCAATCTGCTTCAGATTACCTCAGGACCAACCTGGAGGTCATGGCCAAAGACATACACCCAATGGAAAAAATTGAACTGCACAAACAAACTGGTGAGATGGTGTATGCCTCCTTAGCAGATGAAACATTAGAAAATTATAAGCTAAAGAGCAGCCTCAATGCCACAGCCTCTCAACTGGAATTGGAGAAGGCATCATCCCAGGCGAAGGACAACAGAATAAGGTCCCTGGAAGACATAATCATTGAAATTGGGCATGATCCCAAAGATATTTCAGGGATACAGGAAATCTTGAAGTTGAGGGATGCTGACATGGCTGCCATGAGAAAGAAAATCAAGATCCCAGCTACCATTCCCTCAGAAAGATGAGGTAGCCCAACAAAGGCATGAGAAGGATACCACAGATTTGTTGATCTCCATTTATAAACAGCTTGTTCAAGCACAAGAGAAGTTGGGAGAATCAGAGGCTGCAAAGGCAGCATTACAGCATCTCTGAAACAAAGAGAAGAAGGGCAGACTTCTCAGCTCCTCCTCAGATCATCAATCTTGAGGAAACTGCTCCTATCACTGCCCCTCCTCCTCAACAGACCGAACAAACAGCAACATCTACTTTAGCAGCGCCAACAACTACAGAGCAGGCCCAAAGCCTAGATATGCAAAAGCTGAAGAATGAAATCCAAGTCCTGGAAGCTCAAATGTTGGAGCTCAATTCAGCCAAAGAATCTTTGGCTAAAATCAATGATAGATATGATAAATCCAAACAAACTGTGGCAGAGAAGGACAGGGAGGTCAAAGCCCTCAAAAACAAAATAAAAGAGCTAGAGAATGAGCTCAAGTTAGATAAAGTGGTGGCTGAACTGAAAATAGTGCTGTGGGCTAACATTAGTCAATCTATCAATGAGCAGTGGCCATATATTGAAACTATCCATGAGCAACTAGAGCTCATCCCAAAAGCACAGAGGGAGATTCACAAATCAAGAGCTCAATTGAGCAATATGCCTGAAGTGGCCACCAGAATGATCAATGTACTTAACCATAGAACAAGTTCTCAGTTAGCTGCCATGGGAATTACAAATAGAACTGACACTATCCAAATGGTCAAAAGGGTTCTCACACTGAGAAACTTAGTGCAGACATTGGAAAGAAGAACCCAGGATATGCAGACTGAGGTGAACAAGTTTCTGGAAAAATTTCAAGTGTTAGAAAGCAGAGGACTCCCTGGCTTACTGAACAGCGCAGGGAGATTATTCACACATGACCAATATGCTAAAAGGGTCAATACATTTGCCACTAGCCAGATCAATGATAAGCCCAGCACCTCAGAGGAAACAGGGCCAGCCACAGGACAGTCTCTTTACAACAGAGTCGAGAATCTGTTTTTATAATGAATGAGATCAATCACCTGTTTGGGGTGGCTCCCAATTTCTTCAAGTACACAGAGGCAGAGGAGACAATGGATGCTATTCTCAGGCATCAACTCCCTACGCAAGAATGGTGGACAAATGCAATACAGAAGATTTTGTAAACAGGGAGCCACTTAACAATTTTGTTTCTTAAAAATATCAGTTGTCATGCAAAGCACAGTTTAACAAAATCAGCATGCACAGTGGATTAAAGCTGAGCCAACTCAGCAGATGGATCGGCCAACCAAGCAGAAATAGAAGACTACAGGTGGCAGGGCCGAGAAATACAGCGCAGCAAGAAATAAAGACGCATTATTCAGCATTAAAGCAAAGCGACTCAACCGACTCAATGATCTCCAAAGGTCAAATTACCCTCTGACAGACATAAAGAGCATTTATGCTGCATTCAAAGTTGCAATAACTTCTTTTCCTACTTTCTGTACGCATTTATGAAGATATTTTCTCTCTCAGATGACTCAATACCTGAGATATTTTGTATAAGCATTGCTATAAAGTCCCCTTCGCATGAGCTTGCAAGGGTTGTTGTTGATTTCTCCTGAAGAAATTCTTATGCTGTAATCCTTTCAGAAGTTTAATAAAGAAAGTGATGGAATTTCTTGGATTTCTGAAGTGTTGAATGCGGTCTGGTGTCGGTTGATAACTGCTGGATTCCTGTGTATTTCACCATACAATAAGTCTCTGTAACTCTCTCTGTTATTTGTTTGTTTTGTTAAATTCCATATATGATTTCTGGTTTTCAATACTAAGCAACAAGGAAAAAGAATAACTTTCAGGATTTATTCACTGAGTACCCTGAGTTCAATCTGTGTTGTTAAAGAATGTTTTCTTCATCTGTAATCTAGATAAGTGTAACTCTTAATTGCTGCACTTTCAGAATACACCTTTCACAGTGGCCTTTGTCACAAGAATTCAAGTTTGCTCCTGTGCAGCGTGTTCACTTTCACCTCACCAACTTAATAGAAAATTCTTAATTGCTTTCTATTGGTTGACATACATCACCATTTAAGCTAATTTTGTTTGTCTAAGATACACAATAGACCCTGCAGTTTGAACACCACCAATCCTGCATATCAAATCATTTCACAACTCCAGACTCCATTGCCCAATGGTATTTCACTATCTAAACACTATATCATAAGACCTGAAAGAAATCCTTCAACAAAAACATAAACCAAAACCTGAGCATAATAGCTAGCCTAAAAACACCATCATAACAGAGACAAATCATAAAGAGAGAGCCCTCTCTGATTATAGTTTGGCTAGAAACTGTGATCCAAAGATTGGTTAGTGGTTACCCCGGCCGTATTCCCTTGGGAGTCATAGGGAACAACCTGGGTGTTAACAGGTACCTTATGGGATCAGTCTTTGATTTCAGTGATCCGTTGCATCTTTCAGCATCATTGACAGTTATATATGTGATATTCAGACATGTACTTTCTCATTATGATCAGATGATCCATTATGTATTTTCCAGTCAGTTATACTTGTATACTTAGTGGATCCGCTTGTACTTGATATGCGGACATGCTTTACTTTTCCTGAGCATGGGTATGCCCGCCTCAGACAATGTTTCTTTCTGATCTCCTTTCGGTGGCTTGGCAGGCTGAATTCTGGTGAAGTCCTCCTCGGTTTTTTCGACAGAGTTCCTTTCGTTGTACTTACTTAATATATTTCGGCCATCATGTTCCCCTTCTGACCTCATACATTAGGGGGCATCTGTTATAGCTCCAAATCTCACTCTTATGGTTTGTGATGCTGCACTCATGGCCTAGGGCAACCCCTCCTTCCAGACCTGGTCCAAAATTTAAAACATAGTGTTTTATTCCCTATACGCGACTTTTCCCTGAGTTAAACGCGTGTACACGCGGGTCTGTTATACCCAACCCGCGTGTATCTATTAAAACACTTAAAAAATAATAAATTCCTCTTTTTCGGGTGCAGATCGCGGGTTTTACCTACTGGATCACCTGTTATTGCCCGTGGTCCAACTGTTCCCAACTAACTCCTAACTAAAAAACTACTTTGGAGAGGGATATAAAAGACATCAAAGGGAAGGCCAAGGGGAGGGAGAAGAGAGCAAGATTATTATGCTGAGATTTTTCCCTTAGACCAGGTTTGAAGTCCTTGGTGCTTTCTGCACTTCCCCCATTTTGCATAGGAAACCCTTGTTTCCATTTGTCTTGGTGATCATTCATCCTTGATATCATCATTTGAGTAGGACTTGGAAGGAGCTCTTGTTGGAGGCTTGAGGCTGGAACGAATCCGGGAGGAAGCTTTGCTTGGAGCCTGTTGAAGGTGTTCAGGTGATATCTTTCCGATATATGTACTTTATTTGCCTTTATATATAAAGAAACACGTCTTTGTTCCCGAAACAATCTTTCTTTATGCTTATGAGATTCTTGTCTTGAATTCTTATGCAAGTGGTTACTTAAAGATTTTTATAACTAACTTTATAGCATAAAGATGGTTTATACATAAATATCTGTACATGTACTGTTGTGTTCTTCGATTTGTTTGTCTTGCAGGTCAAAGAAAGAAGAAGGGAACTCCAAGAAGGGTTTGGACCCTAAAGGCCTTCTCGAACGTAGGACCTTAGGTACGTACCCTAAACATTAGAATTTGCTTAAAAGTAAAAATGATGGCTGTGTGTGTGTGTTTCTTTGAATAAGCAATTTTCAGTCTGGTAGAGTCTTAGCCCAAAGGACCCTAGGGGTACTTTCCCTTCAACCAGAAATGCTTCACTTGAAAATCCTAAACAAATCTATTCCAATTAGTTATCATCAATACAATCACCAATATCTACTAAATCCAATAGTTTCCTTAGATATTTGAACTTCTTATTAAGAAGAGCATTTGTCAGAATGGCTTCTACCCGTTCATTTGTGAGAACAAACTCTAACTTTACAATCCCATCTTGCACTAAGTTCCTAATAAAGTCGAACTTGTTATTGATATGTTTTGTCCTCAAATGTAACACAGGATATCCACACATCTTGATACAACTTTGGTTATCACAATTAATCAGAGTATGACCCAAAGACTTCTTGAACAAATCTACCAGAAGCTTCCTTAACCAAACAGACTCTTTTCCTACTTCACATGTACCTAAATATTCGGCCTCAACACTACTCAATGAAACAAGATCTTTCTTCCTACTCATCCATGGGATCATAACAACTCCAAAACTAAAGTATCCTCCGGCAATTATTCTTCCATCGGTCTCACTTCCACCCCAATTAGAGTTTGTGAAGCCAATTAGCTTGACTTCCTTACTATAATACTTTATAGGAAGTTATGTATAGTTCCACAAAGATAGCTCAATATATTTTTGGCATCTATCCAGTGATCATGAAGAGGCTCCAACTAAAACTAATTGAGAATGTTCACTAAAAAACATATATCTGGCATAGTATTTACTAGATACATCACGGAGCCCACCAACTGATGATATGAGGTAGGATCCACAAGGCTAGAGTTGGAGCTCCTCAACTTCCTGAGGTTGGTGATTGTAGGATTAGTCATTTGCTTGGAGTCCATCATCACAAATTTCTCCAATAACTTGATGATGTACTTTCCTTTCCAAAAATATATCTCCCTAGGTCTCTACCATACTTCTAGAGCTAGGTAGTAATGCATCAGTCCTAGATCCTTCATCTCAAAATCAGCCACCAACATCTTCTTGCATTCTTGAATTCTTCATTTTACACTAGTGATGAATAAATCATCCATATGTAGTAGAATAATGACGGGCTATTCACGACCTTGAGATATAAATTTAGATCTACAATACTCTTCATGAAACCAATTCTGAGAAGATATGCATCCATTCCTGCATACCATGCCCTCGATGCTTGCTTCAAGCCATATAGGGCCTTCTTGAGTATCCAAACATAAGAGTCCCTATTATTCACTTCAAATCCTTTAGGTTGTTCAATCTACACTTCCTCATCACTTGTCCCATTAAGAAATGCATTCCTAACATCCATTTGATGGATACTTGACCTCATTGTAAGAGCCAATGAAACCAATGATCTAATGGTAGTGTACCTTGTTGTAGGTGCAAAGGTTTCTTCATAATCATGCCTTCATTTTGAGAGAAACCCATTGCGATGAACCTTGCTTTGTACTTATATGTACTTCCATTCATATATCATGTTTGATCTTATATATCCACTTCGATGTGACGACAAATTTGTCACTAGGTCTAGGAACAATTTCCCAAACCCCATTCTTTATGATGGATTTCTATTCTTTCTGCGTAGATTTCTTCCAAACTTATTCATGCTCAGATTTGTGGAATGTAGGTGGTTTGGCTTCAGCCAACTTTGTCACATATGTAGCATAAAAATAATACCTTTTCAGTTTCTTACTTTCCCTAAAGGACCCTTTCGTAGATTCATGTCCTTCGACATTGATCCGGGTTCCTTTAGCTACAAGAATCATCCAAGATCTTTTAATTTTGTGATATTGTTAGAGTTTCATTTTAAATAGCATAAAATAACATATGTGCATTCTTAAACAAGAGGAAACATGACAATGATCAGGAAGTCAAAACATGACACATTTGATAATGGAGTTTTTCTAGTGTGGACTATGTATTTAGGCTCTATGTCAAGATAGTGTTGGCTTCTTCATATATTCACATAAATGATGATGATGTACATGTACTATGTTTTTTTTCATACAAGGACATATGCTCTCAATATGAGTGGCTAGTCTCTCCACGAGACATTCCGTTAGAGGAACTCTCACTCACAATAGGCCTCCTATCAACATAACAACTTAAGATGATCTCATAAAATGTGGCAATGAATATCCTTTCAACATAGATACATAGGGATTTCAAAAAAATTACATAGCATGAAAAGCTAAATACATCTCACATAATTTGGCAAAAACGTCCCCACAACATAGCATCAAATATTGATCTCAAAGCATAATACATCATCTTAGCAATTATGATGGAAAACATGACATGACTAATTCATTTACCTTCACTTTGGAAGTTGGCTGAACACTAAAGGCTCAGCTGCAAAACCTAATTGCACCATTGAATTTTTGTCATTGATAGGTGTAAAATGGACTATCCATTTGTCGAATTCTGACTCCGTCAAAATCTCGGCCTGTAGGATTTTTTTACATTCCCCATGATTCTCCAAGGTTCTATTCTCTGAACTGACTAAAGATCTGAAATTCAAATCACAAATATGATCTCACCATCATGATCCTTGTGACATTCTGACACTTTCGAGTATAAAGTTGGCTACATTCTGACTCTAGCAAATTTCAGCTTCCAAGGAATTTGGAAGACTCCCTCAAGATTATTCAAAGATTTTTCTCTACTAGGAATTTGCAAATCTACTGCTTAGATGGTGATTATGATTCCACAATCACGTTCCTTGTAAAATTCTGGTTAAAATGACTGTAAGCTTCATATCATTCTGGCAAAATGAAAATTTACCTCCGAGGGGAATCTTCAAGCATCAAGTAATATTTTCTAAAAATCCGTCTCAAAATGCATGCCATCAATATTCGTCCTGGAACTATGCCATGGTTCCATATTCTTGCAACTCATATTTCCATAGGCTTATGTTTCCACCTCTAGTTCGTTGCCAGTATGGATCTCCCTCTCCTTTGGTCGAATTAAGGGGCAAGTATATATATTAAATCATCGACGGATTAACAAACAATTAGTCGTTGGTTCAATGGCTAAATTCAGTGGTTTGTTAACAAGGGGTTAGGGAATCAAACACCGCCCCTTCCAAAATGGGCATGAATTTTTTGGTTTGTTAAGGGTGTTTTGGAGTTTGTTTTGTTTTGAGTTTGAATATAGGATGGGGCCACCGCATCGTGGCACGCCGACCCACATGGACGACGTGGGTTCGTTACCCACCTACCTCCTGTTTAATGTATTTCAGCCATTGAAATGACCCTTATTTTCACCCCCCTTGTAATTTATTATGTCATTGGGGTGACAGGGTTTGGCCACCTACTGTCCATTTACTATTGATTCAACTAGTGGGTTAGTGGAGGTTATTTCCCACCCCCTATTTTTACTTAATTTTCATTTTTTTTTAACACCATATGGTCATTTAGTCGATTTTAGGGGTTTATGGACAAATTAATCGTTCTTCAATTTCACGCACTCTCGAGAGTTATATTCCATGTTCGTGACTCGGTCACTTTGTAGGACCATTAAACCTAGTCCACATGGCAACTTTGACCAAAACGTTGACTAGCTCTATCACCCTCATATGAGCATGGATTTGAGTCTCATTCACACCGTTAGAATTAGGGCGACGAGAAATTCGTTCTAGTGCTGATTTGAGAGAAATTTGACCACTTTCAATTTTGACCATTTCTAAGCCCTCTTGGACTTCCACAAGGGCCTGGAGCCACCTCGATCAATCCTCCCTACTGAGGAGCTTTTGGTCGTCCAAAAGCATGAAAATAATCTACAACTTCTTTGTACCTTATCTTCATTGCAATTGTCCTCACAGGTCACCCTTCATTCTCCTTCACCTATTTCCCTCAGAGCCATAAGCGATGAGCCGACACCTACACACTCTGCAAACCTGTTGTACAATTCTGTAAATTACATGCTTAATTTACATGACCAACTAATGACCCAAGCATCCCATACTTGCTATGAGTTTATAACAAATACTCTGTGGTCATGTTTACATCAAGATGGAAATAATACCCCAGCTATCAAAACAAGGCCAAATTATCATTATTGCTTCAACAAGTGATGGAAAACACATCATCACTGCAACACAATATTTACAAAAATAAGTTTAAAAACTAGTGTTTCTTTAACAAGTGATGGAAACACATCATCACTTTCATAGTTTTAAATGCAACTCAAAATAAGGCCAGACATCATTGTTGTTGCAACAAGTGATGGAAAACACATCATCACTTTTATAGTTTAAAATGCAACACATGATTGGAAAAAATAAGACCATGACATTCTACCACACCTAGAATAACCATTTCTCACTTATCAAAGTGAATGGGTCACCTCATTATGGCATGTTTTCTGCTCGAACAAATGTTTCATCTGGTTCATGCATAGATGCTTTGTCATTGCAATGCTACTCTGGATGGAGTCTCGAACATGTGGCCATTTAATGAACACTTTTGTTGCAATGAATACAGAAAGTCTTCTTCCTCCAGATCTTCTTAACATGATTCTTCCCCTGTTGTGGAGAAGGAATTTCAAGCCTCATCCTCTTTCGCGTTACCATTCTCTTCTAGCACTCAACAAATACATTGTTATGTAAAATGCAAAAACTACATATTTTTAAATGCCAAGATTTTCGTTCATTATTAACAATATGGTGGTAATAAAAATGAACATTAGAATACCAAGACTTTTTATACCTTTCTTGTTGGTCTCTGGTATGATCATGAGCACAAGATCTTTCCTCGGCTCTTTCTCTGCAATGCATAATGCCATAGGTTGATGGTGATTTATTCCCATCATCCTCTTTCCTCAACTATTTCAACAATGTCATGGAAGATTCTTCCATCTCTGATCATTCTCCTTCAGTATATCCCAAACCTACAAATCGAGGCCTTTTCTCAACCTCCAATGGCTGAGTTATGCCTTGGTTATTAACACCAATTCCTTCATCTTCCTTGTACCTCATCCTGGTAAGGAGCTTCATGTTTGTCCCTGTAATTTGTATCTCCACATTTACAACAAAAATTATACTATGTGAAGATGAAAGTAAAGGGAAACCAACATATTTTACCTCCACTATTGAGTTGGAAGGAACTGATGGGGGCTTCTCATCATCTGTTGTTGGTGGTTCCTTGGCTGTCTTAGCACATTCCCCAACCTCCTTCCTGACATATGCAAGTCTTGCATTATGGGGTAATTCCTCTAATCTGATTGTGTTTATGATGCCTTGTCCATTTATGTTGAGGCCCTTCCCCTAATACCCCACTCTCTTTAATAGTTTGGAGTTGATTCCTGTGGTATGATTTTCAAAAAGAATGAAATCATCATCAGGAAACATACATGAAGTCACAATATTATGTTTTACCTCACAGGGGTCACGCTGCATATTTTCCAAGGCCTCATCCTTAGCTTATAGTTGGTGTAGAAATCTCTGTTTCTCCTCTTTCTCTTCATATAGAAGCCTCCTTAATTCAACAATCTCTTCTTGAAGACTTAGGTTGTTTCGATTTAATTCTTCCAAGGCCACCTCTATGGCTTGCAAATGAAGTTACAATCAATGCTTCTCCTCTTTCTCTTCTCGTAGAAGCATCTTTAATTCAATGTTATCAACTTGAAGATTCTGGTTGATCTCCTCATTCGAATGATGAGAAGATGATGAAGGTGATGAACAATCACTAGTAGATGTGGATGAAGCATATCTTTCTGCTTCTTCTTTCTCTTTTCTCTCATAAGATTCATACAACATGTCCACCATTTTGGACATCTTTAGAATGGTCTTGAACATGTCGTTCTCACCCTCTATTGTTGCACATTCGATCATTTTCATGATCTAAATTCACATTAGCAAGAAGACCACTCTGGTACTAAACTTGATCTGTGTTCCTTCAGCTACCAGAATCACCCATGATATTTTACTTCTATGATGTTGTTATAATTTCATTTTAAAGAGAATAAAATAACATATGTGCATGCTTAAACAAGAGGAAACATGAAAACGATCAACAAGTCAAAACACGAAAGATTTGATAACAGAGTTCATCCAGTGTGGACTACGTCTCTAGCCCCAGTTTCAATATGGTGTTGGCTACTTTATATAATTCTAGAAATGATGGTGATGTACATGGACTATGTTTTCTTTCATACAAGGACATATTCTCTCAACATGAGTGGCTAGTCTCTCCACGAGATGTTCCGCTACAGGACCTCTCACTCACAGTAGGCCTCCTCTTAGCATGACAACTTAACATGATCTCACACAATGTGGAAATGAGTATCCATTCAACATAGCTACACAGGGATCTCAACAACAATACATATCATGAAGAGCTAAATACATCTCACATAATGTGGGAAAAACAATCCCACAACATAACATCAAACAGGGATCTCAAAACATAATACATCATCTCAGCAATTATGAAGGAAGGCATGACATAACTGATTCATGTACCTTCACTTCGGAAGTTGGCCAAAAAATGGAAGGCACAACATCAAAACCTTACTGCACAACTGAATTTCTATCATCAAGAGGTGTAAAATCGACTATCCATTTGTCGAATTCTGAAACCGTCAAAATCTGGGCTTGTAGGAATCTTTTAGATTCCCTATGATTCTTGAAAGATTTCATTCTCTGGGCTAACAGGACATTTGCAACTTAGATCACAAACCTAATATTTCCATCATGATCCTTGCGAGATTCTTATACTTTTGAGTATAAATTTGGCTGCATTCTAACTCTCATGAATTTCAGCCTCCAAGGAATCTGGAAGATTCCTTCAAGATTATTCAAAGATTCTTTTTTGCAAGGAATCTGGAAATTTGTTACTCAGATGTTGATTCTGATTTCACCTTTGCGTTCCTTGTGAAATTCTGGTTAAAATAACTATAAACTTCATATCATTCTGACAAAATTAAAATTTATCTCCCATGAGAATCTTCAGGCATCAAGGAATATTCTTTAAGAATCTGTCTCGAAATGCATGCCATCAATCTTCCTCCTGGAATTGAATCATGGTTCTCCCTTCCTGCAACTCATAGTTCCACAGGCTCATGGTCCCACCTTTGGTTCACTGCCCGTCTGGGCCTCCTTCTCCTTTAGTCGAATTAAGGGGCAAGTATATATATTAAATCATCAGCGGATTAACCAACAATTAGTCGTTGTCTCAATGGCTAAATTCAGTGGTTTGTTAACAAGGGTTTGGGGGATCAAACCCCACCCCTTCCAAAATGGGAGATATTTTTGTGGGTTATTAAGGGAGAGTTGGAGTTTGTTTTGTTTCGATTTTGAATATAGGAAGGGGCTGCCGCATGGTGGCAGGACGACCCACGTGGCCAGCACGGGTTCATACCCATCGGCCTCCCATTTAATGTATTCCAACCATTGAAATGAATCCCATTTTGGGCCCCCTTGTAATGTATTATGCCACTGGGGTGGTGGGGTTTGGCCACTTGTCGCCCCATTTAATATTGATTCGACTGGTGGGGATGGCGGGGGTTATGGCCCACCCCCTATTTTGAATTAATTTTCACTTTTTTAACACCATATGGTCATTTAGTTGATTTTGGGGTTTATGGACACATTATTCATTCTACAATTTCGCACACTCTTGGGAGCCATATTCCATGTCCCAAACTCAGTCAATTTGTAGGACCATTAAACTTAGCCCACATGGAAACTTTGACTGGCTCTATCTCCCTCATATGAGCTCAGATTTGAGTGTTGTTTGAACCATTGGAATTAGGGAAATGAGAACTTCGATCTGCTGTTGATTTGAGGGAAACTTGACCACTTTCAATTTTGACAATTTATGAGCCCTCTTGGGCTTCTGCATATGTCTGGAGCCACCTAGATCAACCATCTTCTAATGTAGCTCAACCAATTTTGCCTCTTCCTTGTGGTTGGGATAACCACCTATTGAATAGGTTCACTTGATCCTTCTTGTTCATCATTTGTAGTAGAGTTCTCATGATGAACTTCATCTTCTTCAAATACAGGAACTTCTTCGTCATCAAAATCAATAAGAATATCCTTCAATCTCTTGTAATCTTGATTCTCATCAAATATGACATCCTTGCTTACTTCAATGTGTCTTCCTTCCTTTATGTAAATTCTATATTATTTTGAGGAAAGACTATATCCAATGAATATTCCCTTCATGCTTGTCAAGCCCAACTTCTTTCGCTTGTATTTCAAAACATGGATATATGCTAGACTTCAAAATATACGGAGATGATCCACACTCAGCTTCTTCCCTGTGAATACTTCGTTGTATGTATTATTATCAAGACTCTTATGAGGACTTCTATTTTGAAAGTACACTGTAATCATTGCTACTTCACCCCATAAGAAATTCGATAGATCTTGATCAAGGAGCATAGTTCAAATGCCTTCTTAAATTAACCTATTCTTCCTTTCCGCCAATCCATTTTGCTCGGGATATTAGGTAAAAATGAGATCCCTCTTAATACTTGCAACCTTACATATGAAATTAACTCTGTATAGGTGTATTCCCCATCATTGTCAAATCTTAGAGTCTTTATCTTTCTTTTGGTTAGGGTTTCCACTTCAGCCTTAGAACTCCTTGAATTTATCAAATAATTCATCTTTAGTTTTGAGTAGGTAGAGCCATGTCTTCCTCTAATGGTCATCAATGAATGTTACATAATAGATATTTCCTCCAAGTGTTTTGTCGGACATGGGTTTGCATACATCGGAATGGATGATATCTAATATTTCTTTAGATCTAGATTCACTATGATGAAATGGCTTTCTAGTAAGCTTCCCTAAAGACAATCCCTTGCATGAACCTTCATGATCTAACTTCATATCAGGAATACCATGAATCGATTCACTAAGAGTATGGATTAACCTATAATGAATATGACCATACCTTCTATGTGATAGTTCAATGGGACTTATTTCCATATGAACCAAATCTTGAGGAGATGGAGTGATAACCCAATAAATACTTTCTTCTCAAACTCCAATAACCCTAGCTTTGTCAATAGTAGATTTCCTTCCCTAGACCAATACTTTTCCATCAAAAAAATTAATCCTTTCCCCTTTATCTTCTAAACAAGAAATAGAAAGTAAATTATTTTTCAAACCTAGAACATAGATAATGTTATTGAGATATATCTTCGATACATGATCCATCTTCATTGATGGAGATCCCAGGCCCATAATGGCATAGCTTTTGTTGTCACCCAATTCCACTACATGAGAGGATGACTCCTTTGATATTTTTTGAAGTTTATTTATTTCACATGTCATGTGTCTCCATGCTCCACTATCAATGATCCATGCATTGTCATTAGTAAGAGAACCTATAAGGGAAGCCAAGAATCCTTGACTCTTGAATTTGTTGAATAAGTAGTAGTTGATCTTCTTGATCCATCTTCTAGAATATTTCAAACCTAATCTTATGTACTTCACCATAGATGGAGAATCCATGCCGACAAAGTGATCTTCAACTTCTCTTGACCTTAGCTCTGATACCATGTTGGAAAATCAAAGAGATTATATTATGGTTTGATTCTCCTTTCTTGATTATTACTTGTGAGTGTGTTGGAATTTTTTATTATATTTTCTTTCATCAAGAAATTATATGTATATGAATATCACAAATCAAGAGACATAAGATATAGGCACATGCCAGGGCAAAACCCCCCTCGAGGGGAAAACCCAGTCAAGATAATTATTCCTTTCAATATTATTCTTTGAGACTCTTTACCCTATACCAAGACCAAACTTTCCCTCCACGCCATGTTAGCCTTTGATATCTTCGACCCCTTCCAGCAACTTCAACTACGTAGCAACTTCCGAAAACATGCAACTTATGACAACAACATAATCTTAGGATACTTCGATCTCCCAACCCATACTAGGAAACAAAGAGACATAAGCACCAAAAGATAAATTTTCTTCTTCTCTAGATACTCCCCCAAACTTGCACTTCTTTCGTCCTCCCGGAAATAGACTTCGCACTTCTCCAACTCTTCTTGAGATATCGAAGTTCCTTGAGAGTGAGTGATCCAAATGACTTCGACCTCCTTCAATGTATAGGCTTCTTATGGGTCGAATGGGTGTCCTTAGGCTGACTTGATCTTCGTTAGGCCGACATGATGTGGAGGGTACATAATTCATATTTTATTTGATACAAAATCTTTTTACATGATTCAAAATCCCAAGAATGGTCTCTTTGAATATACAATGACTCTATAAATTGAATATTAATCCTAGGAGTCCACAATGGGGACTTTGACTAATATAATGATGACCCAAGCATGAAACCCATGCTTTAATAAGTCATTGTTAGAATAATAAAAAAACGTTTTATTTATTCTTTTGATAGGTACATTACATAATGACTGAAGTACATTATTGAGGGCCAAACATAGTTACATTTTCTAACACATATGAAATGCAGGAAAGATGGCTAGAGCTAGAAAAGGTTAAGAGGCAGTATATGAAAGGATGATAAAGTGCTTCAAGCTGCCCATGTCTAATGAAAATGTGCATAGGTATTTGAATACATTGATGGCTAGGTAAGACCTAAGGTATGATGAGGGTTTCTCTTTCTTTAATGGCCCATACATGCATATGAAAGTGACTTCAGTATATGTTTCCCATAATGAAACGATGCACATGGTGTTGAACATTTTGATCTCCTTGAATTCTATGAGGCTATCTAGCGTTGATACATTGATATACTTGATGTTTATCTAACATATATTGGTTGGATGTCTTGATCCTATAAAGAAGGCTAGCACCATAACTCTAGCAGATGATACTCTTGATACTTGATGATGGATTTCATATAGGTTAACTCATTAATTCTTATACATGTTAGTATTGACAATGATTGTAATAATAATGATAATGGAAAGATAGATTGAGACTCTTGTTATTTTGGTACAAGTTTTATGATCTAACTTAATCATATTTCTCATGATAAGCGTGATAAGCTTAATGTTAGAAGTGTAACTATGAGATTGATATTCTAGATCTCTTACTACCTATTTTCATGGCTTGAAAGCATACAACTAAACTAAATTCCATAACTTGATGGATTGACTTGATAGAAAGTGTTATTGTGCTCATATGATGTCACATATGTCTGCTGCCCTAATCCTTTTAGTCTAACGCTTGATGACATATTGATGAAATGCTGTTGATGACCACGAAATATATATTGTTATGATATAATAGATTTGTTTTTGCATGAATCTAGTAGAGACAGGTTTGTGACATGAATGAAGATGAATGAAGTATATTTCCAGTGAGAGGGAGAATCACTTCTCAAGATTCTTACTCATATTACTATTTACATTATGTACTATCAAAGTATGATTTATGTGCATCTAAACTACAACAAGTCACAAATCTGGATCCGATACAAAAATTAGGGTTTATGACATAGATAAGATAGTATTGGTCATAGGACGCTCACATAGAGTGGTCAATTGAGCATCTAGGCAATCCAAAATGGAAGCATAATAACTAGAACAGAGTGTCTAGGGGTTTGGAGAAGTTATGGGTAAGTTTGACGCCTGACGCAAGAATACAGTTTTCATGGGAGCATCTGTGTCAGACACATACGCCATCACATAGTGATGTAGAGAGTGTCTAGGATGCTAAAGACACTCCCATGCTAACTTGGAGGGAGCGTCTAGGGGTTTGATTACAGTTGACCATGATATGAAATTTTTTGAAGTTGTCTAAACTCTGAATCTAGGTTCCAGATAATAGTAAGAGTTAAAAGGAGGAAACACTTGAATGTTTTCCATAATTTGAACATGAAGACAAAACAAAAAGTTTGCAAGTGACTAGGAAATACATATAGATATGTCATTATGTTTGAGGTTTTTGCTATAAGATATTGGCATGATTTTGCTGATTGATATAGATGAGCTGTGTTTGAAGCTTTGACATGATTCTTGACAATGACTTGGAAGTCTGACCTGATATTGAGATGTTTTTTTGGGCTATAGATCTCTCTACAATATAAAATTTGGTTTTGACGTAATGTCTACTTATTTGACTTGACGATTGTTGCTTTTACCTTATATCAATGTTATGTGGGCGTAATGACCTTTGATGATTTATGTGAATATTTGGCAAAATGGTTTTGTATTGGCCTCCTTTTCCTAACAAAATGGTTGAAGTATTTATAGTTGTGATTCAATATGAAGATTGAATCTGCATGACTTATCCTTGGCATATTCATTTGCATCTAGTGAGATAAATAACTTGTATTATGATTATGACGATGACTTGATGAAGTTTTGGATTCATATTGCATGATATATGGAAATATTTTTGGCATGATAATAAATGAAGTTAGGACTTGATATGAGCTCTACTTGTCACCTGATTGATATTAATGACTTTGATAATAGTTTTGATCTGACTTCTAAACTCTGATGAGTTGACTTTTTTGATACAACATTAATTTACATAAAGCTGATTATGTTGGCCTAGTAAGAAATTATTCTTGAAGAGACAAATGCATGAAGAAATCTATCGATCCAGATATGACCATAATTAACAATTATCTCATGAAGTCAAGATGATGAGTTCGAAGGTATGGCCTTGATTTTTATTATGGTTCTAGTTTTACATATCGATGGTCTATTCTTGATATGTGATGAGCCTCTGATGATCTAAGTAAGAGAGAGATGGTTTCTAAAGATCGAAATGATGTATCATGACATGATTAATCGATTCCTAAAATTTGTGAAATAAATTATATATTTCAAGGTTATTGAAAAATGTTTTTGAATAATGGAAATGAAAATCCTTGGATGCTTTGATTTGAAGGTCAAAATGTTTTAGAACTTGACATGGCATTTTACAGTTTATTGAAGCATTGATGTTATGATTTTGAACATACACACACGCGCGCACAGACACACATATAGAACCTGAATAAATTAATGATTGAGCCACTTAATTCACATAGATTTGTCACGAAACATCCTTTGAAATGTTTGCATCAGATGTTCTATTTTTTAGGGTGAGATATTTATCCTCTATGTGAATACATGGAGAGAGAGAGAGAGAGAGAGAGAGAGAGAGAGAGAGAGAGAGAGAGAGAGAGAGAGAGAGAGAGAGAGAGAGAGAGAGAGAGAGAGAGAGAGAGAGAGAGAGAGAGAGAGAGAGAGAGAGAGATACTTCCATATGTTGAGACAATGATTATTGTAGCATTTTGTGATCTATATGATTATCTATGATATAACGTCATTTGATGTCATGTATGAACATGAAAATAATAGACAATGATTATTGTAGCATTTTGTGATCTATATGATTATCTATGATATAACGTCATTTGATGTCATGTATGAACATGAAAATAAATTCTATTGAGATAAGAAAATACTAGATTTGAGTATGATGAAAGTAGCGTTGCTAGAGGACATTGATCCAACACTTCCTCCCTGTCTGAGCTCCCAGGGTGATGAATTGAGATAGAGGGCTCCTAGGGTTGAGGGAACTATGGAAAATAGGGTATGACCCCTATCTGTTACCCATAGGGTTGGATATGATATTCCCCTATCATAGGGTTAGAGAATGTTTCTCCCCTGTCTAGTCTTTGTAGAGTATACCCCAGTTGGCATCATATCCACAAGTATGTCCTTTTTTAAATATCCCTCCTTGTTTGGACAATGAGTTGAGAGTTTAATTGGGGTGCACAACCTAAGTCAATTATTATGCAGGTATCCTACCAGATGACTATTCAGGGTCATCGATGTGAAGATCAATAGGAACTCAAATGGGTTGAGATAACCCTATGAAGTTCCGGCTTGAGATTGAGCTCCTTGATGAGATAGCAGGGTCGAGACATGCTCCCTTGTGTGTTTGGATATCCTATTGCTCGATATGGAGTTGTATACATATACTTCACCCATGATATTTCAGGTCGATATGTGTTCCCTGATACAATTACAAGTTGAAATGCGTTCCTTGATGATATGCTCTTCGATGATGATTGATGATGATATTTCGGTAATATCTCACTAGAATATATTACAGGTAGTAGACTGATGGATGGAGGGTGGTAGCTTAAGGTCCCCTCTGGTAACAAATTCTTCTTCTTCTAGATTCGAAAATATTCAACATACGAGCAAAAACAATCAAGAGATAAGCTGGAGTAAGAAAAGGATATATTGAAATGTACATTCATGATTTGTGATGATGAGATACTTGATATGGTCACACCATGAAGTCTACATGACAAAGATGATCAGTGATGATGCATGATGACACTTGAATATACCAGAATGGCATATTGATCGATGGATAGATATTGCCAAGTGGAATGCTCACTGGTTGAGAGGGAACGTGAAAATTATGCAACTGTGGTCAAATTCCACATTGGACAACTCATATGATGAATGTAATAATTTTAATATATTCCTCTTTTCAGGAGGACCAAAATTGAATTAAAGATCACCTTATTTGGACAAGAAGAAGTTGGTTTTTGAATTTATTTATTTACTCATGTAAATTGGTTTAGGTGGGCCCTAAGCACATATACAATTGGACAAGGCATCCTCAACATCAATTGGACCGTCATAAAAGCATATAAATAAAAGAGACCTCAATCTCATTTCGACACATCTATCAACCACTCCCTTCTCTCTTTTACTGTTTGCTTCACACAAATTTGACTAAGGAAAGTTTGTGCAAAGGGTCTAAAACTACAAGGTCAAAGCTTGAAGGTAACTAAGGTTCTTCATCACTAGAATTTGGCCCAGTATCTTCATAGGATCGTTTGGGAAGTCTCAGATGCACGCATAATGTTTCTAAGAGAGTGTCTACGAGGCTAGGGTTTCTATAGTGCAGTAGGACCCTCGACACCCACATACAGTTCTCTGGGAAGAATCTAGATCTGTCTCAGATGCACTCATCCATTTATTTAGAGGGCATCCAAATCTACCTTAGACACTCACACATGATATCTCTGCATGCGTCCAGGAACCAAAGACGAGATATGAATATGTAACTGTGTTCAACAATGTTCAACACAATAACAACAATATCTAATAGTTAACTACAATTAGTGATAGTGCATTACAATACCCACAATCACAATCTTTGAGTATAAGTATGTTTAAGTTCATGTTATGGATGTTCTACTTGTTTTGTTGCATAAATAAAGATATGGATAATTTTACTCCCTTTTGTTGAATCATTTGATGATGATCTAAGAAGAAGAAAAATTTCCAAGGGTTTTCCCCATAATGGGTTTTTCCTTGGTATCCAAACAGTCCTAGTGTCTCTATGTGTGCATTATTTTGTTCTATTGTTCTTTATGTTCCATTGCATTGACGATGATGATGTCGTTCTTTATACATAATTGCATATGCTGATGAATAATGTTGTAGATCTGAATAATGTAATAATGATATTGGGTGAACTTAATGTGATAATAAAGAAATGCAATTATTAAAGAAAAGAACAATGTAGTCCTATGAAAAAATAACAAAAAAAGGGGCTATTTGCTGTAAGATGAGCTTCCAGCATTAGGCATAGAGTCATCTAATCTTGTAACAAACTTTCCTTTAGTTGTGAAAATATGATAATACAAATAATCCAAAACTTTGATTGAACTTATTTGGCATCATTTCCCAACCATGTTGTGCTTCTAGCCTCCTTTTACATTCATGCACTCTATGTGAATGATGGGAGGTATCCAATAAGGGAAAGAGTGAGATTTATGAACTCCCTTAAAAATATGTTGTATCTAGAGGAATTCTACAACTTAGTACAGGGATATATTGTCACATAAACATTAATATTGAATTAAAAAATACATAGATTTAAAATTATTAAAAATTACAAGTAGTCTTTAAAGTAAAAAAACACAAGTCATCTTGAGAGTAAGAAAATATAACTTAGTTTTAAATTAAATTTATATTGATTTTTTGACTTAATACTAGGGAAAAAAAAAGAAGAAGAAAAATTAGCATATGTTGTCAACAACAACAACATTTACTTTTGATTATGAGTTGGTATTCGATGTTTAAAAAAATATTCTCAATTACTTTTCAATAATAAATGTAATGAATAGTTGTTTATATTCATTAGTAACTCATGAAATTAAAAAAAAAATGTGAATTATTAGTTGACAACAAAAACAAATATATTGTTCATATTTGATTGCACTAGGAGATATTTCCAGGCAACATTATGTGATAACAAGAAATTAACAAAGGAAATAGTTGCAAATAAGTTAGTCCTTGCCTTTAGAGCTAATATGCAGTCTTTTAAAATTGATAAAAGAATTGAAAAATGTGTCAACATTTGTTCAAACAATCACAACATTTGCAATATTTAATACAAGGGTAAAACAATGTAAATAATACATCACACTAGTGAACATGACATAATATTAATGTCAAAATGAAATATGGACCTCAATTTCTACCTTAAAATAACATGGTAAATAGATGATGTAAAGTTGAAACACTTGACCTTATATTGTATTAGCGAGTTGTTGAGAACAAAGATAACCTTCATAATAGATTTCAGTAAAACAAATCTAATCAAATTATTGTAAATGTTGAAAAAGTTTCTAATTCAAGATTAACCACAAAGATAAAGTAATTAAAAAAATTTCATGAATTTTGAGATTAGAAAAAAAAAAATGAAAGATATTATAATATTTAAATATAGCTTAGGGACTAATATCTCTTCCTTGACGACAAGAGAGATTGAATATAAAATTATGGTGTGCTAATTAGTAATTTTTTTTGTCAATGAAAACATCATAGAAACAAAAATATTATTATAGTGAAACAACAAAAAAGTGCATTCTTTTATGCATTTTGTTATAACCACCAAATATCTCTAAGGCATACTAGAAAATCCATCAAAAGTGATTAATTAGACTTTAAAAAAGACTCACAAGAAATTTAAAACTATTAAGCCAACCCAAATAATCAAGACTCCAAAACCAAAAATCTAACTTACATCAAAACTTTCAGTGATATTAACCTAAAATCACTTTTATATAAAAATGATCCTTAGCAAAATAATATAATTGTTTTTTAAAAAAATTAGACATAAACGAATGGCATAATAAATTAAAAACCAATTTTTCATAAGTCAAATAGTATAAACTCCTTCAAAGAATTTTACACACCAAATTTCACAAACCTCTCTCAAAAAGTTTTAAAAACCAACCATTTGGGCATATAGAAAATAGGTTCTTATCTCTCATCTTTGGAAAATAAAGATTTGTTATTTGTCATATTAAGGGTGACAATTTAGGAACTCATTACGAATTCCCTTATAATTAGTTTTATTTTGTGTTTATCAGTTTTCTAATAAATTTATTAATAACAGTGGCCAATGTACAAAATAAATAGTCATGAAAGCTATTTTCAAATGTCTTGCTCCATACGACAAAAATGAAACATAAGGTGTGTGGTGCAAAATTACATTACCGCGTAGTCAAGATACTTTCAATTGTTTATCTCTATCCTTTCGAGGAAAGACTACTCGGATGAAATCCATCTCCGGTAGATTCGGGTATATTAAAAATAATCAAGGAGTTGCAATAAGTTACAAAGTAGATGGATAATTATTTGACAGAGAGACTTCATGGAAGATTTAAGGTAAGCTCTAGTAATGTAAATATTTTTCCGAGGAATATTTATATGCACGTACATATATTATATAGATTTCCAACTAAAGAAATATAAGGTAAGACAGTGGAATAAAATCAAGTTCACACGATGAGTTTAATACTTAGTTGAACAAATCAATGTTATTGATTATATATATATATATATATATAAAGGTATTACTTGAAAAAGATGTAAAGTAAATTTATATAATGAACTTAAAAAGTGTAAGTGTGGTTTTTAAATTTATAGTTTTGGAAGTTTAGGGTAAATTTATATAATGAACTTAAAAAGTGTAAGTGTGGTTTTTAAATTTATAGTTTTGGAAGTTTATGGTATTTGGAAAAGTGAAATAAAAAAATATTAAGTATTTAGTTAATGAATTGATATGTAGTTTTAATTAATGTGTTTTTTTTTTTTTTATGAAGGGTGATGATAATGTAAAAAGGAGAAATTATTGGAAGGAAAATGTGAGTAGATAAAATAGGGGAACATTTGGTTAAAATTTCAGATTTCAGTTTTCCATGTGGAAGTTAAGGTTTGTGATTGATCCTAAAATTTGTTTCAATCCAATCATTTTGAGATTTTTCTATAATTTCTTTTCTTGGAGGTTTGAGACCATGAACTTTGGATAAGATTAAGAAGACATCAGAAGGTTCATTTGGTAAATTTCATATTCTATTTTTTTTTTAATTTCAAAGAAATACTTATGGAAGTTAGGGTTTGTGAATTTTAAACGGTTGAACTCGAGATTTTGTTATACTTTGTTTTAGTAAAGAATTAGACCATGAAATTTTGGGCATATTGATAGGATAGACGAATATATGTATGTTATAAATTTCATTTTTCTGCTATTAAAATGGATTGGATCCAATGGTGGATAGTGAGTAGTTTTTCACCATTGGGCAAGATTGAATTCCAATGAATTCCTAACTTGAAGTCATAGGGACACCCTAAGGTAGTGGTCGAATGTGTGTCTGAATTTAGAGATATTATACTAAATGATCTCATGACCCATGCACATATATGTGGATCTAATATCACTCCCATGTCCTTATAATTTTAAATCCTAAAGGGGTTGGATCTAATGGTGGAAGTGAGTATTTTGTCACCATTGGGCAAGATTCACTTCCTATGAGGGCTTATCTTAAGGCCATGGGGAGACATTTCGGTAGTTTTCAAATATGTGGTTGCGCCCAAAGATATTATATTAAATGATTTCAGGACCCATGAACACATAAGTGAACCGAATTCAATTCCCATGTCCTTCAATTTTAAAATCCCTATGGGTAGATCAATTGGAAAAGTTGTGTTATGAAGTTTTATGTAAATTGTCTGATCCAAGGCTTAAAACCCCCTTATTATGTAAAATTAAAGGTTATTCATTAAAATTTGATGATATTGTATAGTCATATAGTCTATGTGGCTAGGGTTATCCAGCCACTACATTTTGTCATCCCCACATTGTTTGATCTATCACATTGCAAGTTTTTCTCATGTATCTTATCCTAATTTGTGCTATGGTTCTTGGTTTCCGATGACATTCAATAGTTTTACTCATGTGTTTGGCCTTCAATTGTCCTATGGTTCTTCATGGCCAACGAGGTACAAAAGATTGTCTTCATTCCAATTTATTTGAAGAATTCCATGCTTTATGCCATTGGTGTATCATCCAAATATGTTAAGGTAGAACATGGATCTCTACCCCATTTTTTACCGAGTTAGAAATGTCTTGAGCCAATTATATTTGTTAAATGAGAAGATACAATTCCCTCTCTTGACATGGAATTTTCTTCATCGGTGGACAAGAATGTTTAAAACCTTAAGGAAAAAGGGTTAATTGGTATGTTTACCAACGTTTGACCTATGTATAGCTTTTTTTGGATTGGATATTTAGTAATTGGGTAGATCATGAGCACACTAGCACCGTTTATAGTCGTAATTATTATTATGCCTTTATTTTTGAAAGGAAGGAGGATAGGGATCTGATCTTCATATCGAGGTGTTACTTCATGGGCTTTAGCAAAATGTTTCATACCCATTGTACTCTGGATTTCAATCCCAACATGGAAATTTATTCTACATCTATCTAGATTAGTTTGCCACTTCTCCCCTTGTTTACTAGGGTGATAGTTTTTTTAAAGCCATTGCAAACAAGCCAGTTCACCATATTAATAGTTCACAAGCAAGTCGGATAACCTCTCATATGCCAAAATTATGTTGAAAGGGATATTGAAAAAGGAATCCCTGAGGTGACTCAACTTGAATTGGATGGTTGGGGGCCATCTTGAATCCTTAGATTGTGAGTACCTTACTTTTAAATGTAATCCTTGTCATGAGTATAGGAATTTTGCAAATTTCGTAATCTTATAACATCTCAGCCTCGTTATATCCCAATGTGATTATTTCAAATTAATTTTGAGCAGGAAGCATTAAACTAAGTTACAAGGAAATAAAATAGTAACTTTCATAAGTGGTACCATCCTACAAGTAGGCCTAATTTTTTTTAATGGTCACCCTCAAGTAATGATTTTCAAGATTTTCAATATTTAGGGGTACAAGTTGGCAATAAATAAGTCTAATATCCTCCATATCATGATTCTAATTAGCCAAGTCCAAATGTTGTGCTATGAGAGATTATCATTTCACCTGCCAAGGAATAAGTTCTATCTAAAGGGAAAATGAAAAAATCTTTAGTTTTGGAAAGAAAGAAGAAGAAGAATTGAGAATAGAGGAAGAGGGGAAGGGTATAATTTCCTCTTCTTCTCATTACTATTATAATTTTATAAAAATCAATCTGTGTTCCTCTCCTCCAATAAGAAGAAGAAGAAAAGACTAGATAAAGAAATCCCTAGATCTTAGTGCCCAACAATCTCCTGCCTCTTGAGGATCTAGTTTGGGTTTGATTTTACTTAAAACTATAAATTTTTTGTTTTTTGCATCATCTTATGTAAGAACTTTGTAAGAATCTACTCCTATACTCAAGAATCAATATGTTTAAGATTTAGTAAGTTGAGTATTGTACCTTCTCCCCTTCTCCTTTTAATGGTAGCAAGATGGTTTTTTGCATTCTTTTTTGAACCATTGAAGTAGTTTTTCTTGTAGCTCTCATGCAAATGTACTTTAGTTGCATGTTCCTTCCATGGAATTTTTATCAATACATACTCCCTTTTATGGCTATAAAAAGAAATGATATTCTAGCTCATTATAATTTCAAAGGTATATCATATGGAAGTAAGGGTTGTGAATGGTCCAAAAATCAATTTCAAATGAGTGATCACAAAATTGTCAACATATTTCTTTTTCTAGGCTCCAACCTTATTAAGGCTCCAACAATAGTGGAGCCACCCAAATCCTTCTCTAGCTTCTTTCGGACCTCTATTTCATATCATTTTCAAATTGGATCCACTATCATCATATATCTATGAAACAAGGCATTTCTTAAGGATTCAAATAGTATTCATATTTATAGTATCATAGGCGACTATTCTTGTTTAAAAATTCATACATATGGAATACAGATGAATATCCAATAAAAAACATGTAATTTATTATTAAAATTGATAATTTTTTGGTGAATTATTGTCCATTTAATCATATATATGTAAAAAATGGGAAATTTTTTTAACCAAATGGGCAAATATTTTTTCAATAAATGTCCAAAAAATAGCCAGTTAGTGAAATTTTTCCCCTAAAATTTTCCATACTCTGAATCATAAGTAATGTCACAATCTAAAATCTTTGTCATGGCATAGTCCATGACCATTGCTACAACTTGCAATCATTTCCACTGTAATCATTGTCATAATATGCAAACTCAATCGTTGCGATCATTGTCACAAACAATCTTACCAATCACTATTACTAGCTATCATACTACTTCCCATACACTTTTCTAATCACTGCGTCAACCCTAGTCACTCAAACCCCTTCTTGTAACCTCTTTTCGCCATGTATCCAAAAACACTAGAACTTGCTGATAGACCCTCAAAACATGAAAAATAATATTCTCACCATAAAATAAGTTTCAACAAGGCATAAAAAATTGTTGGTTATTGTAACGGCCTCAATGTTGATTCCTTTTCATTATAAACATTTCATACACTTTGATTTTAATTAAAAAGGCCTCAGATTTGGTAGACAATTCCATAGTTTGAGAAAGGAGGTTTCTTGGGATTTGAAAGAAGCTTGAATTTATTTATGATAGCCAAGAATATTTGCAAGTATGATTTAAATTGGGCTGATGATATTAGTTATAGGAGCAGGGAAAGAAGATAGAGGAACCATGCTTTCCTTGGATAAATTCACAATGAAAAATGGACATAAATTAAGAGGCAACATGGGCTATGCAGGCATGACTGCTAGCCTTAATTCAACCATTAGGGGAGCGATGAGGAAGATTTTGCAAAAAAAAACATCCCCACCACCACTTAGATATGATAGAACCACTATAGTTGAGCCCAAATATGGGTAACGCAAGTGTCTTCCCATGCAACCGATATGGTTACAACATGATAGTTGGAAGACTTATAAAGAAGGGATTGTGGGACGAGGTAGTTTTTCCTTGGGAAGAAATAATTATCAAAGGGAATTTTCTCATGCATTGAGGACAAACTATTCTAATAAAGAGAAAAATTGATAATGTAGGACAGCATTGTTGAACTAGAATATAAAGGAAACTCTCATGAAGAGAGGAAAAAGCTTCTTGTTGCTACCAGAATGTAAGGATCAAAGAAAATATTATGTTAATCATTAGGCGATGGAGGAAGATCTCTCAAGTGAGGACAATAGTCTCTAGATTCTCTGAGATAATGGAGGGTGGAGATGGTTTTCTCTAGATTCCCTTAATAGCTTGGGTTGAGATATGTTCCTTGGATTTTTGGTAAGGAGAGTTCTTTATCCCCCTCTAATTTTTTTCTTATTTTTACATTGAGCTCTAGATTCCATTTTTGATTTTAGGGTGGAGGTATAAGCCCCTAGATTTCCTTTCTAATTTGAGGGTGGATGTATAAGCCTCTAGATTATCTTGATGATTTTAGGGTGGAGGTATAAGCCTATACATTCTTTTGATGATTTGAGGGTGGAGGTATAAGACTTTGGAGTCCCTTGTTAATGATTTGAGGGTGGAGGTATAAGCCTCTAGATTCCCTTGATGATTTGAGGTTGGAGGTATAAGCCTATGGATTCCCTTGTTGATGATTTGAGGGTGGAGGTATCATCATATGGATTCCCTTGTTAATTATTTGAGCGTGAATGTATAAGCCTATGGATTCCCTTGTTAATTATTGTAGGGTGGAGGTATCAACCTTTGGATTCCTTTGTTAATGATTTGAGTGTGAAGGCATCAACCTATGGGTTCTCTTGCTAATTATTTTAGGGTGGAGGTAGCAACCTCTGGGTTCTCTTATTAATGATTTTAGGGTGGAGGTTCCAACCTCTAGATTCCCTTGTTAATTATTTGAGGGTGGAGGTATTAGCCATTGGATTCCCTTGTTAACTATTTGAGGGTGGAGGTATAAGCCTCTTGATTCCCTTGTTTGGCTGGTGTGTGGAGGTAAGCCTTTGGGTTACATGTTTTAACTGGTGACAATAGAGATACAATTCTTATTAAAGTAGTTGAAGGGTGGAGGTAGTGGACCTATGGATTCCCTATGGGAAATCTAATACATGAAGTAGCTAGTGTGAGGAGGTGGATGGTCATATGGAGTCTGTATTTCAACTGCAATAAATTGTTTAATCCCTTAAGAACTCATCCTCAAGCTCCAGAATATAGGTCAGGGTTAACTGCTACAAGAAAGGTTTGTCTATAATGTTTCTAAGGTTGGGTGGAGAGTTGGACATGAGTTGAAGTCCTAATCTCAATTTCCAAGCACATTTAATAAGACAAGTATATGCTCAAGCCTTTTTACATTGATTGTTAAGAATATGGTTGATTTGATGGCTTAAAGCCTATTTGGTATTGATTCAATGTACTAGTTTATTTCTTGTGATGTAATGTGGAATGTGATTTCATGTGTGTTGAAGGATTGTTGATTTCCTATGTAATTCTTGAGTAAATGAATGGATTCATGTATGTGTTCATAAGCTTGTTTCTTTGCTTAACATTATCCTAAGAGGTTTGTGGATATTTGAACTATCATGGGATTGAATTTGGTCGAATGAGAATATGAATAATGGATGGACATACCTCTGTCTTGTTTATATGTAGCTAATAGGTTTGGCTTTCAGGTGAGAAGTAAAATAGGTCTAGGCATGTAATGTGCAAGAGAAGTACAATTGAGATAAAACTCAGAGAATCATTTGATGATCAATTAGGGTTACTACCCCCATCCTCCCTTGTCTCATACTTCATTTTCATTGTTGGGGTCCCGTAGTTTTGTGAATTACAAGTTTTATGATGGATTTTACTTGAGTTTCCAAATAAATTGGAATTTTATACTAAGCTTCTACCTGAATGTTGGTCATCTCCTCTTTGAAATAGATTGTTTGATTGAAGATTAGGTTGGTTCAAAGTGGCGATGTAATCACCTATTAGTCTAATGCTACAGGTAATGACTGACCTTGAATTTTTTTGGGTTGTCCAAGAATTTTTTTCTCTTTGAAATTCCACTCCCACGGTTTCATATTTTGATAGATTCCAAAATTTAAATCATTCTATGCAAGTCTAGGGGCCTCGAAAGGGGCTTTGGCCCTTGTTTTTAACATTTCAGTGTATTCCTACTTCTTTGCATGAGCTCTTCAACTCTTGCAACAATTTTGTTCAAGAGACTATTTAGCTTCCGACATTGGAGTATGGTTCTTTTTTCTTCACCATACGAAGGCTTTCTCAGGTAATTCATTGGATATTATATTCCTCCCTTAATCTTCTCTATAATTTCCCTATTTATTTTTAGTGTTTCTTCTCTTTTATGAGTTTCTACTTACTTATAAATTTCCCCTTTCTACATGCAGAGACTTGGGTGGAGTTACTATGCCACTCTTTACATTTTTAATGGTTTTCGGTCTTAGATGTTAGGGTTGGAATTATCCTAGAAGTAAATTTTATGGTTATCTTTTAAGCAATTACCTTTAAGTTATTCAATGTTAATGGGGTGAGCCTTGTCACTAGTTATTATGCTATTGCGTTGGTATAAGTTCGATTAATCAAGCCTTCAAAGCCTTCCTCAATAGCTTTATGGGTTTAACTTCATTATTATCAATTCTAAAGGCAAGTTTACCCTTGACTATAGGTACACCATTATCATTCATTTTTCTTGTCAAAATTTATATTCAATATTTAGGTTTGCACATGGTTAGATACTTAAACCCTTCCCTGTTAATCACAATTTCCTTTTTACAAGGGTTGGAAGTTTGAACATTTGACCAAATTTTCACCAGGTAACATTTGAGAACAAACCTCTCAACTTATCTTCAATATTTGCAAGTAAAACTAAGTTTTCACTTGCTAACCCAGATTTTCTTTCTTATTTGAGTTCCATGTTAGTATTTTTCTACCCTTTCACGGTTAGCGTGGAAAATGTACTATGATTATACATAACCTGGCTCATCTTAGGTACTAAAATATCTATTAAAATTATCTTATTTTTCCTCTCTATTCTAGGGTGGTTATGACCTAGTGATATTATTTGGGAATCTATGGTCGTAACCATAGATTCCTTATTTTTTTAAATTACAACATATACATACACAAACATGTGTGATTGTGCCCTAATATTGATTCTATTATTATTCAGTTGTATAATATGTGATGAGATTTTACTACTAAGTTTGTAAAATAATTGAGAATACATGTGTTCTTTAACAAGTCTCCTGTACATGATGTGATTGAGCTACCTGTATTAGGTTTTATTATTACGTTGTTCCTCCAACAACTTAACTGTAGACATGTAAGACAAATACATGTTGAAATTAGCATAATTTCTTGAATATTATATTCATTGGGTTCTATGGATTAGATATTTTTCTTACCAGTAGTTAATCTATATGTATTATTTCCAAATTTATTTCTTGAATTGTAAAGCTCCTCTATATAGAGAATTTCATGATTGGTTATTTATCTATTTAATAGTCTTTTCCTTTTACAGATTATATATACATGTATGACGTCCTATGGTATTCACAATTCTTTTTTATGTTTCTACATATTTTCTTTAAAATAAGTCTATGTTCTTTTTACTCTAATCGCTTCATTATCCCAACCTATTTTGAATTTAAAACCCTATACCTTCCATACTAGCCCTCAACCAGGTTAAGCTTAAACTAATTTGAAGAAATCCCTGATGTAGAGGTAGTTAGTTGTAAGACTCCTAGACTACGAGTTTCTACTTCCACTCCTTGAAGGTTTTTTTTTAAATATTTATTAAAGTAAAATATTAAGGGTTAGCACAAAGTTATCCTTTTGTATTGGCATGGAAAATCTTACTCATTTTCTTATTTAACGGTATGACCATAAATATTTCTCTATCAAAATATTTAACCAAAAGCAGATTCATATCAAAGGTTAGTTATTTAACAAGAATATATTTAATAAGCTATATGCTCCACTACTTAGTCATGCATTCATAATACATCTGAAAGATAATCTCTAAAATGACTAAAAAAAATAATGAGTTCACTTATCTTAGTAGTGGGAAACATAGTAAGAGCACGCAATCTCCCCTCAACCAAATGAATTGTTGTATCATCAATTATGCTTAATCCCAAAGCTACCCTTTTGTCATGAATCCTTCCTATACCATAATAGTGTCCTACTAGTTCAATGTCTATATTTTGATTTTCTTCCTTATGGTCATGTCTTTGGAACCATTCTTCTGATATTTCCTTTCTCTCATGCAATCATCTTTCCTTCCCCACCAGATGACCTTTATCTCCTATCACGCTATCTATGGTGGTTGTAAATATTGGAAACGATAAAGGTTTAATAATGTGACAACTTTTACTTCAAAATTTTTCCCTCCTTGAACTCCAAGTGATTTTCAATTCATTTCATGGAAAGTGAGTAGCTTGACTACTCACGTGCTAGCTCATTTTATATTTTCAAATAAATAATAAGTGAAATAAAAAATATTTCATTCATAATAATAGGTTAATACTTACTTCTCTCATCCAACTTAGCGTTATCCCCAAGGATGTTATTCTAATTTAAATGTTTGAAATAAAAATAAGGCCATAAAGTCTCGTAAGAAAATAATTACACTACTGAGATTCACTTGGAAGTTAGGGACCATTAAAAATAATATAGTTGAAGCACACACTTCTTAAAGGAATTATTATTTCCTACATTCTTCATCCCAACATCTCACTATCCTATGAGACTCTCTTATCATCATTAGAAACTTGAAAATACAAACCTAGGCCATGTATATTAGATTGGAAGCAATTCTCTTATTTACGGCTGATAATATCGATTGTCAAACTGAATGGTACCACATCCGAAGAAGATCCGAAGAAGAAATAATCATTTGGATGATTCGCATGCCAATTTGGTGGTCTAATTAGGAAAAAGGGTTTTGTTTTTTTTTCCAACGAGCAACGTGTCACAAAACGTATCCTTTTATTTTCATAATTTCTCCAATTCTCATCTCAATTGGAATCATTAAGGGCATCAAGGTAGAGTTAAATTGTACGGAGGAAGCGAATCACTCCATACATTCTCAGTTTTCACCATAATGGTTCAATTTTGTGCCACCTCGAGAAATATTAGTTGTTCTCTCATTAGATGCAGCAATGGTAGCATAAATCAGATTGATTTAATGCATATTTTTTTGGTGATAATGCAGGTTGATGGCTCCCTCACTCAATACCTAATCCTGCAGGAAAAGGAGGAGCTGGTCACAAGTGAATTTATCGTGAATTTGATAGTGAATTCATGTTTGGTTTTCTATCTATTCAAAAGGGTCTTGTTGGCGTTGGTCATGGATTTTAATGAGAGCTAATTATAATAAATTCCATCAACACAATAATGATTAGAGGGTAAATCGAGAAAATATAGACATAATTGTAAATAAGGTTTTGATAATTTAGTCATTCACAGGAGTTGACAATGAGGTTTCATTATCTTCTTATCTATATCTAAAGTGAAGGGTCAATGTATTGGAAGGGTCAATGTATTGGAAGCATTGGTGGCAAAAGTTTTTAGGATTGATAAGAAGAGCTCTTTGTGAATCATCTTCAAACTCATAGTACTCATCAATGTGTTCCCCTCTCCTCTACTCAGAGGAAAAAATTGCCGAGAGAGAGATTAGATGCCCCTCATCACCTATCAACTACCGTGTCTCTAACAATTAGGTAATATTTTTCTAGAAAATGAATAGTTTCGATACATTTTGTGACAAATCCTAGTTTTAGTTCAATATCCTTTTCATTGCTTCCGAGTTTATATATAAAATTTTGGGTAAATTTGGGGTCTTTAAACTCATGTATGTTTGACGTATCCAATCAAACAATCAAACCGTTTGAATTGCCTCCATATTTATGCATTTCTAAAATTTCATATTATATAGTAATTGTGTGGTTTAACCATAACTCTTTTATTGAACTGAGATTCTAACACCCAATATGAGGGTTATGTGTAATTCCATCCATGCTCAACATGGAGTTGACACATGTCCCTTTAAATATAAGATAAAATATTCTCTACTAGAAAATCATTGTCCCCTCTCATAAAAGATAAAATGAATATGCTATACTTGTTTAGATAGCTTTCTATATGACTTAATATATTTTTGTGTAAAGTAATTAGAAGTAAGGAAATGTGTCATAATATGTTTAAAATTTATACTTTTCAAAAATATTAAAACATGGGATTTAAGTAAACTCTATGAAGACTTATGTTATCTAATTTATGTCATATCAACTTCACATATATGTATAGTTAAAAAAAAGGTTATAAGAAAACATTTTTATGTTGTATATAATAAAATATCCAATGTCTAAAGGAAAACAAAATTGAAAGTTACAAAATAAAATAAAAATTATCAAGTATTTCCTAGTAAGTATAGTAAAAAGGATATAGGGAATTCATTTAGTTCTTAATATAAAATTAGTATGTGACATTTAAGAATATTAAGAATAAGAAAACAAAACCATGTTAGTTATCAATAAAATATTTTAATACAATACTTTAAAATATATTAATAACAGTCAAAACATTTTAATGTGAGAGATAAAATGGGTGGATGCACATGTTATGTCAAATATTTATTTTCAACTATGTATATATTATATATTGTTTTAAAATTGAAAAAAAATTATTGTTAAACGTTTTGGTCTTTTTCACAGTGTTTTTTTGTCAAAATCCAGCAAAATTTTTTGAACAAGTTTAAATTATTTGCTCAATATAACATCTAAAAATACAATTCAAACAATGAAAAATTAAATAGTAAATCTATATAATATATTATAAATGAAATTTAATTCATTTTTATTAATGTAAATCTGTAATTGAGATAAATCTATACTAATAATTAAATAATATTTTCTAATTTAATATATTTATTTATAATTAATTAAAATTAAAACATATATCTTTCCTAATTAACAATATAATCATAATAATCAAATAAAATTTTCTAATTCAATATATTTATATATAATTAATTAAAATTAAGATATGTAGCATTCACAATTAAGAATATATTCATAATAATATGTAGTTAAATTTTTGATATTACACTTGAATAATGAAGCCTAAAATTGTGGCAAAAAAAATAGAGAAAGAACCAATAAATTCAAGCGCTCCAAGGTAAATCCATTATAATGTAAATACAAAGGGATGCACGACTGAGGTGGATCGTCGAAATTGCTCAAATTGGCACCATCATATGGAATATGTGATTTTTTTTTAACTATAACTTAAATCAATTATTTTGTAAAAATCCATCGTTCAATGTGAAAAAAAAAATCCAATTCTAATAAATCGATAAAATCATAGCATCCATCTTTGGATAAGACCAAAAATAGTATTTTATATATGATCATAACATCCATTTTTGAATAAAACCATAAATAGAGTTTTATTATTATTATGATCTTGTTGGAACGTATCGACCATCTTTCATTGTATTGTCACAGCTGAGTAGAAAAAGAATGATCCAATAAAGTAACACAACAAAAAGTCCACAAATAAATGCAAAACATTGAATAATTTTATAGAATCTATTCAAGTCAGCTACACATCCATTTACTAATGAATACTCTCCTCCATACCAACTAACCAGAAATCCTAAAGAATACTGTCTCCCACAACTAATAACCTGGTGAAGCTCACTCTGAGACCCCTTATCCAAAATTGGACAAGGGAAATTCTTAAAAGCCGATCATATGCGGCCACAATCAATTTGACTGAATGAAAATTCCTCTGAAATCCATTATTTTCCAATTCTTCCTGTTTCAATGTGCTACACAAATACGACGTTAAAACAAACGATTACAATTACAAGCTTATTGTTGGGCATTTTTAAATGGGAAAATACCAAAACCATACAAACAGACATCACAGAGCCAATGCTCTGTTCTATTTCTTCCAGGACCTTTGCACAGCGAAGCTATTAAAGCAAAATGACTCAACAATCTATTACACAGCCATAAAACAGTTTCTATTGATTTAAAAAACAAATAAAACTATTTACAAATTTATCCTCTACGCAGAGAGGGATTTACTGGAGAAACTCTGTCTCCTTCATTCCTGGTCTTTCACCGCTGTGGGGGTTACAAAACAGTTTCAAAACACTCCTGTGTTTTTCATTTGTGGACAGACATTACAGCCATGTTCTCTGTGCTTTCTCGCACTGCTGTGCATTCAGAACAAATCCATGAACAACCTCTGCTTTTTCAATGGCGGACATAACATTATACCCCTATTCTTAAACTCATCACGCACTGCTGTGCGTTTCATACATATCTATGATATCCCGCACTGTTGTGCGTTCAAAACATTACATACAAAATCCACAAAAAAATTACAAGGCGCGCAGGCACAACACTACACACATATTGTGAGCAGGCTCCATACATACCAAAACAATAACGGACGCAGCCACCACACTTCCACCGCGCGCAGGCACAATACATAAAGCTGTTGCACGAAGGGACTACGCTCTAAAACTACAACACATGGAATTTTTTTATAACATATATAAAACATATAAAACGTATGTGCCCATAACCATTTAAAAGACTTCAGCAAATCTACGTAAAGACATTTAACTCCATTAACTTCATCACCTACGGCGGTCAACCTATGAGTCGTTTACTCCACGCAAAAATTGATTTGACGCAGGTCAGTATGCACCTTACGCGATCGACGGTGGAGATCAATGGAACTGATCGAACGGCTGACAAGAATATCGGGTGGCCTTACCTGACTGAACGATAGCACCTGAGAAATGACGTTTGCTTATGTCATGCGGGTGACACGCGTCGCCTCCATATTATATCGGAGCTCCTTGCCGGAATATTCCGTCGTCGGCAAATCGCTCCGAGAAGATTCCGGTGCCGAATTCCGGTCAATCCACCGCGCTGCTGAGTAGGCATCCGGCGCTGCTCTGGTTTTGGGTGCGTAGTTGAAATTAGATTTCAACACTCCCCTTTAATTTCAACTGCTGGGCATTCAAACATACCCAAGCACTTCCTCACATGGAGGGATTCCCCAACACTGCTGTTACAAAAATATCTTCCTCACATAGAGGGATTCACCAACTGCTTCTGATGCAGTTCCACAAACAATCAAAGTTGTCTTCCTCTTAATAGAGGGATTAACCTGAAACTGTGCTTAAGAGCACCTTCCTCATGACAGAGGGATTTACCTGTGACTATGCTGAAAAGCGTCATCCTCTTGATAGAGGGATTTACCATGCATATGCTAAAAAGCATCTTCCTCTCAACTGAGGGATTCACCATGACACTGTGCTGAAAAGCACCTTCCTCTTTAACAGAGGGTTTCACCAAATGATTGTGCTGAAAAGCACCTTCCTCATTAACAGAGGGATTACAAACAGACACTGCTTTACATGCAGTTTCAAAAACAAACAATCATTGCACTGCTGTGTGTGCAAACTCATTACATTGTTCTTTTATGCTGTTGTATGTTCTCTGTTGCACTGTTGTGCCATCTTCTTTACTGCGTCTACCCCACACTGCTGTGTCTACACTTGCACTGCTTGTGCACTTTTCAAAGACAAAATACTCTGTCTTTTCTGGAACAATTACACTGTCCCAACTTATAAATTTACACTGCTGTGTGTAAATATTTCTTACATTCACTGTTGCTGCATATATTGCATTTCGATTCAATGAACAACACATTCATTACAGTTACATATACTGTTGTAGAGAAAAAAAATTCTTTCACATGTGTTGTTGTCCATTACCTTTCATTTATTCAACAAAACTTCATGCTGTTGCATTTTCTTATTTGCATTGCTGTGTGCTTCTCCTTCTTGCCATCATGTTGTTGTCCATAACTTCTTGCTGCTGCATTTTTCATATTCACTGCTGTCCATACCCATAACCATAGACTATCATCCTTGGGTTTTTATTTGCTGCTGCGTTGCCTCTGCAATTTGCGCTGTGGCTGCCTTTTGTTTCATCATACTGCTGTGCCCATACTCTTGGCACTTCATTCTCCACACAAAAAATAACACGGGCTATTACTTTTTACACCCTTGCTTCACACAATCTTCAGTTTCATTTTTTTAATTACACAATGCACTGCTATGCAATTCCTTTCATTTTTCTGCTGCCACACATTATCATTCACCCATGTGCATTAAAAATTTGCTGTCCCTGTTTTTCTTTATGCATTTCATTGCATGCTGCATTGCATATGAAAAAAGAAAAAAAATTACAATTTTTTTACTGTTGTGTATTGTACTCACTCTGCTGTGAGTATGTTCTCTCACATTACAGAGAAAGGAAACTATATTCCATTGCTATGCATTTCAATGCATGTGTTGCATAACAAAAATTTCCAAACTGTTGTTTTGTATTTTGTCTTCCCACTGCTGTGAGGGTTTCCATGCTTTGCATTTTTCTCTTATCTCGCTGCTGCTCTTTACATTTCAGCGCTGCCATCTTTTCTTCTTTATGCATTTATGTGCATATTGCATAAACACAAAGCAAAAACATTGCTGATTTCATCACTGCTGCATATTACCTTTTAGAGGGATTAACAAAGATTTCATTTGCAACTGCTGCGCTACAATACATCCTCCATCAACAAATGATTGTTAATACAGTTCGGCAAACAAAAAAAAATTCAAGCTCCCCTTTAGTGTATGCTTGTCTTCTTTTGGCAGATTCTTCTCAAAATAAATTTAGATCCACTGGGGAGTTCAAGGGGTTTTCACACTGTATTACTTTCCTTCCCCATACTTGTATAACTTCCTTCTTTTGCATGGGTCTAGCTTGTGTAAGAGCCCATGTCAAGTTACAATCTCGTGCCATATGCCCAATGTTATGACATTTGAAACATTCAACATTGTTCATGAATAAGAATTCATGATTTCTTCTTGTGAAATTATTTCTTGGAGATTGTCGGGGACCACAACATCTATCTCCATGAAATGCTCTACAGTCTCTTGCCATATGACCAAAGTTTGAACAAGAGTAACAATAACCATAAAATGAACTTTGGTACCTGGGAGATGGAGATTTCCTTGATGTACTTCTGAAGCCTTGGTGCCTTGAGATTCTTTGTTGATGACCATTGCCTCCTGCGTCTTTGACATCAGCTACATTTCTTCTTGGAGCTAGTTTTCTGCTTGGAGCAGGATTTCTTCTATTGCAGCCTTCATTTTTCTCCTTGCCTTTGCTGGAACTAAGAGCATCACCATCTCTTTCTGGCTTCACATCTCCTTTTCTTAAAGCATCCTCATCCTTGTTTGAGGGTTCACCTACATACCCAAGTCCTGATTTATCAAATGGAGATCTGTGATAGCTGAGCATGTCATCCAGAGCTTGAGAGCTCTTCATGAACTTGTTCATCCCTTCAACCTTCTTCCTAAGGAGGACAATCTCTTCTTCCAACTTTTCACATACCTTATTCTTCTTTGTAAGCTGTTCCTCAGTTTCTTCTTTGCTACGAGTAGCTTCAGCTGCTGCTACTTTAAGAGAGATGATGTCTGTCTTCATTTTGGAGATTTCTGCTTGACTTCTCTCCATTTTCTTTTCAGCTTCTTGTGCCTGCTTCCTGGCTTCTTGTAGTTCAGAATTAAGGGAGGAGACCTCTTCCTTGTACTGTCCAATCTCTTCTACAAGCTTGTTCACTCTCTTGTGCCTTTGTTCAAGTTGATTTGACAAGGCATCTTCCTGCTTCTTTGCTTCATTCAGCTGATTTGTCATGGATATGACTTCTTCATGATGTTTCCTCTTGCATTGATCAAGCTCCTTCTTGAGCTTGGCAAGCTCTACATCCCTTTCCTTTACTTGAAGCTTGATGAGGTCAAGCTTTTCATTCTCAGCTTCTATGATGGGTTCTTCTTGACACATTGTCATGGTCAGTGCTCCCTTTGCATGAAGGTCATGCAGTCTGTCTCATATATCCTTTGCTGATGTATATTTTCCAAGATTCTTCTTCACTGAATCAGGCAGTCCATCCAAGATAGTCTTTGCTGCTTGTGCATCATACTCCATGGATTCTTTATCCATCTTGCTATCATCAATCACTGACTCCCAGACTTCAATCCCCTCAAACATTAGGAAAGCCCTCATCTTTATTTCCCATACATCAAAGTTTCCATCAAACTTTGGGGTTTCAAATAGAATGTATTCTAATGGATTGCCTTCTAGTTTAGTAGAAGGGGGAGACACATTTTTAACAGGCCTGGAGGCTTTCTTCTTTGACCTTGCCATTCTTATCTAGGCTTTAAATACTTGACTGTGTTTTCTTTTAAATCACTCACTGTTCCTTTAACAGTAACAGAAAGGAAAGCTTTGAAAAATACCTTAACTCTTTTGGCTGAGTCTTCACACTGCTGGAGAAGTTTCACTGCTGCAACCACACCTTCCTTCACCTTCTTTGAGTCTTCAAAGAGCATGAACCTGCTCTGTCACCATCAAAGAGCCTGGACCAGCTCTGATACCACTATTGGGTATTTTTAAACGGGAAAATACCAAAACCATACAAACAGACATCACAGAGCCAATGCTCTGTTTTATTTCTTCCAGGACCTTTGCACAGCGAAGCTATTAAAGCAAAATGACTCAACAGTCTATTACACAGCCATAAAACAGTTTCTATTGATTTAAAAAACAAATAAAACTATTTACAAATTTATCCTCTGCGCAGAGAGGGATTTACTGGAGAAACTCTGTCTCCTTCATTCCTGGTCTTTCACTGCTGTGGGGGTTACAAAACAGTTTCAAAACACTCCTGTGTTTTTCATTTGTGGACAGACATTACAGCCCTGTTCTCTGTGCTTTCTCACACTGCTGTGCGTTCAGAACAAATCCATGAACAACCTCTGCTTTTTCAATGGCGGACATAACATTATACCCTTATTCTTAAACTCATCACGCACTGCTGTGTGTTTCATACATATCTATGATATCCCGCACTGCTGTGCGTTCAAAACATTACATACAAAATCCACAAAAAAATTACAAGGCGCGCAGGCACAACACTACACACATATTGTGAGCAGGCTCTATACATACCAAAACAATAACGGACGCAGCCACCACACTTCCACCATGCGCAGGCACAATACATAAAACTGCTGCACGAAGGGACTACGCTCTAAAACTACAGCACATGGATTTTTTTTACAACATATATAAAACATATAAAACGTATGTGCCCATAACCATATAAAAGACTTCACCAAATCTACTTAAAGACATTTAACTCCATTAACTTCATCACCTACGGCGGTCAACCTATGAGTCGTTTACTCCACGCAAAAATTGATTTGACGCAGGCCCTTACGCGATCGACGGTGGAGATCGATGGAACTGATCGAACGGCTGACAAGAATATCGGGTGGCCTTACCCGACTGAACGATAGCACCCGAGAAACTTCCACCTGCCCATTTGCCTGTGGATGATAGGGGGTGGAAGTCCTATGCTTGATCTTGTACGTTTGCTTATGTCATGCGGGTGACACGCATCGCCTCCATATTATATCGGAGCTCCTTGTCGGAATATTCCGCCGTCGGCAAATCGCTCCGAGAAGATTCCGGTGCCGAATTCCGGTCAATCCACCGCGCTGCTGAGTAGGCATCCGGCGCTGCTTTGGTTTTGGGTGCGTAGTTGAAATTAGATTTCAACACTTATCGCATATTGTAATGCATAGGGTCTTGATCGGCAAAGCACTATTCTCATACCACTCAATTGGTTTGAGCAGTTTCCAAAATCAATCGAAACTTTAACATTTCAGTTGTAGACAGAATACCGTTATCTTCAAACCCTCTTGAACGAAAACTCATTATAAGTCACGTCCTTTAACTGAACAGAACTCAGAATCTCATGAGCACCGCTCAGCCTTTATAAATGAAAATATGGGTTTGCTCCATCCATTGCAATCATGATAGTTGTATAAGTTGGCTCGTCGTGGTCATCGGAAACGGTATGGTGAGGCGCACCAAACACATGATGCCCTATTTACGTTTTAAAATCATGCGTTGTGGATGGAAGAACAGACGGTATGGTGGTCACAAAAATGGCATGCCAATCACGGACTCACAATCATGAGTTCGTTCGATTCGGCCTAATTATTTGTAAATATCGATTCGTTTTATGGTAAAAAGGATTATATCCGCAAAACATCTCAAAGCCCAGGAAACTTATCTAATAAAAAGGATTCTATCCGCAAAACATCTCAAAGCCAAGTAAAATTATTTAATAGAGCTTTCTCCACACCTAAATCGTCACAAAACAATAATGGATTGCAGTTTTTCTGGATTGTAGTTTATCTTCCTAACAGCTTATAGATAGGCAACACTCATTCAGATTTAAAGTAGTTTGAGTAGATTTTAAAACATATAAGTGAATATTTTTTGGAACATACTGCTGATATTTTTTGGAATTGAAAGTTTTTTTAATCCAGTTACTTATGTACAATGCGAATTCTTATTCGAACTGAACTGGTATTCTTATTCGAATTGAATTCGAATACCAAGTTAGAATTCTAATTCGATTCGATTAAACAAATTCAATTTGATAAAAATTTGGAAGTATGCTTCAAAACAATTCACTTATATATTTTAAAATTTACCCAATCTACTTTTGATCTGAATGAAAATGTGTCTTGCCCGCGCTGACTGTTGCCTCTGTCTAACCTGTGAGGAAGATAAGCTACAATCCATTACTGTTTTGTAACGATTTAGGTTAAGGGAATGCTCTCTTAAATAAGTTTCCTTGGCTATAAGATCTTCTGTGGATATAATCATTTTTCCAATAAAACGAACCGATCTTTCGCAAATAATTGGGCCGAATGGAACGAACTCACGAATATTCGGATTTTTTTACCGATTCCTAGTATAAACAGCTACAGCTTCTATGTATTGAAAATTGGCCGAGTATTTTATTTACTTTATATATAAAAGATAGCAGAAGCCTCCTCGTGCTTCTGCCGTCTCCACCCGAACTTTGTGCAAAAGCTATGTGGATCATCTCGCTGGCTATGCGAGTTACTTCGCTGGCACTGTCAAGTAACGTTTTAACATTGTCAGCGAAGTAACTCGCATAGGCAGCGAGATAGTCCACATATGTTATGAACCGCTTCTTGCAGAGACAATATATCAGTACAGATTTCACCCCAGAGCTGAACGACAGACCAGCTTATTTTCCTTCATATGTTTTTTTGTCTTTGGCTTTGCTGCGTCTTTTTTGGCATATCTTTTTCCGGTTCTAATTTCTGTTTATATGTTGATGGATGTATTTGATCGATATACCGGATTTTTTTTAAGGTAGTTCCTGTACCTCGACTTCCCGTTTGTGGAAGTAGCTGTGGCATTTGTGTTTATTATGAGGGCAGCCTAATTTATGCGGAGGAGGAGAATGGGGACTAGCAAATTTTAGCAATTTTTCCCGTCTCCGCGCTCTCTTTTATAGCTGGAGTAATTAAAGAACTTAAAACACTTTGGGTTGAACTTTTTCTAGCAAATATGACTACTTCATTTGACTAGATTAACAGTGCGATACCCAGTTACTACCATGTTAAATATTATATTTTTATTTTGTTACACATTTATCTGATAACTCTACATGGATTATTTATTTAACTTTGACTTTACGCGTTTCTCTGTCAAATCTGGTGGTTGGGTCTTCATACCAGCATTGTGGAAGTTTTTTAGTGTTGAGATTTTCTGTTTTAGTCAAATAGGCAAAAATCTCTGAATGATGACAACAATAGGGATTCAGTTCGTAGATTAGCTCCAGGTTGTTGGGAGGGAGTTAATGCCTCCTATATTTGATGTGAGGGAGATATTTGATGTGAGGGAGTTATGAGGCTGTTAAATTCTCTATGTTATATAACAGGCAGTCATTCTGATGATTTGCTATGTGAGTGTTAGGATTTCATGATGTAATCTCCTAATTTGATTAATAAAATCCCTGATGCCTATGTTTGGCTATGTGAGTGTTAGGATTTCATGATGTAATCTCCTAATTTGATTAATAAAATCCCTGATGCCTATGTTTGGTGGACGTAGCCCAGATTGGTTGGGTGAACCACGTTAAACTCTTATGTTTATGTGATTGATAATCTGCTGTGTGATTTATTTAATTTAACTGTGCAATTGCTTTTCCAACATCTAGTAGGCGTATTGTTAGTTTAAAACATCCTTCTTAATAGGGTTGGAATTTTAAAAGAATTTCACAACAAACTTATTCATTAAATTTAACCGTTTTCGCATGCCTTTACCAACTTTTATATTTTCCTGAAAAATCTAAACAATTTTGTAAATTATTTAACGTTATTTTGTAAATCACCCCTCATAAACCATTTTCTCGTCAAATTCAATCCCCTATCGTTAGCTTAAAAAATCCTTCATCTACCATTCTGAGCTCTTTCCTACCTTTACACCTCAATCACTGGGACTTCGAGAAAGAGAGGGCGGAGATCAAAGTATCTGTCAGCTGGATCGTTTTGGTCTTATGTGTGCTTTGTGTTTTTCGTGTATGGATAAAAGCACCTTGCACTCAAAGGACCCACAAAATTAAAACCTGATAGAAAACGCCCAAAATCCAACCTAATATCAATAGACTTTTGAAATTATATCTATATTTTGCCATGCACATGTAAGTTGCGGAACCAGTGCGAGTGATTATTAAGAAGGTTTTAATTTCAGATATTTAAGTTGATAGCAGTCTATACCAACATCTTATTTTAATGATTTACTTTGAAAGAAAATTTACTAGCGGAGGAAAGAAAATTTGTTATTAGTTAATATTTTTATGTTTACTATATCCATATGATATAGTACAAAAGGCACCAAAGTTTCTATTATAGGTAATGCATGGAATAAGTTTAGTTGTAATATTATTAATTTAATGTTTTTTTCAAATATATATTTTTAAAATATTTATTATTTGAAGTTTTATATTTTGATTAAATATATTTATTTATATATATAATATTTATAAATAAAAATAAAAGAATAAAATTTGTTATGTAAAATCAAGTTGTATTTGAGATTTATTGAATATAATTATTGATGTATTTTTAATTCTATAATTTCGAAATTTTGCACTTAATGAAAGATTTGTATTTTTAAATATTTAATCAATTTAGATGTTTGGTAGATTGGAAGTTAATATGAATTTTACATGCTCTGTATCTGAGTGATTTAGATGCCCTTAGTTTACACACCCAACCTAAACAGGCTCCCTTCAAAACATTCAACATTCAGGTTTCCGAGATCACCCAAATTTATGCCATGAATGTTGAGAGATATCATTAGCGTGCAATACTATTAGTTCTTCCATTGTTTATCCCATTCATTAATCCAAAAGTATCCTGGACCTCCTAATACATGATAATCAGTTTCACTAGGACTCGGAGGCGTAATGCATTCCTCCAGTCCCCAAACTCCTTATTCTATAATGTACTTCCATGTCTCAAAATTAATCATCTCTTGCTCCTTGTATGTTTTTCTTATTGCACAAAGTTGTTTTTCATATTGTACACTGCAAACAAAAAAATTGTTACCTAAAGGAATTGGGTCCCTCGAAGAGTCTTCCTCCACATCAAACACCAACCAAGAGTCTTCCACCACGTCAAACACTAAAACCATCTTTACAAATAATGCAGATCCAACACAAGAAGTGCTCTTTAACCAGCTGAGCAAAACCCCCAACCCCCAATATCTCTTTCGAGGTACCTACCTTGAAATTGTAGACAAAGGTGATAACTTTGTTGTGTGAGAGGTTGCACCAAAATATGAGCTTGCACACATCATTTTTTTGGTTGTAGGTGATTTTTTTATACAAACCCCACCTAGAATCAACAATTGTGGGAAGAGTCAAAGTTTTCAACTTGCGAGGAAAGAAAGTGTTAAACGCTAACAACCTAATGGGCTCTTTACCCCTAGTTTATTAATAGATCATTATTCACTCAATTATTTAATCAACAATGAGAGAGTGAAATCTACCACTAAATATTATTTTAGGATTTTCTTTTTGGCCTGGTCGTTAAGATAGGAAAAAAAATGTGGTTCTCTACCGTCTCTTTTTGAGTCACCATAGGGGAATCCTTTGTGATAGTCGATGAAATAGTATATGTTGAAGTTTGAGCAAAAGTTTCCCTTTGGAAAATGAGTTATTGTTCCAAACATCTTTCCCTTATAACTACCCAATAATGGGGTAAATGACTTATAAGTCTCTCCTAGATCTATCACATAACATGCCTTCTGTAAATGAAAAGAGAGGAAGAGAAATGTGCATAGCTTTAGTGCTTGGCTTGTTGATGTGAGATCTAACCAAATTAGCTTCAGAAAATTCCACTCTAGCTCCTAGAGAGGCTATTTTCACTATTAACCATTATAACCTATAGAAATCAAACCAAAGACAAACAAAAATCTCTTTCCAAAAAATATCTATTAGCATTAATTAGATCTAATTGGAATTCTCACACAAATTCTATATCAAATCATAAAACATAAGACAAATATTGGGAAAAAATCTTCATGATGTTTACATTAACAAAGAAATGTGATACAATTATATTTTAGAGTAGAACAAGTCCTCCCTAAATACCATAGATCCTTATCCTCCTTTACTTATGTGCTATGGTTGCACTCACCACAATAATACAAGGAAGTTTTCCTAAGAATTTCACTAGGATAAGAGTTAACTTTTGTGTTTCCTCTATATCATCTTCCCCCTTGAAAGGGTCTCCCTATACATGCTTCTCATTGATCTAGGAGCCTAATGAATATGTAAGGATGGGTCCAAGAGAAGTTAGGATAAAGGCTTCAATTATTGATTCCATGCTAGGTCATCTTCTTCCTATTTGATTTTATAATATTGGGGCACCAAATTATAGAAGTTTTCACCTTTCATCACTCCTTTGCAGAGGAAATATATTGATGGGGACAATTTCATCATTCAAGAATAGATGATAGAGTCAAATGAAATTCTTTGATACTAGAGATGGAGAGTGGTGAAGAATGAAATTAAAGCTATCTAGCGATATGGGAGTGACATCACAACTCTCAATTGATGTGAGTTAAGAATAGTTCGCTTTCCAACCCTAAGGGTGACAAATAATTTTGTAACAATTGATGACATTCATGTGGAAGAAGAACCAAACTCATTTTCTAAGACCATGTATTTTCTTAGGTTCAAATTAATACTAGATGACTCTACTTAATGGAAACATAGATAGTTTCTTATGCATGCAATTATTTATTCGCTAATTCTTCTAGATGAAAATGATTTTCTTGGGTCATAAAAGATAGGTAGTAATACGAGAGTCCCATGATGAATAGAATTTATACTGCAAAATTATTATTGTTACTTGGAAGATACTACTACCCATAGGATTTGGTGGCCTACTTTTTTTGTCTATGTTACATACTTTGCAAACAAATGTCGTGTTTACTAGTGTGTAAGATGATTTTCTTGTTAACATGAAACATTATTACGATACATTATGATTAAGGATCCATTTAAGTGCTAGGAATTGGATATCATTAGCATATAAATCCATCAACATGATATTTAGGGGATATGTATATCATCATAACAAAAATTTATTTAATTTGATCGGGAAAAAATGCACGAACATGATATTTCTCAATGGAGACCATTGTGCAATTCATTTTTCATAATATTGTTAGTAGGTTAGGGTTGTCATGTAACTTGAGTATCAGTAAATTAAAAATTTATTGGTGTTTTTATGGCTATGATTGTAAAGGAATTCAAGATCCATCACCATAAAAATATTCCATATCATCTGCACATTAACAACGTGATAAAATCCTTTCACAAGATCTTAGAACACATGTTGACTAACGGGTGCTTAGTGAATTAGGATGACTGGTATGAAACAATGATGAAATTTTTATAATACTATATGGCTGTGTGAAAACATTGACTAAGAAAATTTTATTCAACTTGGTTCGTGGAAAAGAGGTTGTGATAACACTATAATATTTAGTCTTGAGCTTTTTGGTAGCCATAGCTATGTAGATGTGAAGATAGATAAGTTATAGGATGTATTGGATATGGTGGTAAAATAGGAATAACGTAATTTTTAAGTACGATATCATCAAATGGTTGAAAAGTGGCACTAAAAGTTAGTACATGATAGGCATATCTAGAACAAAATTTGAACAATGGAATGTAGTAAATTTAGTAAAAATCCAAAACAAATTAAGGATGGATTGGTAAGGAAACTAAAAAATTGTATATATAATTGATGAGGGTGGATTCCAACTTTCTTGATTAGATGAGTAGACAAAAAATATATCTATGAATGACACATACCTAAATCCCATTGTTTCCCAAACCAATAAAATTACGCTAATTTCTCTAAGAGGGCGGGGGGAGGGGAGAGTTAGAAATACCATTGTATAACTCTAAAATCAACATTTTCATTTACAAATTTTAGATTTTGTATATTAAATTCATCAATTTCAATTTCATTTTTTCTTGCTTGTTGCTTGTTTCTTTGTAGGTCTAAGACTAAGAAGTATAACAAATCCATGGTTTTGCAAGCTTGAAAAACTATTCCAGAGAAAAGATACATGGCTTCGATGTTGTTTGGAAGTTGGTATCTATGGAACGAATGTCATGGGCATCAAATGAATCTCAAAAACTATGTATTTAGTGGACCACAAAGAAGGTGGTGTGCAAGTATAGTGTAAGGTATCTTGAGGGGAAAGTATTTGTGTTAAAAAGATACATTTGGGAGGTTTTTTGGAAGCCTATGAAAATATTCAAGTCAAGTCACCATTAATTAAATATAGTAGGCAACATCAAATGATACAATTAATATTTCATAAACATCACTTGAATTAGTCATATCACATTTGTTTTCTGTAAAAATGGTACAAGATGGATGCCTTCTCTTCTATTAATGAGTTACTACATATAGCTAGTATATTTTAGGAATTTAAGTTGATATGCTAGATAGGGCAGGGATAAAAAATAAGGATGGTGCATGCGTCAAGTCGTGTCATCCTCGGTAAAAAAACATTAAAGAACATACTTTTGATTCGGTTTTTTATAAGGGTGAATATTTTCTAAATGCACAAAAATTGGAGAGATGTAATATTTTCAGAGAAGACCTTGCACTATTGAAGGATAGAAAAATATTTCATTGAGAACATTTTTGTATGAGCTAAGAATTGAGGATAGAGCATGCCATAGAGAATGAAAAAAATTGGAAGAAATAAGCAGAGATGATTTAAAGAGAGTGAAGAAACAAGTTACGTGTGTAAGAGTGAGGGAGGCCCATGAAGTAACTTCCAAGGTGGGGGAGGAACTATCAACATATATTGGAGAGGTGCTTCCTCATTTATATAAGAATTTCAAGGTTTCCTTACAACAAATCAACCATTATCACCAAGGTAATAACACCCTATGATGGGTTGAATAGAATTAGAAGGGTATGCTAGAGTTAGTAGTGGAAGTAAATGTGATATAATAAGAGTTTAAAATTTTGGAAGATGTCACACTGGTGGCTACAAAGAATAAATCGTGCAAGAAAGAGGAATATTTTAATCACTAATATCATGGTTGTAGAATATGAAGTGTAGATAGATATATTATATAGGCTACACCTCAAATGCTAGAGTCTATGGGAAAATTTCCTAAATGCCAATGACATCTTGGGTGAACCTAAGCATAGAATTTAGAAATGGATTAAGGATTTAAAACAGAAATGTGAGAGTTATTATGCCAAACCTATTGAGTCAAGCATTGATGTAAATATAGAAGAAGAATAGAGACTCACACTCAAATAAGATATTTTGGAAGATGAAATCTGTTGAGGAAAATTAATTACCTATCATTTAATTGTCAACCCGGGGGTTTCGTAAAACTTGCGAAGCATGCATGCACTGTATATTCTATAAATTATCTTCCAATTTAGATCAATCTAACTACGAAACCAAATAACAACAAATCAAATTCACATATTCTAATTCAATAATCGATTCAAAAGAAATTATATTACAGTGCATGGAATTGAAATCTTAATCTATGACACTTGCAGGAATTGAAATGTACACCACTCTTTCACAAATGAAATTGCATGAAATGAAATCTAATCTAAGGGATCATGTGTGCATTATCAAATTAGGATCCTATGAAATGAATAATCAAAACCACATGATATTAAATGAAAGAAAAAACAATCATTCGTAACCTCTATATATGAAAGAAAATAAAAACAATAACTCTTAACCTCTCACACAAGAAAATATATGAATGAAATATATCTTAATCTATGAAAAAAAATAAATCTCACACATTATAGGTGGCCAATCCAAAAGCATGAGGGATGGAAAATTGAGAGGCTCCAAATACAAGCATAACCAAATCAAAGTGAACATCACTCATGAGCATGGTGCCAAATCCAAATTCTATATTCAAAACATGAGCATTTCCTGAACTTTACACATGCCTTTGAAAGGAGGAGGCTCTCCTATTTATACAAAAACATAAGAAACTACCTCATTAATGGAGGTCCATTATTCTCTCCTTAGATCCCTAGAAAATCTCATAGAGTTACAACTCAAATAGGTAATGATGATAAACATATCATCTTTGAAATTTATCCAAATCTTCTTCCATATCTTGAAGGGAATTCGAATTTGAGCATTGGAGGCCACATAAGGGTGCCTTGGAAGCTTCCAAATGACCTACACATGTCATGAAACTCAAGCCATTTTTAAGTATTAGCAAGTATATGCCATTTTTATAAGTTTTAACCATTTAATTCACTTATAATACTAGAAATCATTAACTCTTGGAAAATACAAATGGAACCCAATGAATGGTTATATGGTCATGGAGTTGCGACATGTGAGTGAAATGGTGGTAGTAAAGGTGAAAGTGGATGATATTTTGAATACATTTTGGAGACTCTACATACCCCCCAACTGACGTTATTGCATGTCCATATGCAATATACTGCATTTCTTAATCATGATTTGCTTTTGAATGAACTTGGCTTATGTCAATTGTCCTTAAACTTTGCATTTGACAATTTCATTTCTTTTTGCAAAGTATTCCTTGTCATACATGGTTCACAAATTTGGTTCTTGTGTGACAACCACATTTTAATTGGTATTGGTTATTGTGTATCAATACCTTGTTTCTTTTTGTTGCAACAAGATTCATTGAACATATTTAAGAATGCATATTTAAATCAACCATATATTATGCTCATCATTCAGGCATTTAATTTCAAATCACATAACTTTTGAACCATAATACAATTATAACGATTAGGACAAGTATGTTAGAATGAAATGAAGTGAAATGGAATGAAGTGATATGGATGTGATAATAAATGGATGTCCCTTCCCCCAAATAAAGGTGTTTACGATTTTTTCTCAAATGAGAAAGGCAATATGGTGAAGTATTTTCCAAAAATTAAAACTTCAGTATTCAAGGAATTCTATGGTTAAAAGCTAGAAAATAACATGCCTTTACTTACCTAGGAAGTGGAAAAATTGTGCATATGTAGAGAAGTTGTAGCTGCCACTGGATCATGGAGTAAAATGTAGAATTTAATCTGCTTCTTGGTTGCATAAATGGTGGATGAGGTGGTGAAATTGGATTCATTATTTCTACTGCTAAATCTGTTGTATCTGTCGAAAAATGCTGAAATGATATAGTCTTCACCTGCTTCAAACCCTGATGGTACAATTCTAGTCATGCGAATAAATGTGTTGTTGTTGAGCATGAAGAGAAGTCATTGGATTACCGACCATTGATGAATGTTGTTAACTAATGTGAGGCAAACTCGCCATTAATGTCAATGAGTGCCGAGGTATCTAAAAACATCTTGCAAAGTGTGAATAGATGTGCTGATGTCGAGCCACTTGCAAGATCCAATGATCAAGGGACATTTATGTATTCCCATGGTTGTCGGCGAGAGAACTTGTCATTGATTCATACAAGCCTCAAGGTACTAATAAGGACTTTAGCCCTAAACCTAGATAGTGTGCTGATGTCGATAGGCCAAGACTTGTTAGAAGGGAGGCCTTAATGAATCCCCCATCATCTAACGCTAGTATGGAATAATGATTTTGGAAGGACTATGAATGGAAAATTTTCATTAAGTAGGATTTATTTAATGGAAAGGAAAATGACAAGAGGGTAAACAAGCGAACGTAAAGGAAAAGGAAAAATTAGCATGTAATCGAGCTGAATGTCTCTATGAATGGAAATTATGGAAAATGTGAAGGAAACATGCGACTCTTTGCAAGGAAAATGGTGATGATAATGTTTAGTGAAAAATGCTTGGATAGCTTGTGAGTTTGGAGAGGAAAAATGATAGAATTTATGGATGATAGAAATGGATTCAATTGGTTCATATCTCTTGAAATTAGTTGTAGAAATCCAATCATGCATAATTGGCTTCCTTCAATTCTCCGATTGTCCTGGAACCTGAAAATAAGCATGGCACTAACATTGCAATAAAACGTATGTGTGTTGAGAAGTGATCAATTTCTTTTTGATACATACAAAAAATTTGCATAATTTACAAGTTCATGACGTGTTTTTATTTCAAATAGTTAGTTAAATTTCACAATTATAATAATAAATCCAATTTCTAAAAGAAAACAATTTCCTTAATTGATGTTTGAATCATATCATTTCGTAGAGATAAAGAAATATTATTTGCAAATGTTTAATGGTTCCTGCAAAACAATCTTCAACCAAAAATTCATCAATCGATCTTGCATATAAAGCGCCCTCATATATCTTCTTCTTTCCTGCAGCTTTCTTGAGAATATATTCATTAGACAAAACCAATAAATTTTGATCATGATTTCATGATTAGAATGCATTGTTGACAAGTAGATCATTGAGTTAAATACATAGCTGCAAAATTGTGGTTCAACTGCAGAATTGTGGTAGAATTGCACAGTTTTTGTAGCTAAAATCCTAAACAAATAGTTAAGTACACATAGCTATGAATTTTTGTTATGAACAAATAACCATTCCAATATTCAAATTGATCAATGCCTCTTTCAGAAAAATTAGTAAATAGAACAATTTTTTTTCTTGCTTTGAGAGGTGTGTAAGTGAATCATCTCAAAAGTTCCTTTTTTTTTTTGACTTTGCTCCAATCATGAATTGAATTCCACATCATATTTTTTTTTTGGCAATTTTCTTGAAAAACAATAAATTAATTAAATATTTACAAAACTAAGAAACAAAACAAAACAAAACAAAACAAGACATATAGAGACATTATACATATAAGACATATGTATAAACTAAAATATGTGGAAACTAAAACATAACATATAACATTCACATGTAATTACACTACTAAACACCAGAATATAAAGAAGCATCACCATCAAATTGAATAGAGAGAACTTAGCTCAGCAAAATGAAAACCTAGAAAAGCCTTGTCAAATTGTTACCCTCCAATATGATAAACTTTACATAGTATGCTTAGAGTTCATAGTACAAAATGATAGGGATAAAAAAAAAATGACCAAGCCTCCCGAGAGCAACCTCTCCAATATCTGGATTAATATAGATGCCTTCCTCGCTCTCAAAACAATAACGTAAGAGAATACCTATGTAGCAGTAAATGATGGAAAACAACAACAACAATTCATACCTCTTCAGTAGCAAATGAAGGCAAGCAGCAACAACAATTCATACTTGTATAGCAAAAAATGAAGGCAAATAGAAACAAAAATTCTATACTTATCCAACCCACTTATAAAATAGTATATCGAGTAGAAAGAAGGCCAACACTAGCCAGTACATTCACTCCATTAAATACTATGTGCACAAAGCTGCAGTGTTGTCCTTGATATTCTATAGCATGTCCACCATTTCCATCAACAACCCTTTTGTCAAATCCATGTCTATATAGACATTGGTATATATGTTGGCTTCTCTTCAAGTCCCTCTTTTTCCCCTAATGGTTTCCTGGAATCCTAGTGAGCTACATCAATACCAGACTGATAGCAATGGTTTGGTGTGCAACAATCTGCTTCCAGAAAACCAATGGCAAACAAATCCCCGTCACTAGTTGTATTAATAACCTCTGCTCCTTCAATCGCTAGAAGTCGAGAAATATGTGGCAGATCTACCTCCTGTCGATCAGGGAGACCAGATTCTTGGTGGATTATTTGCAGGAGAAAACCGAATGAACGTAACTGATTTTGTTCATTAATTAAAAAAAACCGTTTTTCTCACGCAATTTTCCAAATAGGGCTCCAGAGAATCCAAAATATTTCCCAATCAGTTAAAAATTTGAGAAAATAACTCCTGGTTATTATAATTGATCTTGTTTCGAAGAAAACCCACATTTCATTTTTTTTAAATTTGTTTTCATTTAGCCATAAATCGTGTTTTAAAAATTACATTTTTAAGCTCCTATGCATTTCGTCTCTGTTGAGGAACTGTTGAGTCAAATTCTTTCTCTTTTCAAAATGAGGAGAATGCAGAGCTATGTTGATCTCATAAGGGTTGGATATAATGGTCCTTCTTGTCCCTGAGTGGTTTGGGTAACCACTTGTCTCTTCCCAGCCGGATTGTTCATCATTTGTGTTCTTAAATTTGCTCATTTTCAACTGTATCTAAAGTATTGCTCAAGTTTTGGAACAAGAATGGGAAAAATCATACCTGGACTGAAAAAGTTCATTTATAATCTCTTCAAAGAAGGATCCTTCCATGATTACAAAATTTTAATTATCGAACAGAAGGAGAAAACATGAACTCAGCGTGTTTTGGAATTTTGCAAACACTTCTCGTTTGCATATGTGAAGTCTCTACCAAGCGTGCCATTCTCTTCGTTTTGGCTGTTCTCTTCATGCCATTCTCTTCGTTCAGACTTTACCTTCGTGCCATTTTTGCATGATTTTTGTTTTTATATTTCATTGATGTTTTGCTCTTTTTTTTTTTTAATTATTATTATCCGTAGTCTTTTTATTTTTTTATTGTTTTGTTATTTATTAAAATTGTATTTAATGTTTTGTTTTATGACTTGTATTTTAAATTAATTTATTTTATTTATTTATTTCAAATTTGTGTAAATAAACAAATCTCTTTGTCATATATATATATATAAGTTTGTTTAAATAAACAAATCTAATTTTTTTTTTATATGTTCTATTTTTTTAATATATACATATATAAAATAAATAAAAAAAACACTTCATTGATTTATTTATTATTATATGTATGTTTTTCAAATCATTAAAATGCAAGAAAAGAAATATAATCTAAAAACTCTAAATTCTAAATAAAAATGCAATTAAGAACTTAAAAGAAATGCACTCAAGTTTGATTTTATTTTTCCTAATTTATCTACTTGAATTTTTTTATTTGTAAGTATATGAATGTTTCCAATGGAGCCATGTGTGTAACAAAACGATAGATATGATCATATGCAGGTTTGAAATATATTCTTTGATATGTACCCATGTATGCGAGACCAACTGTCTTGATTGAGAGGATGTCAAAAGACATTGAAGAATGGAATACTGGGATCCAATGACTGCCTTGATCCAAGATTCAATATAATATTGTCTTCCTTGGCTTCCTTCTATCATGCCATGAAATTACTCACATATTTGATCTCCATTCATAGAATCTGGTGATATGCATGCATGAAACTTTTCAATCTTAGCTTCCAACAATTGCTCTTTATCGACGATCATCTATGATTCTTGGACCTTATCTAAATCTTCTTCTTCTGGTTGTTGTTCTTCAATCGTAGCTAGTGAATCATTTTGTGATACCTCAACATTGTAAGTGGATTGAGTTGTTTTATTGTTATGGATTTGAAATGGTTGTTCAGGTAGTGGAGTGGGAATGGATCTTTAGGGTGTTTGTGTGTGTGGTAATGGGAAAGGTTGAATTGAGATTAACTGAGGGTAAAATTGATGTTGTGGTGGAGGTGAATGGTATGGATAACATTGATATTGGTATTGAGGATAGTGAGGGAAAGATTGAGTATATGGTGGATTTCATTAGTAAGGCTCTTCCCAAGCCTGTTTCCAAGAATGGTTTTGAGATGGCCAAGGTTTCCAAGGCAAAGGTGTTTGCCAATTACTTTGAGATTGTTGTACATAACCTTCAAATTGTGCACAAGGATATTGCATCATATTGGGTTGATGAGGCTGCCATGGTCCCTTGGAGCTTGTTTCACTCCATTATCCTTTTTGTAAACTGCCTTTAACCCTGGTAATGATGGGAAATCTTTAGTAGTATGTGATCCTGCCCAAATTTTACAAAATTTAATGTTATCAAGTGGACATTCATGCAAAGAAACATTTTCAACTTTTTGCATGTTTTGCATTCTTAGCATCTCAATTTTTTCATTTAAATTACCAAGAATGTTTAGCAAATTGTTAAGTTCAGTTTGACTTACCAATCCCGTTGTCAACTTACTTTCCCTTTTCGTAACTAGAACTTGAGGAGATCTTCCATACTTTGCTTTTCGTCTTGATATGTTCTTGCATAGTTCACAAATCTCTTGAAATGACAATTGATAAACATCTCCTTTTCCCACCAGGTTAAGAAGATCAATCCATTCATCCTTTATAGCATTTCATAGGAGAGTTTTTAATATGTCTGATCCTAAATTATGCATTTTAGATATTTGGATATCATAAGTAAATCTCTCCACTAGGTCTTCTATATTTTCATCCTCTTTTTGATTCAACTTAAAGAATTCATTTCTAGGGTCATGGTGTTTGTAATGATTTTTGTATTTTTCCAAAAATACTCGTTTCATATCATCCCATGTCCTTATAGAATTGGTTCCTAAAGTCATGAACCATCTAAGAGATTTATCATTCAATTTTGTTGGAAACAAATTCAATTTTTGAATGTGTAATGAGTAGCCATAAGATCTACAAATGATTTCAAATTCAAAAAGAAAAGTTTATGGGTCTTCTGATATCATACCTTTGAAGTTAGGAAGTACGGATGGAGGGATGTTCTTCATTTGAACATTGACATCAGTTTCTTGAATGGGAAATCCAAAAGCATCTCCATCCATTTCTTCATCATCCTTTGTCATCTCTTCTACCTACAAAAATAATAATTCATGATGTGGATGTGTGGCTCTTACTGCACCACGTGATATACTTGGGGTGGTAGGTGATTGAAGGATTTTTTATATATATTTTTTATAAAAATGATATGGAACTAAATGATTTATGCATCTACATGTTGTAATCATGCATCTAGAAAAAAAAAAAGCTAAAAAAATAATATGAACTCTAAACTAAAAGCTAGTTCCTATGCACACTTCCCCCGCAATGACGCCAAAATGTTGAGGCAAAGTAATTACCTATCATTTAATTGTCAACCTGGGGGTTTCGTAAAACTTTCGAAGCATGCATGCAATGTATATGCTAGAAATTAGCTTCCAATTTAGATCAATCTAACTACCAAACCAAATAACGACAAATCAAATTCACCTATTCTAGTTCAACAATCGACTCAAAAGAAATTATAGTACAGTGCGTGGAATTGAGATCTTAATCTACCACACTTGCAGGAATTGAGATCTTAATATACCACACTTGTAGGAATTCAAATCTTAATCTATCACACTTGCAGGAATTGAAACGCACACCACTCTTTCATAAATGAAATTGCATGAAATGAAATCTACTCTAAGGGATCATGTGTGCATTATTGAATCGGGATCCTATGAAATGAATAATCAAAACCACATGATATGAAATGAAAGAAAAAAAATAATTCTTAACCTCTATATATGAAATCAAATAAAAATAATCACTCTTAACCTCTCACACAGGAAAAGATATGAAAGAAATAAATCTTAATCTATGAAAAACAATAAATCTCACACATTATAGGTGGCCAATCCAAAAGCATGTGGGATGGAAGGTTGAGAGGCTCCAAATACAAGCATAACCAAATAAAAGTGAACATCACTCATAAGCATGGTGCCAAATCCAAATTCTATATTCAAAACATGAGCACTTCCCCAACTTTATGGATGCCTTTGAAAGGAGGAGGCTCTCCTATTTATACAAAAACATAAGAAACTACCTCATTAATGGAGGTCCATTATTCTCTCCTTAGATCCCTAGAAAATCTCATAGAGTTACAATTCAAATAGGTAATTATGAGACACATATCCTCTTTGACATTCCTCCAAATCTTCTTCCATATCTTGAAGGGAATTCGAATTTGAGCATTGGAGGCCACATAAGGGTGCCTTGGAAGCTTCCAAATGGCCTACACATGTCATGAAACTCAAGCCACTTTTAAGTATTAGCAAGTATATGTCATTTTTATAAGCTTTAACCATTTAATTCATTTATAATACTATAAATCATTAACTCTTGGAAAATACAAATGGAACCCATATAATTATGAAAATGGAGGCTAATGAATGGTTATATGGTCATGGAGTTGTGACATGTGAGTGAAATGGTGGTGATAAAGGTGAAAGTAAATGATATTTTGAATACATTTTGGAGACTCTACAAAAGGAACGAGCTAATAAATCAACTAAGGTATGTATTCTAGAATATGTGTACTTAGTTCTTAGTGGCAAAGAAAATGAAGCTAAGAGAAAACAACAAACTAGTAGTGTTAACAAATAAATTCTTTATAGAATAATATATGATAAAGACACCTACTGCAAAGTGCACATGGAAGATAAATAATTGTTTTACCCCTTAGAAGCCTACTTTTAATGAGTTCAATAGTTTTAGTGATGCTAGCATCAGACATATCCCTAAAATAAAGTATATTTTTTAAGAGGAGACACATAAAACAATTCAAGAATGAGTTGGAAGGTGTGGTGGAGGATTTGTTGTGGTATAGTTTTGTTAAGTATTAAAGTAGATTCAGGGCTAATAGAAGATTAATCTAGAAAAGAGACCAATTCATAGAAGCCTAATTATATACAATCATAGAACCATAGATTCCTAAGCACATGCGAGTCTCTAATCTTCTATGTGTTTTTGTAAAGGTGCAAACCATTTTTGTAACAACCCCTAGTTGATTTTCTATGTAAATAAAATAAAACCAAGGTCATGGGACACCTATTCCAAGATGAATGTTGAGAAAAACCTAGTGATGGGGTATCCATGGTGATTAATTAATGGTTATGGAAATTGGAAAAGGCATTTGGAAAGGAAAAGTGGAATTTATTAGCATTTTATTTAAGAAATAAAGGAAAATTGGAGAAAAGGAAGTTGAAAGGTCACAAATTTGTATGTGAGGAAAAATGAAGAAAGTAGAGGCCTAAATGTTAAAAATTCTTTTGAGGATCAGTTCATAAACTTTTGTCAGTTTTATCTTGGAGACCTCTTTTATTCTCTTACTCTCTCATACTCTTGCGCACTTAGAGTTTTCTTGGAGCATTCTTGGAGCACCTGGGAATACATTGGATTTGGACAAAGAAGGTAAAGGAAAGTAGGAAAACACAATGGAATAAGTGGATCAGTGGATACAACTGGATTACTTTGGAGGTAACATGTTGCATGTGTGATTTCCTTCTTGATTTATACATGCATGTTATATGCATGCAATTATCAAGTTATGTTATATCATTAGCATGTAGGATTGCCTGTATTGATAGTGGTTTTTGCCTTGCCTTACCTTTTCTTGGACAACAATGTTATTGTGTTGTTTCCACTTGATTGTTTTCTATTTGGTGCTCATAACTCCTTATGGCTATGTGTTGGAAAAAACGCTCTCAAAGCCCTGGAACAACTTGTGTTGAGTTACTAGTCCTAGAGCCTAATTTGGGACAAATGCTCTGGAGCCCTTGGTGGGTTCAGTTACTAGTCCCTAAAATTGGGTTAGAAAAACACTCTGGATCCCTGCAAGGTTGTGGGTTGAGTTACTAGTTGATGTTATTGATGTCCGAATGTGAGGTGGAATCACTGGTTGAGGGTTGAGATGGTTTGGCCTCCAGAAGCTCTGGATGTTTTTGTCTTGGTTGATTCTAGGAGATCCCACATTTATGCTTGGAATATGGTGTGAGGGTGATTGGTTGAAAAATATATTTGGTTCAACCCAATCTATTGTAAGGTGATATGTGGAAATCCCTGGCTTGGTTGGTAATTTCATGTATTAATAAGAGTTATTTCTCCACTTTGATTCATGTATATTTGTAGAAATTATGTTGGAAATATTATGGTTGAGATGTCATGGTTCATATGTTGTTCATATGATGTGTATCTTCCATGGCTCATGTCATGAATTTTTTAACTATTGATCAATTGATGGATGTATAGACTAAAAATTGTTGTTGAAACTATGTGGAGAGGGCATAGGTCCTTCTTGGTGATTCTTAGATGAATCTCATAATTCTATGATCAAATATACATTCATGACCTATAGCTTACTTTTTTTCCATTTGTTTGACAAAATGACTAGATTATTGTGGCTTGCTTCATAAGTATAGGGAGTAACCTCCAGTCTCAGGTGTAACATGGGACCACACCTCTTACCAATGATTGGTCCATCTAGCTAGCATCCTTGTTAACTATTCCCGGTCCTAGACATATTATCTCTTCTCTTGAGAAACTTCTTGTAAACATTCGAGAATGAGATCTATGGGTTATAGCATCCAATAATAGCATTCGGGAAAGGCATCTCAGAGAAGAATCTAAAAAAAGTGTCCTGGAATAGCATCAAATAAGGTTTTTCTCCCTTCCTACATTATGCACCATTCAGTTCTAACATTGCCTGGATGTAGTGGTTCTACAAACGTCTAGACTTCTGACATAGTTCTATTGTGTCAATTAGAGTTTGAAAATGCAACCACTAGTGCTATCCCTCCTCAAATTACTTCAGAGTTACTCTCTATAGGTTCAAAATTATCTATTGAGGAAAAATTGAGTAAAAAAGACTGATAAAGAGAACCATAATAGATATAGTGCCCAACAAGGTTATGAGGAGATCTATGTTCCATAGGCAAATAGGATATTTCCTTGTTTAGTTCACATGACTGGCATAGTCATTCATTTAGGCACGTAGTACTTTTATGAAAGGCTAAAATCATCGCACTCATTCTCAATCAAATTTCTAAGCATGAGCCACACAGTTAGAATAAGAGAACACTAACACAGGTAGGAGGCCACACAGTGAGCATCCAATGACCATACCACATACAAAGATGCTACACGGTGCATGCATAACTCATAAAGCTAGTTGTACTTGTGTATTTCCTCCATCAATATCATTAGTCAAACACTACAACATCAGAGCATATATTCATCATAATTTCCCATTCTAATCAAAGTGAACCATGAATCTTTCACATGATTTCATGGAAAATGATCATAAGCATATTCATAACAATATTGAAGTAATTCCATCAACAAGAATCATGCAACAATAACATGAAATATTTACAAGGAATTTTCTCTAAATTCACATCTTTCAACTCAGAGATTTTTCCTTTACAATTCAGAAAAGAAAGCTAACTGAAAATGGCACATAAATTTTTCACCCAGCCATAGACCTATTGTAGCCAATATTACTTACAACAGTCACCCATGATCTAAGGGGAACTTTCCATTCAACAACCTTAAATAAATCCTTCTTCGAGACATAGAGGTTGGGAAATTATGACAATGGGTTGTTTATCAACTAGTCGAGCATAAAAAATTCCATTAGAAGGGTTGTTTATCAACTGTCTCAAGCACTTTAAGAGTGGTTCATCATCCCACAATAAGCACCCTTTTTAATGTGGTTTATCATCTCTAGATAGCACCCTGATTGGTTTATTATCTATGTCAAGCTCCAGGAGTGGTTTATCATCCCACAACAAGCACCCATTCCCATTTCCTCTATCTCTTCGAGTCACAATTATTTTTTCAGGGAAATCCCATTCCTTCAAATCATATATTATTATAAATTTTCTCATGAACTCCACCAAGAAGAGATACAACCCCATATTTTTATGCATTCTCCTTTTTATTATTTCCCAAAGGGTCTCTTCATAGTCCTCTTAGATTCTTCCTCTATTTTTCTTTTTCATTATCTAAGGTGCCGACTAATCCCGCATGGGTTCAACTTTCCTCTTCCCTCTTAGATCATGTATCTATGGTCCAATACTACAAGCCATTACATTATTACGTTATAAAATTCAGGGGAACAAGGGCCAGGGGTGTCACAACTACCCCTCCCCTCCTCTGTCTCCCCCATAATTTGCATTGTTGGGGGTTTTTGGTTCCATGCTTTGCAGTTTTTATGATGGTTTTTACTTCACTTGAGTTTGCAAACCTATTGCCATTTATACTAAGATTCTACCTGAATGTTGGTTGTCTCCTCCTATTGTGCTCTACAACAACCCCCCATTTCATACAAATTTTATTTTCATAACTATAATATGCAATGGGTCCCTTTTAGAATTAAATTGGTATCAACTTACTATTTTTCAAAAGGTTCGAAAATAAATAAAGCATTATAAACCTTTTGATAAATCACATAAGCGGTCTTATAATAAAAAATGAATAATCCCTTATTATTGCGATAAAGCGATCACAAGATCGCATATCACAATAACAAAGGATACATAACAAAAGGCCCATTAAGTTTTCCCCGATGTGACAATACATGAATGGCTATCGGATATCGGCAATGGCAAGCTATCATAACAAAAGCCCCTTTTCGCTCCGATGCGATACGATATCGCTATCGGCGATCGGAGATGTACCATGCATGCCTTTCAAAGCCCTCATTTAAAACTCCTGATGTGAATTGGCGATATCGCTATCGGCAATCGAGGATTCCGAAAGGAACCAATATAACAACTTAAGCTTTCCCCTGATCGCCGATTACGATAAGGCCAAAAGCGCAGATTTCAAAAAAGATTGGTAAAGCTGGGATATTTTATGGTTATCTAGTATTAATGGCCTTTCTTTTCCCGATAGCGATTCACTTGCGCTCAACCGCCAAAACATCAGAGCTATGCTTAAGCGAATCATTCGGCCAATAAACGACATAATGAGCATTTAAAGGATTGACAGGTTTAAACGGCCATTTAATGAAATAGTAAGTCTAAAATCTCTTCAGAGATTGCATTTGTGGACACCTTAATTTAAATCCTCCATTATTCATTGATTAATATATCTCGTTCTTCTGTGGTTTGTGCTATAAATTCTCCACATTACGTTCATTTTCACTCCTGTGCAGATCTCTTCCGAAGCAGTAAATTCAAGCAAAATAGGGAAGAAATCTAAGAAAACTGCAACAGCTTCCGCTTCGCTAGCTACAGGGCAACCCACTGCCGATCCAGGAACAAATAGAAAGGGACTGATATCCGACACTACATGCCTAGGACTCGGTAAAACTACTTGGCTAAACACCTATAATTTGATTGAGGCCAAAGAGCCTGAGGTAACAACAGTGCAAGCCATAGTAAACACGACTCGGAAATTTGATGCTACTCTAAAGGATTTAGCCGACTCTTTCCTTCATCTGATAGTAGCCTGGGAACAAATTCTCCCATATACAAATGTGGTGAAGTGGGCAATTGAAGAAATCCTAATCACAAATAGAACATTTTGCACCATGGATGGGAGAGTCTTCGATTCATTTCAACCTGATGATTTGAGGCAAATGTACCATTTGCGTGTACCGGAGAAGAAGTACAACAAGGAATTCTTGGAGAAATTCAGAAATGAGAACGAAATTGAATCTGAACACATTCGGGATTGGAGGCAAAACCTAGCAAAACACAAGCATGAGTCTTCGGGTAAGTACTCTGTCGATTCTTTGTGTTCTCCTTATTGTTATGCCGGGATAGTGATGTGTAGATTGTGGGGGTTACATAATTCCGCAAATTAAATTATAGAGATGGTTCCTTTGATGGGGGCAGCATGTAATAGTGAAATAATGGATTGGGCAACTATATTGTCTGATAAGTTAGCGACCGCAGTCCTTGAATTTAGAAACAAATCCCGCACTACTGAAAGGGTCATTCCCCCATTCCACTATAGTGCCTATATCTTGGACACCCTGTGTTTTAATTCTGAATTTCTTGTGCTTGGATGGAGATGGACTCCACAAGACCCCATGCCCATTCATAAATACCATCAGAAGTTATGGAAAGCTCACTATAGGCACCATTTATATCACGTTTGCAACGGTTTTATGTTACCCATTCACTATTCCATTTTTGATAAACCTGCTCCTAAGATTTCCACCCAAGCAGGGGTTGACTTGACATCCGTAGGAAGATGGTTCAGAGAAGAAAAATTCACCTATGTAAGAGTTTTCGGCAGCCAAGCCAAGCCTCATGTCCTCCCTTTGTACATACCTGATAAACTGTTAGCCAGGGAGGTAGCCTATCAGATTACATCCGAAGGAGTTACACAGACTCTAAAGAGCAAAAAGAAGGAGGTTTGGCCTCCTTTTCCTCTAAGATGCGGTGTCTACGCTCTGCATGACTTTCAACATGCAGAGAAAGAGGTTGATACGATCAAAGCACTAAATCTAGCCACTTTTCCTAATAGGCGATTTGATCCAACAAAAGTCGCCTACAATGCACTTGAACAAACAAAATAAACTAAGTTTGATCATAAAGAAGATATGTTTGATGACTTGTTTTCCTCAGCCGAGTCAATATTCCAGGTTAAATCGCTAGCCAGAATGAAATATCAGGATGTCGGGTTAGTTGAATTTAACAGACTTAGAGAATAGAGGTTGCAAACTCTGCCTCTAGATCTGTTAGCAACGACCCCAATGACAGAATCAAGCGAGCCTAAATAGCGACTCACTAAGGAATCTCCTGCTACATCAAAAGAGCAGGAGGAAGTGCAGAGAAAAGGGCAGGAGGATGTGCAGAGAAAAGAGCAGGGGGAAGTGCAGAGAAGAGAGCAAGAGGAAGCCCAGGGAAAAGAGCAGGAGCAGAGCAGCACAGAGGTGAATGTAGATGCCCATATTGACCTGAAATTGCTCCAGGAATGGCAGCAATTCGACTCAATCATAAGCAATATTGAGAGCTCAAAAGAAGCCGAAACATTAAAAGCGGCTAACACACAGGAGACAACATCTAAACAGGTTCCAAGTGGAACCATCGGCCTACCCAGTTCTAGAGGAATACAGATAATTCCTAAGGATCCCTCCGATCAAATTGTTTTGCAAGTAGAAGAAATATCTCCGTTGGACATCTTTTTACAGTCCAAAGCAAAAGGTTGTGATAAAACAACAGTGGAAAAGGAGAAGGACTGATCAACCTTCCCTATTCCCTGAACAAACGGTGACGGGCAACGTGGTTTGGAAGGAGGAGCTTGATCCTTCTGATGACCTAACAAAACTGTCCCAATATGCTGGAGCCTATTCGGCAGCCACCATAGACAAGGCATCAGAAGTTAGTATTCTATTAAAAGGAAAGGACCAGGAAATCACATTGCTACAAGCAAAACTATCGGAGGCACAGTAGAAGGCAGAACAAGCAAAACAACAATTGTTTACACAGCAACAAATAAATAATCAATTGAATAAACAATTGCAGGTAGAGAAATAGAGAATTGATTCGAGTGCAATTCAAAAGCAGAAAGATCTGTCGGAAGCATTGGCAAAACTAAAAGCAATGAATGAACAGATGGTGAAGTCGAAAGATGAGCAAATTGCTCAATTATCGGCCCAAATAGAGAAAACCAAGAATCTTCCACATCCAGCTGAATTCAGAGCAGAGGCATTACAGATAAACAAGGCATTGGTGACACAAATATGGCTATTATGTCAACAAATCGCCCAAGCAGAACCTTTATGTGACTTAACAGCATCAATAAGTGATAAATCGGCTAATGCTAGAACAGACTTGGAGCACACCGATGAGACCTTGACTAATTTTCTTGAGTGGCAAGACACTGATGAGGGACAGGCAACTAATTTGCCAAAAATCCTAGAACCACATAAAGAGATATTATTTATGGAATGGCAATCCCAGTTAATGAAAGCAGAGAGAGTTGTTTCCAGATGCAAATTAACCACAAGTAATTTGGTTGAATTGATTAATGATACTCTCTACTTATCTAACATGATCTCTCAATGTACCCCAAGTAAATTGCTATCGGCTAAAACATTGGAGCAGTCATGTTATCAAGAGCTGGAGAAAAATGGGAAATTAATCGAGGAATTAACAGTTTGACATGGGACACCTATTGGTTGTTCCTAGTCAAACCATACAGTTAGAGAGCTGCCATCAAGTGCCTTTCAGATGCAATCGGGTGTATCATTCCCGATATACAAGATGCCACCTATGCTGCCCAACTCAATTCTCGTCTCAACCTACCACCAGAAGTGGAACCAATGCTTGCAATATGCCAGCTCAGGTCTAAAGGCAAATAGCCTAAGTGATGAATCATGCTGCCGACTGCCAGATTGCTGTGAGGAAAATATTCTGAATCAAGTTGTACCAATTAAGTAGGATTTTAGTTTCATAGTTAGTTAGTTTTAATCAAGTATTTATAGACCCTTTCATGTATTTAGAAAGGGTCGTAAGTTTTTGTATATGACTTAAACCTGAAGTTGCACTACTATACTTCAGGCATATTCTTTTATAAAGACTGGGCCAATTATTCAAATTTTGATAACGAAGCTTTTATGTGAATGTGCACTACTGCCTTTATTTAAAAATGTTTCTGCGTCGGAAGAAGGAATCCAAATAGCGATTGATATTGGGAGTGATTTGCAGCTCATATGGTACTACTATCTATGTCTAAGTTCATTTCTTTTATGTGAATTGTTGTTTGATCGGTCTTGCTATTATCAGATATATGCATGTGTTTTTAACATTTGTCTTTATACTTTCCACTACTGGATGTCTACAACATGCTTTTCTTTTAATGATACATGTATCGATAATATAAAAGGATAGGTGTAACAATGTATTAATCGCTTTGTTCAACTATTTGAACAAAGTAATCATTAAGTAAAGGAATGTCTATGTTTATTGCTTAGAGTCATCTATATGCCTATCGATGAACAGAGATCATCAAACGTTACACTTCAAAGAATAGAAGCCTCACGAGATAGAATAGTTATTTATATTTTCGCTGATAGATTAAGTCATCCATTCGTTATCATTTATTAGAAATCAATCACTCATCCATCCCATTTTATTCATTATTGGGAAACTGGTCCCATTATATCCAGTCGGAGCCACTATTCCAAACGAAAAAGGAGCTGTATTAAGGTCTGGACCGGGTGGTTATCCCCCAATGTGGATATAACGATTTTTGGGGCATCAACACCTCCCTGAATTAGATTGTTTCATTGAAGATTGGGGTGGTTCGAAGCAATGGTGTAATCACCTATCAATATAATTCTATAACTCTATAGGTAATGACTGAACATGACCTCTCTTAGGTTTTGCAACAAGTTATTCTCTTTTAAATTCCATTCTTAGAGTTTTAAGAGTTTGATATATGGAAACATTTATACCATTTTGTACATCTCTAGGGGCCTCGATAAGGGATTTGACTCTTGGTTTTAACATTTCAGGGTTGTTTTGACTTCTATTAATAAGATCTTCAACTATTGCTACCAAATTCATTCAAGAGAGTATTTAGATTCTAGCTTTGGAGTATGGTTCCACTTTCTTCAACGTTAGAGGTTTTTCTTAGGTAATTTGTTAGAAATTATATTCCTCCCTTAATCTTCTCTATAATTTCACTATTTATTTTTTAGATGCTTTTCTCTTTTATGATTTTATAATTACTTACAACTTTCCCCTTTCTTCATACGTAGACCTAGGCAAAGTTACTATGTCACTCATAACATTTTTAATGGACGTTGATCTTGGAAGTTAGGGTTGGTATTGTCCTACAAGTAGATGTTAAGGTTATCTTTTATGTAATTCCCTTTAAGTTATTTAACATTTATTAGATGAGCCTTTTCTCTGGTTATTATCCTACTTTATTGGTATAATTTCTGTTAATTAGGCCTTCAAAACCTTCCTCGGTAAATTCAATGTTTCAACTTCATTCTTATCAATTATGAGGCGAGTTTACCATGAACCATAGGTACACCATTATCATTCCCTTTTCTTGTTAAAATTTATATTTAGGGTTTAGTTTTTCATAGGGTTAACTACTAAAACCCTTGCTTTATAAAGGAAATTTCTTTTCTACATGGGTCGGGAGTCTCAACACTTGACCAGATTTTCAACATGTGACATTTGGGAACAAACCCCTCAATTTATCTTCATGGTTTGTAAGCAAAGTAATTTTTCACTTGCTAACAAAGATTTCCTTTCTTATTTGAGTTCCATGTTAGTTATTTTCCACCATTTTGGGGTTAGCGTGGAAAACATCTTGTGATTATACGTAACTTGGTTCATCTTAGGTACTAGAATATCTATTGAATTTCTAACTTTTTTTCCTCTCTATTTGATGGTGGTTATGACCTATTGATATTATTTGGCATACTATTGTCATAGCCACAAATTCTTTATGTGTCTTTGTGTGTGTGTGCGCTCATACAGATTCTATTATTACTCAATTCTATAATATGTGATAAATTTTTACTACTAAGCTTTGTATAATAATTGAGTATACATGCATTCTTTGATATGTCCTCATGTACATGATGTGATTGAGCTACCTGTATTATTATTATTATTATTATGATAACTTAGTTGTAGCCATGTAAAACACATAAATCTTGAACTTATCATATTTTCTTGAATATTCTATTTATTGGATTCTATGGATGAAATATTCTTGATTACCGATAGTTAATGTATATGGATTATTTACTAATTTATTTCTTGAATTTTAAATATCCTCTCGATAGACAATTTCATGTTAGGCTATTGCTCTGTTTATTAGTCTTTTCGTCGTATAGATTATATATACATGTATCACATCCTCTAGTATGCACAATTTTTGTTTCAGTTTCTACATGTTTGCTTGAAAATAATTCTTTGTCTTTTTTACACTCATCCCTTAATTATCCCAACCTATTTTGAATTTAAAGCCTTAGACCTTCCATACCATCCCTCATCTAGGTTAATCTCGGCCTAATTTGAAGAAATCCTTGATGTCGAGGTAATTAGCAGTAAGATTCCTAGACTATAGTTTCTGCATTCAATCGTTCAATTGGTTTCCTTTACATATTTAGTAAGAACTACTTTTGTTAATATTAGCGCAAAGTTACCCTTTTGTCCTACCCTACCAAATGTTACTCATTTTCATGTGTAATAGTATTTCCAGAAATAGTTCTCCATCATTCTCAAAATATTTAAGCAGAACAAGGTTCCTGTCATGGGTTAGTAATTTAAAAGGAAGACATTTATTAAGTTATATGCTCCATTGCTTAATCATACATTCATAATATACTTGAAAAATAATCTCTAAAAGAACTAAACAAAATAACCAGTTCACTTAGTTCAATATTGGGAAATACTATAGGAGAAAGCAAGATCCTGCCAACCAAATGAAATTTTGTATCAACAATTCCTATTGAGCTTCAGGTTTCCCTTCTATTAGGAATCTTGATCACTATTGATATTCATCCTTCTTAGACTCTAGCAGTGTCTCGTTAGTTCAATATATCAATTTTTATTTGCTACCTTATGGTACATTTTTTTTCTTCTCTATTAGAATTGTTTTTCTCAGATTTCCTTTCTTTACTATAATCCTCTTTCCTTCCCCATTGTATGATATTTATCTCCCATAATTCTACCTTTGGTGGTTGTAAATATTGAAAATAATGGATATTTAAAATTATGTCAATTGTCACATAAAAAATTGTCCCTTCCTGGACTCCCACTATGTTTTAATTGATTATATGGCAACTGGGTAGCCTCAATACTCATATGCTAGCCCATCTTATATTTTCAAATAAACAATAAATGAAATAAATTGTTTTTTCATTCATACCAATATGTTAATACTTACATATGTCATCCAACTTAGTCTTAGCCCCATGACTATTATTCTAATTTAAACGTTTGGAAGAAAGATAAAGTCATAAAGTCTGATAAGGAAATAATTACATTAGGGGTACTACAATTCACTTGGAAGATATGGATCATTAAAAATAATCTACACGAAGTGTACACACTTCTTCAAGGAATTATTTTTTCTTGTTGTCTTCATCCTAGAAATATCACTATCATAAGAGACTCCCTTATCATCATTATACACTTGCAACTACAAACCTAGGCCATGGATATTAGATTCGAAGAAATTGTCAATAAAATTCTATTTCTGCATGGTAATATGGATTACCAAATTGAATGGTCCCACATCTAAAGAAGCAAAAATCATTTGTCTAATTCACATGCTAATTTGGTGATCCAACTAGAAAAATGGGGGTTTTTTTATCTTCAATAAGTAACATGTCACAAAAATTATTCCTTAGTTTCACAATTCCTCCAAGTGTCATCTGAGTTGGAATCATTAGGGGCACAAAGGTGGAGTTAAATTTGCATGGACGAAGGAGATCGCTCCATACATTCTTAGTTTTCTCTAGTTCACTTATGCGCTAGCTCGAGAAATATTAGTTGTTGTCTCATTAGATGCAACAAGGGTGGAATAAATCACATTGAGTTAATGGATCAAGTTTTGGTGATAATTCAAGTTGATGGCTCCCTCACTCAATATCTAAGCCTGCTGAAAAGGAGGCGTTGGTCACAAGTGAATTTATCTTGATGTTGATAGTGAATTCATGTTTGGTTTTCTGTCCATTTAAAAGGCTCTTGTCGGAAGAGTTAATGGATTTTAATAAGTAGTAGGCTACCTATAGTACTTTCCATTAACACAAAAATGATTAGAGTGTAATTTGAGAAAATATAGAATGAATTTTCAATCACCTTTTGATAGTTTAGTCATCAACAAGAGTTGACAACAAGGTTTCCTTATCTTCTTATGTGTATCTATAATGAAGGATCAACATTGTGGAAGTGGTGGTTTTAAAATTTTTGAACATTGGTCGTGGGAGCTCTCTGTGAAGCATCTTTTATCCCATGGGCCTTATGAATGGTGCTCACATCTCCTCTACCTCAAAACAAAAACCACTGAGGGGGAACTTAAATTACCCTCATCCCCCATCAGCAACCTGTCTTCGATAATTAGGTAATTATATTTCTAGAAAATTCATGGTTTTGATACATTTTGTCATAGGTCCTAGTTTATGTTTAATATTGTCTTTGTTGGTTTCAAGTTTCTATATGTAATTTTGGGTAAGTGTGAGGTCTTTAAAATCATTTACGTCCTGCATATCCAATCAAAAAATAAAAGTGCTCAAATTCTCTCCATATCTTTGAATTTTAGAAATTTCATATTCTCTACTACTTATGTGGTTAAGCACAATGATTTTATTGAGCTCAGAGGATCATTCTACAACCCAATATGAGGGTCATGTAATTCCATTTGTGTTCAACATGAAGTTGACACAAGTACCTCTTAAAATAAAAATAAAATATTCTATAATAGAAAAACAATGTCTACTCTAATAAAAAATAAAAATGAATATGCTATGCATATTTAGTTAGTAACATGATTAAACTTTACACTTTTCAAAAATATTTCAACACTGGATTTATGTAAACTATCTGAAGATCTATATCAACTAATTTATGTAGATATCAACTTCACATATATCTATATATAGAAAGAAAAATGTTAAAGGAAAATATTTTAATGTTGCATATAATAAAATATTCAATGTCTAAAAAAAGTAATTGAAAATAAAAAATATCAAGTACTTTCTAATAAGAATAATAAAAGAGACATGTGCAATTGATTTAGTTCTTAATATAAAATTAATATGTGACATTTAGAACTATTCATAATAACAAGAAAATCAATGTAGCTTTTTAATACAAACTAATATTGATGCATATACTTAAAAATGTGTTAGTAACAAAAAAACATTTTAATATAAGTATATAAAATGCCTCTATGCATTTGTTATGGAAAATATTTTAATGTCAACTATGTGTATATTATATATTATTTTAAAATTGAAAAAATAAGTTTTAATAGTTAAAAGCTTCATCATCTTTAAGTATATGTTTTTCTATGGAAATCCAATAAAGAATTTTGAACAAGTTTATCCACTGAATATAGCATCCAAAAATACAATTTAATCAATGAAAAATGACCACATATATAGAGAACTACTAAAATTCATTGGAATCTATCATGAGATGAGAAAGATACAATTCTTTTCACATTTTACACTCTAAAAAAATTGGCACCTGAAAAAATTTCATCACTCTTAATTCATACTGTATCTGTATACTAATAATTAAATAACATTTTCTAATTTAATATATATATAATTAATAAAAGTTTAATATATAACCTTCATAATTACCCATATCTATTTAAAAGTTTGAAATATTTTGATATTACAGTTGAGTGATCCACCCTAAATGCGACCAAAAATAGAAGTTAGAGAAAGAACCATTAAATGCAAGCACTTTAAGGTATATCCATTATGATGTAAAGACAAGGTGATGCGTGTAAGGTTGATTGTTAAAATTTCTCAAAGTTGGACCATCAAACGAGTATGTGAGATTTTTTTTTTTACCATTAATTAACTATTCGCTAAAAAATGCAGGGCTAAAATCCAATTCTAATCAATCTATAGATCATATCATCCATCTTTGGATAAGACCAATAATAGAATTCCATATCAATTCATAAAATCTATTTTTGAATAAAATCGTAAATAGAGCTATATTATCACGTTGGAACGTATCCATTGTCGCCATAAGGAAGTTGAAAAACAGTCTTGTAAGAAAGTAACAAAATAAAAAGTCTACAAATAAGTACGGAACATTGAATCGTTATGTACAAATGTGATTACAGAAGCTATTCAACCTGGCAAAGGCCACTCCCAAAACCCTCATCCAAAACTGGATAAGATGCGTAAGGGTGGGTTTCTTCATAGAAAATGGGGAAATGGGGAATTCTTCGGTTATTCTTACTCCCAGACCACACTGTTGGAAGATATTTAATTCCAACTACCACTGTTAATGCAGTAGCTAGATTAATCTAGAATACAACGGATAGTAAAAATGCGGGAGTCGGCACCAAGCAGCGGTAGTCGGCACATCACTGTTTAGACGGCGCTGTTCATTGTTCATTCAGCGTAGTTAATGTTTACCGTAGCTGCAAACTGTGTATAAATTGCCAAGCTCAGTCATGAATCAAATAAGTGGTGTTGTCATCTCTTTGTATGTATTTTCTGTTCTGTGTTTGTGTGTCACTGCTCTCCCTCTGTCATGGTATCAGAGCCGAGGGTTTCGGCTGAGTGTTGTAGAGCTGTGTTTAAAGAAGAGTGCTTTGAGAGTGAAAGAGTGGAGGCCTGGTGCAGACAAGGCCGAGGACGTTCTAGTGGTGTGTCATAGCTTTCTTGAAGAGCCATTAACGGTGGAGGAGATTGAGCTCTTACTCAACAATTGTCTGATGGAGGTGTCGTTGAGCACCCCATTTGAATGCATCTTGTTTAGGTGGTAGTTCTTCATCGCTGATAGTAAAAGACCATAACACTGACTGTTGAAGTATGACGCAGTGGGATTTATTCGCGGACCATCAATGTCCTGCGTACCCACCCTCTTTCAAAATGAAAAATCTTTGTTGAAGAATCGCAACAATCAATGGAGCTAGAGCCGCCTAAGAGGCCATCACGAAATTTTCTCGCGTGAAGTCTGAGGAGCCCAGCGAGGCCAAGGAGTGCGGAGGAAGAAGCTGTAGACGCCATTGGAGCAGTGCTGTTCTTATCCACTCACAGAGTCCAAGATTGGTTTGTGTTGGAATACCAAATTCAGCGTAATTGATTAGGCGTTGTTGGAGAGAGTCTATTGTTAGTTGTTGAAGAGCTTGCGACATTATTTGCACTGGCTGTTAGAGCGCTGAGGTGAGTGCCAAGAGGAGGCACTATTAAAAGGAGCGTGTGAGAGCCCACTGTGGGTGTGGCTGCGTGTGGTGGAGTTGTGTGCTCATCGAGTTGGGAGCTGTGAATAGTGGTGGATTGTGTGCCACCTCGGAGTGTGTTTGTCCTGTTGTTGTAGCTACCACATGAACCAGAGGGCAGAGATCTGTGACGCTGGAAGCAGATGTGCAGAACCGTTCAAAGTTGTGGACTCGGTGAAAGCTGACAGTGGAAAGTTTGTTGCAAAGTCTATTTTGGTGTTGTGTGTTGCCTGTGATGAACTGAAGACAGGTTACACATTGAAGACTGAAGGTGAAGCTGCTTGTTTGCTGTGTAGAAGCTACTTGTTCATTTGCTGCCGTGAGAAGGAATGCTTGTAAAGACCTAGAGTCTTGCTGGGTAGAGGACCGTCTGTAAGTTTTTTTTGCTGCTCCAAGTTGTAAGTTATGTGTTTAATTGCAAGAGAGGCCGAGGCCCATTCCTTGGAGAGAACCTTTGGTTCTCAAGTTCAAAAAAAATAAAAAATTAATTAAATTTGTTGGTTTCATGCTATTGTGTGTAAGTTTGGCTTGATTTCAAAAGTGCGTGGGAGGTCTTTGGCGATAGTCTTAACCTGGTGTGGCAGAAGTTGACCTGTTGATAGAAGTGTCTGTAGTGGGCAAAGAATCGTGGTGTGCCACATTGATTGAGTCGAACTGTTGGTCTGGCAACCAATGCGTGCTGTGGCAACTGAGTCGGTTTTGATCTAGTGAACGGTGAGTCTATTGCGGTAAGCTGAGGGTGTGATCAATGTGTAGAGGTTGTTATAAAGTTTGTTTGGACAGGGATTTGGAAAGTGAAACGCAAAGCCAAGCCTTGTGCTACTTTAAAGTCAAAGCTGACCAGAGTTTAAGGAAAATTTAAGCTAGCAGATATGTCTATCTTTTTAGATTTTTTGAACATTTTTGACAATTATCTTTTCAATGATTATTTTATCAGGAATCCATTTGGGATTAGCAGTATTTTTGAGTCCATTGACAAAGAGTTTCATGTTGTTGAAGATCATGTCGGTGAAGAAATTACTTATGTTGTTGAGGACCATGTTGTTCAAGAAATCACTCATGTTGTTGAGGATCACGCTGTTGAAGAAATCACTCACATTAAAACTTGCTCCGTTGTTAGAAGTTTTATTGGATCTACTTTCAAGATGATTGCTACTATGGAGGATATTACCATGGATGTTCTTCGAAGGCCGCTCATGTTCAAAGATGACTGCATTTTTGTGACTCCTTCGATTGTTCCTCATGGAAAGTGGGGAGAACTTGAATTAGATTACCTTGTTCGGAATCTTGCATTGCGTCTCAATCTGAAAAAAGTTGTTGACGTTAAGTATGTAAGCAAGGAGCAAAGGAATTTCATAAGGAAACCCAAAAAGGTGAAGATGAAACTGCACCAGCAATGGAAAAGGAACAAGCATGGACCTTTTAATAAGAAGTCAAAAATGAAATGTTTTGTTGTAAGCTTAGCTGAGACTTAGACCAGCACGCAAGTTAAAGTTTAGGTTTTCATGATTAAGAATATAGTGTCTTGTATATCGTGCTATAGTATATATTTGTTATATAGTTGGAATTAAGGGGGAGTGTTGGAAGATATTTAATTCCAACTACCACTGTTAATACAGTAGCTAGATTAATCTAGAATACAGCGGCAGCAAGCGGCGGTAGTCGGCAGATCACTATTTAGACAGCTCCGTTCATTGTTCATTCGGCGAGTTAATGTTTACCGTAGCTGCAAACTGTGTATAAATTGCCAAGCTCATTCATGAATCAAATAAGTGGTGTTGTCATCTGTTTGTATGTATTTTCTGTTCTGTATTTGTGTGTCACTGCTCTCCCTCTGTCACACACACGATTACATTTTGATATTTTTTAATTGATATAACATTTACAAATATATCAAACATAAATCATTAACTTCAACATATTTAAATTACTACTACTATTAAGAAACAATATATATCTAGATTGACACCTCAAAACTCACGGTTCCAACCATCCTATATATAGTACCCAAAAACATCAGCAAGCTGACGGAAGTCAGCAACAACATCCGACCGAGATCGGTCAAGTTTATAAAAATTCATTTTTGGAAAACCCCCTGCCAACGATTTGGCTTTTGGGCTGATCATCTCTGTGGTGGTGGGGCCTTAGGGTTGGAAGGGTCGGTGTGTTGGTTCTAGTCAGTGGACAGGTGGTCATATGGAAGAAAAGAGATGGAGAAATCTTATCTATTCTGTGGACTCATCCTGATAACATGCAAATGATATGACATGGAAATATTACTACATTATTTTTAACACTGATATAGAACCATTATTTCTAACGCCTTTTCTTAAAGTTCACATGTAGAAAACACGCATTCAACAATAATAAATCTCTGATGTGGTCATCATTAACATTTATATCCACTCTGAAATTTCAGGTTTCCACTTTTTCTTCATTACACTTTCTAGCTTCCACTTGATCCATTCCAAATATAACTACTTCAAATTATAATTAATGTACTTTGCAGAATTGAAACTTCTCAATAGTGGGTGATGCTTGCCTAGATAGTGGTTGATTTAGAGCCCACATATTTCAAGATAAGCAGAGTCCCAAACGATGACTATTGATAATGCCATCTTATTGTACTGTCACCATGCGTTGAATCTACTACAATAATCTAAAATAACATTCTGTACAGAATTCAAGAGACAATTCTACAACTTCACCTTTTGAACTTTGATATAAAATAAACTGTACTGATGCTCACTGAACAGGAAGCCATCTTGAGCTTATTAAAAACAACTTGTACGTACATAATAGTGAGTAAACACAACAATCACATTAATTTATTAATTTATTCTTTGCGGTCGTCCATTATTTAATTTTTATTCACCAAAATAAACACCAATACTATCTCTCACACTTCTTTTCTTTTCAACGCAACAGGGACATGAAATTAATGTAAACAAAATCACCATTTCCTGGCAGCGATCCACAAAGACAGTTGTTGTGAGCAAATGCAGCAGTCAGAAAATATTCAGTGGTTTCTCTTCAGCAATCTTGCCACGCAAATGATAATATCTGAAATTTACATGCTGCAATTTTTTTTCAAACCCCAATATCTCTGCAGTGAGCCCGCGAGCATAAGTAACACAGAAAACGTGAATCCAACGGGACGCAGCTCACATCCAGGATCCAAGACCCTGCTCTTAGCCGCCGTCGTATTCTGAGCAATGCTACCCAGCCCGTATCTGAAAGTTCCTGGGCGTTGACGGGTGTGTGTAGGCAATCCGCCATGCAGAGCAGCGAGGCCACAAGTGGAATTCTTCCCCGAACGATCCATTGTGAAACCAAGAACGGGTTGCGCTTGAATTTTATTTGAAGAGGGTATGAGAGTCTGAATGCTAGACGGGAGAATTGTGCAGCCAATAATCCCACCCAAAATCCAACGAAACCCAGGTCTAGATGGAATCTCATAACGAGGCCTACGGGCATTCCGATTATGTAAAAGCTCAGATTAATGTTCGCAACCAGGGTAGGCTAAGCACTCCCTCTCAGAACATTGCACCCCGTCGTTTGTGGGCAGATTCCGAGTTTGCAAAGCCCTAAAATGGACAACACTACCGATGTGAAGCTTTGCAATATTCAGTGAATAACCCTCTCGATCATGAGTGCTCCACCATGTAAAAATCAGATCTGCATCATTAGAGCATAATTAATAACGTCGAGATGGCATTGACTATTCATCCAGATTGTCCAAACCAGTTTCCGGCCATACAAAGCCTGCTGCATCCTTAATCATACATCTTGATCTTAAATCGGCGTTGAAACTTTTTAATGCGTCAGAAATATGAGAATCATTCCACTTCAAAGAAGAAATCGGGAAAAACCGCAGAGAAGAATAAAAACTACATGAAATCACGAAGTCAAGTCCATCGCATCATGTTTTTTGAACAAATGTTGGCCTACTTTAAAGAAATTAAATAATGCAACAAGAAATTTAAACAAACACAATAAGAAGTGCGTATTCATTTCCACCAGCCACCGAACTCTTACGCTACAGAACTTATGCCATTCTGTGGTACATTGAGTCTGCACGGGTGTAGATAACAATGAGGAGTTAATCTAGACACTCACGATTTAAGATTCAACAACAATAAACTCGATAGCCCATCAATGAATCTCAGCCTTAAGGCTCTCATATTATATTAGAAAAAATAGAGAGAGTCAAAAGAGCCATTAAACATATAACTCATCAAAAATATTGATCATAAAGATTATTAATATATTGGACATAAATTATTTACTTTCATATATTTAGATCACTATTACAACTCATAAATGAGAAACAACAATATTCAGATTAATACGTCAATACACTCTACCATAGTAAAATTTCATAATACATAATATTCAGATTAATAGGTCAATGTAAAATTTCCATTGTAAAATTTCATAATACATATGATAGGGAAGCATTACTTCCGAACATTACTTCCAACTCTGCGATAGTGCAATAAAAATATAAATTTTAGTAAATTCCTGAAATCCATTATTTTCCAATTCTACCCATTTCAATTTGCGATGCAACTACGAAGTTACAACAAATGATTACAATTACAAACTTCTCGCCTATTGTAATGCTGGGGATCATGATCGACAAAGCACGATTCTCATACCACTCAAAACAAATCCATTTACTGAACACAACTTTGAATTTCAGGAGCACCGGTCAGACTTTATATAAATGAGAATATGAGTTGGCTCCATTGAAGTCATGAAAATTGTGTGAATTGGTTTGCCTTGGTCGTGAGAAATGGTATGGTGAGGCGCACCAAACACATGATGTCCTTATTTCCGTGGTAAAATGATGCGTTCTCGATGGAACAATTGACACTGCGGTGAGCACAAAATTGGCATGACAATCTTGAACTGACAATCATGATTTTGGCACGTACCTATCTGATACTATAAACACATGTACATAAACATCGCAAAATATATGTTGATAGTTAATTCTTGAATCTCTAAGAAATTTTAAATGTTTGTTCTTATTAGGAGTGCAGCCTAATTTATATGTAGGAGGAAAATGGGGACTACAATTTTTCCCAACGCCTCGCTAGTAGAAAGGGGCCCTCGCGTCTCTTTTATCGTCAGAGCGATTAGACAATTAAAACGCTATAGGTTGAACTTTTATCGTCAAATATGACTATTTGTTGACTAGATTAAAGTGAAATACCCCGTTACTATATAGTTAAATATTATATTTTTATTTTGTTGCACATTTACATTCTAACTCTACATGGATTATTTATTTAACTTTGAGTTTACGACTAAGTTGCGTTTGTGGAAATAGAGGGCGGACATCGAAGTATCTGTCAGCTGGATCGTTTTGGTCTTATGTCGTGCTTTGCATTTTTAGGTCCATGGATGAAAACGCTTTGCAGTCTAAAGACCCCAAAAATTAGAACATGATATAGAACCCTCAAAATCCAATTTAATATAAATAAAATTTTAAATTATGGCTATTTACTGCCTGCACATGTAAGTTAAGAACCAATGAAAGTGATTATTAACAGAGTTGCTATTTACGGATTTGTTACATAATTATGGTTGTGTTTTATTTAAAAATACGTTTATATCCCTATGATAAAGTATAATGTGCATCAAAAAATTTATTTTAAGTCCTGCGGTGCAAAAGTTTATTTGCCTATGTACCATACTGTGCACAGAATTTTTTTATTGTAAGTCCTGAGGTGAATAAGTTTAGTTTTATATATATATATATATATATAAATTTTTTATTATATTATTATTGTAATAATAGTTATTTATACACCTAATATTTATATATTGAATTAGAATGAATAAAATTTGTTGTGAAAAATGAAGTTATGATTAATTTAATAAAATTTGTTATAAAAAAAATGAAGTTATGATTTTGGATGTAGTGAATATTAGTATAGATATTTTTTTAATTTTATGTTTGTTGAATTTTTTTAGTAAGTTTTTTATTTAATAAAAAATTTGTATTTTTAAAGATTTGATCAATCTGAATGTTTGGTAGATTGGAAGTTAAAATTTGTTAGATTTGAAGTTAAAAATAAGTTGTGAATTTTTAATTTTAATTCTAAATTTTTGAAACTAATAAAATATTTTGATTTTATTTAATATGTACCAAAAATTATTAATCATATTTCAAAGATTCGAAATAGATAGGTAGATGTAAATCTGATAAGTTTCAAATTTAAAAATCTCAAATTAAAAAGTTACAAGAATTTTTTTATTTTATTTTTACCAAATAATCATTTTAAAGAATAATTAGTGCCATAGAGTGTAGTTAGGCTATTTTTTTCAAATATAAATACATTTTAATTTTTTTATTTGAAAATATTGAAAATAACCAGTTTAAGCATTTTTTTAGGTTACTTTGATGAAAGCATTGCATTAACCTTTTTGTTGGGGATTAGGAATTCCCTCAATGATTAGTGTGAGGTTAGGCAGTTTTTCAAGGCTTAATGATAGCTCATGAATAAAGTATCCTTATCTTTTATAGAAGACTTTAACTATGGGTCCATAAAACATTGTTGAAAGACATGTTTTTTAAGGGTAACTATGAGAAAATTAAATAAATCCAAATCTTATGAGATCAATCATAGTCTAGAACAACATAGTCAATTAACTAACTATTTGTCTGACTCAAGTGCATGATTAACACAAGAATTAATTAAAATTAATTATAATAAGAAATTCTTACACATTCCATAATCCAATGAACCCTAATCTCTTCATTAAAAAAATTAACGAACTAGTGTTCAAATGACATAGTGGTGAAACATAAATCATGGAATCCCAATGATTCAAATTTTGGAAGTTTCAAAGCATTAGAGGCTCTTCCCTAGTATTTAGTATATATGGGAAGTTAGATGCACAAGTTCTAACAATATATAGAATACTTCTTGTCTTTTCCCACAATCTTGCAGCTGGAGAGCATGTCAAATTTGCCTCTTACCAAAAATATACAGTAAATTCAAGACGAGTTCATGACCCGACAATCATCTGTTTTGCATTACTGGTTATGCAAAATTCGGAACCAAAATATATGCAGTAAATTCAAGACAGGTTCATGAGGTGACAATCATGTATTTGGCATTAATCGTTATGCCAGAGTTACGATTTTACGCGTTTTAAAAGCACAAAAAGTGCTTCACTACTTACAAAATTCAGTATTTGATGGACAGTTCGGTGTTTGCTTCGGAGAATAACTCGTTAGTTTCCCATGCTTCCGAATTATTCTGGACAAGACGTTTACGTTGAATTAAGTCATTGAGTTTTTGGTTTGGTTAGCTTAATTATGTGGCGTCTACACAAGTCAATTTCGCAGTCAAGAATTAATTCAATGATGTGAGTATATTTTGGAATGTTTACTCATAATTTAATAGCATTTAATGATATTTATGTTTAAACATTTACTTAATAGGATTATAATTTACTATTTATCTCATTTAAATTAAATATTAAAAGTAATGAAAAACTAAATCAAAACCATTACAAAAATTAATAAAAAATAAAATTAAAATAATTTATTATTTTTCATTTATTTTATACATTTTATTTTAACATTTTTATTATAAATTTTGATTTAACTTTTGTATTACAGATTTTGATTTAGATTTCAAAACAGTAAACTGTGTAAACTTTAATGGTTAAACGCAAACTATATATTACTAAATTTCCACACATAATGTTAGATACAAGCTAGCAACCATATTTTAAATATTTATGGTATACATCAATAATATTTTAGATAAGGGCTAGTCGTGCTGAGTTTGAAAATACATTCAAGACATTCAATCTAGGAAAGCATGTGTGATAGCCACTATTAAACATGGAGTGGAAATATTGGGATTTTGAAATAAATGAGGAATAAACGAACTGCTCAAAGGTAAATGAAGCTGCGGGAGCTCGCCTCATCCGATCAAGCAAGAAGTGCCTTAACCATATCTAGCTACAACCTTTTGACGGTCTGTTTATTATCTCTGCGTGCCTGGGGACTTTCTTTCTTTCTTACTTTCGAACTCATTATCTATCTCTTAACTTTTTTTAACAATATAAAATTATTTTACTTTAAAAATCATCAATATTATATAGAGTATTTTGAAAATTATTATAAATTTGAATAATTTTACAAATACATCAATAAACATTTTATACTTCCCATATTAAGAACTAGTAAGATTAACTAATATTTTTAAATTTCAAGATCCTGGACCCGACGCGACCCGACCCGACTGATCTGTAAGGACCTGCGGTCCAGGGCACGACCGCCACGCGAAGTGCGAAGAGTTTGGCGAGCAAACGAGCGCACAGTTGGACGAGTTAACCAAACGGCAGATCGAAACACTTGAGCGCGTGCGAAAGTGATTAGAGTGAGTCATGAATATATAATGGACGAGCTGGGGTGTTCATCAAACGAGCCGGCGGTGAAAGAGTTGCAAGTTTGGGCATTGGTCGATGGGCTGACCAAACGAGTTAACAATGGAAGGCGTCGGCTTGGCAAACAAAGAGCAGGTCGGGTAAGGTGTGGCACGACCACCATGAAGCATACATATTATATGCGAAGATTGGAGCGAAGACACATTCAAACATCACCATTCGATCATCGCAAGGAAAGGTGCGAAGAGGTGTTAGGAGGCTGAGGAGTGGTGCAGGTCTATGCGCCCGACTCACGGGCAATACTACACGGTAACGCACAGCAGAGTTGTATCGAGTGAAGGCGCGAGTGGAGACTCGGGTGGGTCGCCCGCCCACCATGCAGAAGTAAACGGAGGTGTCTTCGGGTGACTTGGGTAAGTCGCCCGCCCGCCGTGCGAAGTGTGAAGGGTGACTTGGGTGAGGTCGCCCACCCATCGAAACAAAGTTCGGTTGAGGAGCGGTTGGCAACTCGTGTGAGGGCGCGCCCACCCAGCTCGGGCAAGGAACTTTTGTTGGCATACGAAGGTGTCAAGTTGTAAATTTGGCTAAGTATGAAACTTGGTGTTTCCAAGTATACTTGTGAAGCTTTGTAAAAATTTAAAAGTTGATTAATATAATATTGATATCGGGCAGACTCATTGTTCAGGGAGTTACCCCTCCCTTTATACTGTGCAATTGTGTTCTTCATGTATAATTGCTAATGATAATGAATGTGTATGGGTGTTCATTGGTATAAAGGAAACATAATAATTACTTGGTTGAGAAACACAAACTAAGTAGGACATATGGTTAGGCGTAGTCCATGAACATAAGTATTGGTGAAAAATAAGTGTTCGGTGGTGCGCACCTCGCCAAGAGCGGTTGAAAGACTACCACCGGCCTGGGGGCATGACAGTTGGTATCAGAGCTAGTTCAGGTTTTGCAGGAACTTGGTGAAGTGCAAAGGGGATTTGCGAAAGAAGCTAATCCCACTTTCACTTCGTGACAGGTGGTATCAGAGCAAGGTTGCTCGTGACGATGGTGTTGAGGCATTGAAGTTGATTAAGGGTTGAAGAAACATCACAGTTGGTGACAGTGGAAACTTGTAGGTGAAGGAATTTGGTTTCACATACAAGTGGAACTAGAGCAGGTTCATGGTTGCAGGAAACTTGGTGAACTGAATCAAGGCGCTGATTCTACGAAGACTGAAGACTTGGCAGGAAGCTCAAGTTTTGCAGGAGACATGTGGAATATCATGGTGATTCAGGTGAATGGTGAAATAGGTTTAGCAGAGGAGAAGCTTTGTGCTTGGGCCAAGTTGAATGACAAGGCATGGTAGGTTTGGAAGAATGTGAAGGGAAGCTCTTGCTTACCTTATATAGGATGAAGCGGATGAAAGAAGAGAACCCCTGGATTCGAAAGGAACTTGAAGTCTTGGAAAAGAATGTTGAAGACGAACTTCTTCAACTTGGTTGGACAATGGAGCAGAATGAAGTTGCAGATTGTGCCGACAAGGAAGAGGAAGCCATGATGATTGAAGATGTTGCATATGTGACCATGATGAAGGATGAACTTGAGGATGATCAAGTTGGACCAGGATCGTGCAGTTTGCAAACATGGATGGGTGAGGATAGTCACATGGAGGAACCTCACGTTAATGATGTAAGTATTATTGATACTTGTGTTTCATTTGAGCTTTTGGGAAATGAACCATATGCAGGGAAGGGCAAAGCTAGTTTGCCGATGCTATGGAGCATCTTACCATGGATGTCTATGATGAGACCTTGTATGGAGAAGCAAAGATTGTTGACTGTTGCAAGACTTGTTGGGGTTTTTTGTGACCTTATGGTAGAAGGTACAAGGGCCCATGACAAGGGATGAACATGATGATCATTGCAGAGGATTGGGTCATGCTTTAGCCACATGGAGAATTGGCTAAGTGCCCGGCATGACTCATGGACAGATTGGAGGAGGGCACACACTTAGGTATGATGATACTTGGGTGGACTTCTTATGGTCGAGACCAAGAGCAAGTCTTGGTGGAACCTTTAGTGGGGGAGCTATGATGGAAAGGACTCGTGATGATGATGATATTGTTGGGTGACTGAGTTCACTAGACCGAAGATTGCAGACTTGGATGGGGATGACCGATTGTTGTGATGGGTCTACCTGGTTGGACTACATGGGAAACTTAGTCATGGACATCAGGTTGGAGGCATGGAGCATGGCAGTCTATGCCGGGACATTATGCAGGAGCACTTGTAGAGGTGTCACTTATGGGCATCCAATACGGAGTGCCAAGGCAAGGATGTTGTGCAGGTAGATTTGCTAGTGTGACATGGAGACTTATTACTTATGAGCCGATGGAGAGGTTGTGAACTCTTTTACAACAAGGCCATGGACTTGGATGAAGTTGTGAGCAGACTATGGAGCACTCTTACTACATGGAGAGCTGAGGCATCTTGCAGAGACCTTTGGGCCGAGACTTGTATGCTTGCTAGAGTGTTGATTGGAGATGGCTCATGGAGCTCATGATGACATGAGGTTGTGACTTTTAGGGACTTCATATACGGTGTACTTGGAGGATCTGATGCATTGAGGAGGAGGATCGATATGAGACACTTTGGAGTGATGGAGTTACGACGATGATGATGCCTTGGTGGCAACACTTGGGCATGGGTTGAGCTGAGACTTAACCACCTTTGACATATGGGAGCTGATTGATCTATGACCATGGGCAGCACATGGATAGATGAGACAGGTGTATACTTGTTTCTATGGCAGACTTGAGGGATGACACATTATAGATATGATGGAGGTTGCTTCATGGACCTGGATGTGGCACATCGAGAGTTGGAGTTTGATGAGAAGATCTCTTCACTTTGAGGATATGGATGTTTTGCAGATGGATGATGATGTTGGATAGAAAACATCATGGACAACATGTTGTAGATGGTATGGAGACTACTTCATGGACCTGGGCATGGCTTACTTATATGGAGATGGATTCTTTATCAAGTTGATGATGTGACAGGATGTTCTGAGAAACGACTGATGATGGCATGAGGATTTGCATTCTCATGGTTTGGGCATGACAGTTAGATTAGCTACCTAACTAGTTCGAGTCATGGGAGTTGACAATGTACAGAGATGTGTTAGCATTATGTTGGAGTATCATGACAGCAGTTCACACGAGGACGACACATGATGAGGTCGCCACGATATGTTGCAGGAGGCATGCAGCTTGAGATGGAGGGGCCAGCCTTCCATGATGGGGAGCAGCATGTGGAGATTGTGACAAAGTGGTTGATAGTGATGGATTGAGATGATTTCCGATGTATGACATACTGGTGGGGTGTATGCCTTGGTATGGATATCTTGGTGATAGATGGTTGCCGGGACGAGATATTGTCGAAGACGACAATGATTTCAAGTGGGGGAGGATGTAAGGACCTGCGGTCCAAGGCACGACCACCATGCGAAGTGCAAAGAATTTGACGAGCAAACGAGCGCACGGTTGGACGCGTTAACCAAACGGCAGAGCGAAACACTTGAGCGCATGTGAAAGTGATTATAGCGAGTCATGAATATATAATGGACGAGCTGGGGTGTTCATCAAACGAGCCGACGATGAAAGAGTTGCAAGTTTTGGCATTGGTCGATGGGCCGACCAAACGAGTTAACAATGGAAGGCGTCGGCTTGGCAAACAAAGAGCAGGTTGGGTAAGGTGTGGCACGACCACCATGAAGCATATATATTATATGCGAAGATTGGAGCGAAGACACATTTGAACATCACCATTCGATCATCGCAAAGAAAGGTGCGAAGAGGTGTTAGGAGGCCGAGGAGTGGTGCAGGTCTATGCGCTCGACTCATGGGTAGTACTACACGGTAACACACGACAGAGTTGTATCGGGTGAAGGCACGGGTAGGAGGTCGCCCGCCGTTCGGGTGAAGGTGCGGGTGGAGACTCGGGGGGGGGGGTCGCATGCCCTACGTGCAGAAGTAAATAGAGGTGTGTTCGGGTGACTTGGGTAAGTCGTCCGCCCGTCGTGCAAAGTGTGAAGGGTGACTTGGGTGAGGTCGCCCACTCGTCGAAACAAAGTTCGGTTGAGGAGCCATTGGCAGCTCGTTTGAGGGCGGGCCCATCGAGCTCCGGCAAGGAACTTTGGTTGGTGTTATAGACAATTTTGTGCCTTACAGCAACAGGTATGAATTGTCAATAATCCAAGGGATCCAAAGTTCCCTAAACATGATGTTCCTACCCCTAGAGGAACAAGGTCAGCAAACCAACAGCTCTCAGATCAGTTCTCCACCTGAAAACACTCAAAAACAAGCAATCCTGAAATCAAAGCAGGTGCTCCACTAGGCTTCTGCACTGAAACACAACTCCTCCATGGTGTACCTGCGTTGCAAAGCAGGTAGAACAAAGGCCACCTGCGTTGAGCGAGATTGGACAAGTGGCACACTCAGTCATTGCTCTGGAATCTTCCAAAAATGACACTTGGATCAGGGATTTCGCCTTGTGATGAGTCAGAGGCTCTGTTTCTCCAAGTGGAAGCAAAGTTCACCAAGTGGACTCAAGAACTGAAGATCAACTGAAGAGAGAGAGGACACAAGGCAGCTACACATCAGTTGCAAGCTGACTCATCCTTTCTCAATTCATCTATATATTGAGCTCTCTCCTATGAGCTCAGGAGGCTGGAATTTTGTGCAAAGTAATTATATGCTGTTGGTTTCACTATAGAGCTATTGGGTGATTGCTTGAAGGAGGTGAAGAGGAGAAATTCTTTCTGCTGGGAGGTGTTGCTGGATTGGAGCCTTCAATGGTTGTAACACTCTCAGAACCTTTACTTCTTCATTAATAAAAGCTATTGAGGTTCTTCTATATGCTCTTGTTTCAATGATATATTGTGATAATTGTATATTTGATTTACACTAATCCTTGAATCAGTTATGATTGCATGTTGCTTGTAGTTTCCTTCTTTGCTATTTTGCAAGATCTCATTGTAGCTGGGCCAGCAATAGAGCAAGGAGCTGGGAGCAAGCAGCCATAGAGAAGAGTTTGGATTCGACATTAAGCGCAAGGCAACGGTTAGTGCATTCTTTCATTCTCTTTTGCTTTCATAAAGAAGTAAACCTTCAGTAGTTTCCTTTACAGTTGTTGCTGAGGTACTATCACCCTTAGAGTGGGATAGGGTCATCCGAATCGGATACTTTTCCCTACAACAAACTGGCGACTCCACTGGGGATGGCGTGGTCGCCTTCACACAGCATACAGGGTGATCTTGGTCTCCCTCTTCGTCCTTCACTCTCGCTAGCTGACAGAATGCAATCAACATGTCTATCAGAGGTTGATGCTACCGGATTGTGCAACCTTGGGGACCAGTCCCTTAGTATCCGGGGAATACAAGGACAATCACGATGGAAATGGGTCCCTTTGCAAATGACACATGGCGATTTAGGCCTGGTCGGTGCAGTGTGTGGATTTTTGTCAGTTTTCTTTTGCTTGCCCCCAGTCGTCTTCGCCATAGGCCCCTTCTGCTTCTTTTCTTTCTTCTTCTTTTCCTTCTTCTCCATGGGAGGCTGACCTTTGCCGGCTCTACTTCCCGATGAATGCGAGTGATTCGGAAAGAAAGAACTGGGACCCAGGGGGCATGCACCCTGCCCTGCCTTGGGCAGAGGAAACCTTGGGTATAAAGTTAATTTCCGCAGAAGAATGGACTAGTATGTACCCCGTCAAAAGAGGGTTGTTCTAGGATAAAGTTCTTTTGTTAAAGTTATGTGAGTGATACAAAGTTCGCTCCCTTTGTCTAAAAAAGTAGGCTCTCCTAAGGGAGGAGATCCATTTGTGACGGCAAGTAGCCACCATCTTTGAAGTCAAGCCTCACCCTTTAAAACATATGTTTTGAAGGATAAGTAGGGGCAGTCTCCAAAGAAAGAGATGAAATTGCTGCAACAAGTAGCCACCATCCTTAGCAACCTAATGATAGACATCGCCGGAAAAAGAGTTTAGTTTGCGGCAGCAAGAAAAACCATTTTTCGGATAATAAGTAAGAGGAAGAACCTTGAAATTATACTTTATACCTGGGGGCATGCGAACCTTTTGGAGTGCAAGCACGGGACGACTATTTATTTTTTAAATTTTTAGGTCCTCCCTGTAAACCTGTAGGTCTAACCCGTTAAACTCGTAGGATTAGCCGTTTCCAGCTTGCATAAAGAAAGGATGTGGGGCAAAAGTTAAAACTTGCCAAATTGGAGTAGCTAATGAGGTATAGCTCCTTAAATAAGAATACCTCACCTGAGGCATTCCTTGTATTAAGACTGGTATAATTGAGCAAGGTTTGAATGCATTCAAGCTCATTAAAAAATGAACTGCCCCTTAAAGTTTAGGGGGCATATGCCTCATCTGCATTATTATGCTGGGGGCATCCATAATCGAGCAGTTTTTGTACAGAGTTCATGCTTGTTAAAAAATAAACATAAATTGTGAGCAATCTTTCCCTACAGTTCAAGCTCATCCAGAAAAAATGAACCGGTAAATAACCTTGAGAAATGTAACCTTTGACTGCCATATTAAAAGCCATTGGTCGTGTTTAGATGCCATCACCTCCATCCGTTCATTTGGCCAATCGTTCATCTCCATATGTTTGTTTACCCATTTTGAGGAACAGATGCGAAGAGGGATTCCACTTAGCCATCCTTGTGACACTGCCGTGATTGGAAAATTCCAACCTGTACCTGGAATCTGCTGCTATCCCTGTTCATCACTCGTTCCTCAAAAGACGAGTCTTCTTTGAGCTCTTTTCACTGACTCGTAAAATATGAAAAGTTTGCCGAGTTTTGGCTTTCCAGCTCGTTAAAACAACCGGAAAGCTATCCCTCCTCTAGATTTTAATCTTTTTGGACCTGAGGGATTATTGCACAAAAAGATCGAGCGCTTGTTTTGTTCGGCTCGTTAAAGCAATCGAAAATTCATCCCTTCTGTATTGTTTTATACTTTTTCGGACTTAAGGGATTAGATGACGAAAAAGGAATTCTGGAGTTGACTTTATGTACCTTTTCAGACTCTCTAAAAATGAAAAGGGCCGAGTTATCCTTGTCGTTAGACTCGTTAAATTTATTAAATAGCGACAAACTTGTCTTTAGACGAGAACGAGTTTCCCTATCGCTAGGCTCGTTAAAACATAGTGATGGGCTTGCCCGAAGGGCAGGTTATAGAACAAGCATATGTTATCCTCCTCAAGCTTGACAAAAATAAAGAGGTACTGGTCAGCAATGACTGGGGAAAAATTGGGAGAACCTCACAGCTTTAATGGTAGCAAGTCACTCTTGAACATGACACTTTGTCCTCCGTATCACATCGGGTTGGGTTGTTTCATTCACCGGTCTCATAACCATGGTCCTCGCCACACCATCCACATTTGGGGTAATGCTACCAATCCATCACATCAGTGTCGTTATATGTTCAAGAGATATTGTTCTGCAAAGAGTCAACCGTGTCCCATCCACTGCCATACATTGTCCTTCATCCATTTCATGACTGCCACCCTGAATCATACATCACAGTTTGTTTTCACCTCATCACAATCACTAGCTCCGTTCCATGTCACTGATGTGGGATTCATTAAGGCCCTCCTTTGACGGATCGCTCCTTGTCGACATCAGCTCACTATCCAAGGAGTTGATCTAGGAACACCCCTTTCAGTACTTTGAAGCTTGCATGCCTCAATGGCAAGTTTCTCACTTCCGGCGACAGGTATACATCAATGACCTTCGACCAGAAGATTTTGCATGGTGGTTGACGCCAAGTCCTTTATTCCCACCATGTGAATTGTACTACTGTACCTTGAGGGTCATCATCCTTATCGGTGATTCCTCTCGCGCTTGTTAACGGTTTACATCATTGACCGGTAATCAAGCGATGTCTTTTCATGTTCGACTTCAAGAAATTCTCACATGGATCGACTTGTACATCGAGTGAAGATCGGAAGAGATTGAAGACCCCGGATCTAGTTTCATCCATCTGGGCTGCGATATATATTCAGGATATAAAAGCATTTGATATGTACATCACTACAGCAGATGATCATCCTTCTCAAAAGGATGATAATTTCAGCAGAGAATTATCAGTCTACCATCAGACGATCGTATGTTCTATGTACCAAAATGTATTTATAAAGCTGAGCATGGGAATGCCCGCCTCAGCTAGATCATGAAAAAGTATGAAAGAATAATGTATTGTATTGTATCTTATTACAGGACACTTCTCAGCAGATTGAATGAACTTCGGATCCTCCTAATAAAGCATTTCACCCGATAAACGACCTCATACTTTAGGGGGCATCTGTTATAGACAATTTTGTGCCTTACAGCAACAGGTATGAATTGTCAATAATCCAAGGGATCCAAAGTTCCCTAAACATGATGTTCCTACCCCTAGAGGAACAAGGTCAGCAAACCAACAGCTCTCAGATCAGTTCTCCACCTGAAAACACTCAAAAACAAGCAATCCTGAAATCAAAGCAGGTGCTCCACTAGGCTTCTGCGCTGAAACACAACTCCTCCATGGTGTACCTGCGTTGCAAAGCAGGTAGAAAAAAGGCCACCTGTGTTGAGCGAGATTGGACAAGTGGCACACTGAGTCATTGCTCTGGAATCTTCCAAAAATGACACTTGGATCAGGGATTTCGCCTTGTGATGAGTCAGAGGCTCTGTTTCTCCAAGTGGAAGCAAATTTCACCAAGTGGACTCAAGAACTGAAGATCAACTGAAGAGAGAGAGGACACAAGGCAGCTACACATCAGTTGCAAGTTGACTCATCCTTTCTCAATTCATCTATATATTGAGCTCTCTCCTATGAGCTCAGGAGGCTGGAATTTTGTGCAAAGTAATTATATGCTGTTGGTTTCACTATAGAGCTATTGGGTGATTGCTTGAAGGAGGTGAAGAGGAGAAATTCTTTCTGCTGGGAGGTGTTGCTGGATTGGAGCCTTCAATGGTTGTAACACTCTCAGAACCTTTACTTCTTCATTAATAAAAGCTATTGAGGTTCTTCTATATGCTCTTGTTTCAATGATATATTGTGATAATTGTATATTTGATTTACACTAATCCTTGAATCAGTTATGATTGCATGTTGCTTGTAGTTTCCTTCTTTGCTACTTTGCAGGATCTCATTGTAGCTGGGCCAGCAATAGAGCAAGGAGCTGGGAGCAAGCAGCCATAGAGAAGAGTTTGGATTCGACATTAAGCGCAAGGCAACGGTTAGTGCATTCTTTCATTCTCTTTTGCTTTCATAAAGAAGTAAACCTTCAGTAGTTTCCTTTACAGTTGTTGCTGAGGTACTATCACCCTTAGAGTGGGATAGGGTCATCCGAATCAGATACTTTTCCCTACAACAGTTGGCACACGAAGGTGTAGCAAGTTGTAAATTTGGCTAAGTATGAAACTTGGTGTTTCCAAGTATATTTGTGAAGCTTTGTAAAAATTGAAAAATTGATTAATATAATATTGATATCGGGAAGACTCATTGTTCAGGGAGTTGCCCCTCCCTTTATACTGTGCAATTGTGTTCTTCATGTATAATCGCTGATGATAATGAATGTGTATGGGTATTCATTGGTATAAAGGAAACATAATAATTACTTCGTTGAGAAACACAAACTAAGTAGGACATATGGTTAGGCGTAGTCCATGAACATAAGTATTGGTGAAAAGAAAGTGTTCGGTGGTGCCGCAACTTGCCAAGGGCGGTTGAAAGACAACCCCAGCATGAGGGCGTGACACGACCCGACCTGACCCCACCCACCCCACCATTTCACTAAACAGTTTCCAATACCGACAAAATCTCTTGCGAAAGTAATTGTAGTTGTTCCGGCACTTATTAATTTCACACCTCCCAGCAAAATTATAGGTGGTCCTCGAATTCGAATAATATTTGTTCGCATGAGGTTCGTGTCATTATGTTATTAATCTTGCCCCCATTGAGCAATGTTTTTTTCATAAAGGGTTATCCACCCTCCCTTGAGCTTTCACCGCAAGACCCAGCGTCGTACTAGTATGGATCCACACTTTTGATGCGTCTAATTTGGTCCTATTGGACAGGCTACGACATAGGTAGATCGACCACCACTAGAGTTCTACCCATTAACATATAACCACCGGTCGGGGCGCCCATACTATCATCCCATCTATCAGGTATGATCTACGAACTCCAATATAAATTAGGTAATGGGCTCTGCTACTTAAGTATAAGATCAAGACCAGAACCATAATAAACTACTTAAACTCGATATACTGTTGGATTTTATTTTATCTATGTTGTATTTACTTTTGGGTCTCGATCCGGAAAGGATTCTTTATCTCAAAAATCGAAAGCTTAATCTTATGATAATGTTCATCTCAAAAAAGTCCCACATGATATTTTGATGTACATTTTAATTTACATTGAAATGGTTCATGTTCTTTCTAGTGTTTGTAACCACTAACTCCATCACGACTCTGCCACTAAATAACTTCTTATGCATTATTGAAAGACACATGGCTGATGAGTAACAACTCTGCATTTTCCATAGACAAGCAGTTGACTATATGAAACATGTGGATGCTCTTCTGCTATACTTGTTGCGTCAAGGTATGTTCCGTCTTTAGAGGGTGAAATCAGTTGTTGAAGATACACAGTTTCCATGGACTACACCCAGACATCCACTGCAACCTGCTTCATTAATAGAGCACGGGAAAGAAACAAGAGCATAGATGGTACTATTTAATGGCCCTCCATTCGTATGCGCAACAAAAAGGCCACCATATTTGGGAGTTGCCATTATCAGATTTCCTATCAAATTTTGGGCTATTTCAGAGAACTGATTACTGTCGTCCCTGGCCTTAGTGGCACCGCAGAATTGTGTTACCGTGGCCTGTGGCTTGGGCGTAGGAATTGTTACTCTCATATCGCAAGAAACAACCATCATAGATGATTCTGCCGTCAGATACAATGAAGAAGTTACAGATTTGATTTTCTGCGACGGTAATACATTTGAGAAAATTGGAGAGGTTTTTATCCTTTCTACACTACGCTAGGCCATACTCTACACCTATTACTTGCTCGTCAGTAGCAAAACCATAAGAAACAATATTGGCATGCAAGGCTTCAAGCACCACATTCAATTTGTTATTGGAAAGGGTGACACTGGTACTCTTGACTGTACTATATCCTGAATTCAAAAGTTTAGACTTGAGATCGACGATGTTAAATTTGTGATTTTAAACAGCGCGGTGGTTTTTTGAAAACCAGGCCGGTCTCCCCGCACCGCCATTCTCCAAAGATTGTACGAGCAGGAGGAGGACCCGACACAATCAAACGCCGCCACGCGTGCCTTGTACAAACACCAAAACCGCTTTCCCCGGACAGTAAAGTTCGTTTGGTTTGCTGGAGGTTGGCGTGCGAACCACGTAGGATCGGCTCAGCGATTTGATCGCGTGATCTCAGCCGTCAATTTCCCGAAGGTGATGTCCGCCCGTGACACATCAAATTTTGTTGTTTTCTTCGTTGACCGCCGTGGAGGAAACGTTGTGGTCTTTAATGTTTGTCGTAGTTTTTTGGTGGAGGCTTTAATATTGGTTATGGGCATATGTCCCATATGACATACGCTTTATATTTTTTATATTTTTTTTATATACACGTTGTCATATGTTATGTAAGTCTATGTGTGCGACAGTTTTTTTTTTAATGTGTAGTTTTTTTTTGTGAGTGGTGGCTACGCACGAGAGTGCGATTTTCACTTGTAAATGCACAGCAGTGCGATATAGAAATCAGAATGTAATGTTTTGTTTTAGCCATTGAAGAACAGAGGGTTGTTTATGTAATATCCACAGCAGTGGAAAATCTGTGACTGCAACAGAGTTTTTTTTGTGAATCCCTCTTTGCACAGAGGATGGAATTTGTATCAATCTTTCAGTTTTAAATTAATAGAAATGTGTTGTGACTGTGTAATGGACTGTGTTCTGAGTTAATTTTTTTTAAAAGAGGTTCTCTGCAAAAGATCCAGGACAGAGGAAATAGCGCATTGTCTCTGTGGTGGTCATTTTGTTGGTTTTGGTATTTTCTTCCATTGAAAAATACCCAACAGTGGTATCAGAGCAGGCTCAGGCTCTTTAAAGAAGTTAAAGAAGCTGAAGGGAGAAGGTTGTTGCTGCAGCAAAACTTCTCAGGCAGACAGAAGACTCAGACAGCGAAGGATTCAGGTATTCCCCAAAAGCATTTCTCTTGTTATTGCTGAAGACAGTCAGTTCTTTTAAAAAAAATCACAGTAAAGGATTTAAAACCATAGTTCAAGATGCAAGGAATGGCAAGCACAAGCATGGGTATGTTCAACACCCAGCTCCCACACTTTAATGGGAAGAACTATGACTACTGGTCAATAACTATGAAAGCCTTGCTTGCTTCCCAAGATTTATGGGAAATAGTTGAAGATGGTTTTGAAGAACCAGCAGATGAAACTGAGTTCAATGCATTAACTCAGGGAGAGAGAGATCTCCTGAAGAGCAATAGGAAGAAGGATGCAAAGGCCATTTTATTGTTGCATCTAGCAGTAGACCAGAGTATATTTCCAAGGATAGCAGCAGCTAAAACATCAAATGAAGCATGACAAACCCTCAAGACAGCCTATCAAGGCATGAAAAGAGTGAAGACAACAAAACTACAATTGCTGAGGAAGGATTTTGAGAATCTGAACATGAAGGAGTCAGATAACATTGACTCATTCTTCACTCATGTGATTGGAGTAATCACACAAATGAGAACTCATGGAGAAACCATTGAAGACAGAAGGATTGTGGAGAAAATATTGAGGGTCTTACCCTCAAAGTTTGATGCCATAGTTACCACCATTGAAGAGACAAATGATCTCTCAAATTATTCAGTTGATGAGCTACATGCATCACTGATAACACATGAGCAGAGGTTGAGTAGGAATGAAAACTCATCTCTTGAGCAAGCTTTCAAGACCCAGATGTCCTTTGGAAGAGGAAGAGGTCAAGGAAGAGGAAACCGAAGAGGAAGAGGCAGAAGCCAGAACAGAGGTGGAAGGAACAACCCATCAAATGCACAAGGAAGAGGCAGCAATACAAATCAGAACCAAGTCCAAGGCAGCAGCCAACAAAAAGAACAATATCATGCTCAAGGACAAAGGTATGATAAATCTAATGTTCAATGCTATTATTGAAAAAAGTATGGACATTATGCAAGTGATTGTAGAAAGAAACAGCATGATATGAACAACAGACAAAATGCAAATGTTACAAGAGAAAACAACAGTCAAGAAAATGTCTTGTTAGCTTGTAACATGGCTGAAACACATAGTGAAGACATATGGTTTTTAGACTCAGGTTGCAGAAACCATATGACAAGAAACATTGCCCACTTCTCAGCCTTAAATCAAAACTTGAAATCAGAGGTCACACTAGGAACTGATAGTAAAGTGTCTGTTATGGGAAAATGGGAGGTAAAAATATTTACAAAGCAAGGAGAAAGGAAAACCATAGCAGATGTCTACTATGTCCCCGGAATGAGATGTAACCTATTGAGTGTTGGACAGCTTATCCAAAAGGGTTAGAATGTTTACTTTGTAAATGATGTGTGCACCATCATGGACATACCACCCAGCAAAAGATGCATTGCTGAAGTGAAGATGACAAGGAATAGGATGTTCCCTCTCCGGATCAGGGCAGACTTGAAGAACAAGATGGAAATGGCAGCAGTCACACAAGAGGCCTTCCAAAGCGTGCCAAAGGATGAAAATTGGTTATGGCACCTGAGATTCGGGCATCTAAATTTTGGAGGTCTGAACCTATTAAGCATAAAAGGAATGGTAAAGGGATTACCATTGATAGAGAAGCCGGACAGCCTTTGTGAAGGTTGTATATTGGGAAAACAACATAGAGAGAGTTTTCCATCAGGGAAAAGTATAAGGGCAAAGGCACCCTTAGAGATTATCCACTCAGATTTGTGTGGACCAATGCAAGCTCCATCATTAGCTGGCAGCCTATATTTCTTGACTTTCATTGATGATTTTACAAGAAAGACTTGGATATATTTCCTCAAGAACAAAAGTGAAGTCTTTGAGAAATTCCAAAACTTCAAAGCACTTGTGGAGAACCAAAGCAGGCTGCACATAAAAGTATTGAGAACTGATAGAGGAGGTAAGTATATCTCCAATGAATTCCTAAAGTTTTGTAGAGAAAATGGAATACATAAACAGTTTACAAAATGGTACACCCCACAACAAAATGGAGTTGCTGAAAGGAAGAACAGAACCATCATGTAGATGGCAAGGAGCATGTTGAAGGCAAAGCATTTGCCAAATGAGTATTGGGCTGAAGCTGTACATTGTGCAGTTTATATTTTGAACAGGTGTCCTACAAAGGCAGTCATGAACAAAGTGCCAGAAGAGGCATGGAGTGGGAGAAAGCAAGTAGTCACCCACATGAGAGTTTTTGGGTGTGTGGCCTATGCACACATTCCAGATAAGCTAAGGAAGAAGTTGGACAGCAAAGGGGAGAAGTGTATCCTTGTTGGATACAGTGATGAATCCAAAGCCTACAGGCTGTACATCCCATCTACCAAGAAGTTCTTTGTCAGCAGAGATGTTCAGTTCATTGAAGAGGAAGCTTGGGATGGAAGCATAGAGAAAACAGTGAATGTTAAAAACTGTTTCTCTCATGATGAAGATGATGAGGAGGTGGCTGAAATGGATCCCCAAACAACAGCACCAACACAAGAACAGCAAGGTACACCATTGAGGATCAATGAGAGTGCTTCTTCAAGCACAACACAAGGAGGAAATTCAAGTGCATCTCCAAGCACTTGCACACCAAGTGAAAGAGGTAAGAAGTTTAGAAATCTAAGTGAAATTTATGATGAAGGAATGAATTCATTATTTGCCTTGTATTGTCATGTTGATGATCCTATTCATTTTGAAGAAGCTATTAAAGATAGAAAATGGATAGAAGCTATGGATGAGGAGATGAATGCCATAGAGAGAAACAAAACATGGGATTTGGTTGAGCTACCAAAAGGCAAAGAAGTCATTGGTGTGAAATGGGTCTACAAGACCAAGAGCAATGCTGAAGGCAAGATTGAAAGACATAAAGCAAGGCTGGTTGTCAAAGGCTACAAGCAGCAGTATGGGAGAGACTATGAGGAGACTTTCGCACCGGTTGCAAGAATGGAAACAGTGAGAGCAGTGTTGTCCATAGCAGCACAAAACAAATGGAAAGTCTACCAAATGGATTTGAAATCAGCATTCCTAAATGGAGTGTTAATGGAAGAGGTCTATGTGGAACAGCCTCTCGGATATGAGAAGAAAGGTGAAGAGCACAAAGTGTGAAAATTGAAGAAAGCTCTTTATGGGCTGAAGCAAGCGCCAAGAGCATGGTACAGCAGGATAGATTCATATCTATTGGATAATGAATTTGAAAAATGTGAAGGAGAACCCACAGTCTACATCAAGGAAAACGATGGTAAAATTTTAATTGTTGTCTTGTATGTAGATGATGTTATTTTCACTGGAAATGATATTTATCTTATTGAGAATTTTAAATCAGTCATGAAGGATGAATTTGAAATGACTGACATGGGTTTGTTGAGATACTTCTTAGGCATAGAAGTAGATCAAAATGAAAAAGGAATTTTTATATCTCAAGCAAGATATGTAAATCAAGTTTTGGGCAGATTTAAGATGGAAGAATGCAAGGCAGCAATCACTCCCACAGTGATGGGATTAAAGCTCAGCAGAGAGGACAGCAGCAAGGATTTTGATCCTAGCATGTATAAAAGCATTGTGGGCAGCCTTATGTATTTAACAGCAACTAGGCCTGATGTTATGTATGCTGTTAGTTTGATTTCCAGATTTATGGAGAGGCCAAAGGAGGCACATTGGCAGGCAGCAAAGAGAATTTTGAGGTATGTCAAAGGTACCAAAATATTTGGAATTTTATATCATGCCTCAGAACATTCAGATTTGGTTGGGTACACAGATAGCGATTGGGCTGGAAGTGTAGATGATCGGAAGAGCACTTCCGGTTATGTTTTTAACATGGGTTCAGGAGCCATCTCATGGGCTTCTAAGAAGCAGTCCATAGTAGCATTGTCTACAGCAGAGGCAGAATATGTGGCAGCTACAGCAGCAGCATGTCAGGCAGTATGGATGAGAAGGATGTTGAGAAGCTTAGGCCAAGAGCAGGCAAAAGCGACAGTGGTCTTTTGTGACAATAGCTCTGCTATTGCTTTGTCAAAGAATTCAGTGTTTCATAAGAGAACGAAACACATCGATACAAGGTTTCACTACATCAGAGAATTAGTGAACAATGGAGAAATTGTCCTCGAACATTGCAGGACCCAGGAACAGGTTGCAGACATCTTGACAAAGCCACTGGTTCAGAAGAGTTTCGAATTTTTGAGAAAATGCTTGGGAATGACCGAACGCGCGGCTGTTAAAATTAAAGGGGAGTGTTAAAATTGTAATTTTAAACAGCGCGGTGGTTTTTTGAAAACCAGGCCGGTCTGCCCGCACCGCCATTCTCCAAAGACTGTATGAGCAGGAGGAGGACCCGACACAATCAAATGCCGCCACGCGTGCCTTGTACAAACACCAAAACCACTTTCCCCGGACAGTAAAGTTCGTTTGGTTTGCTGGAAGTTGGCGTGCGAACCACGTAGGATCGGCTCAACGATTTGATCGCGTGATCTCAGCCGTCAATTTCCCGAAGGTGTTGTCCGCCCGCGACACATCAAATTTTGTCGTTTTCTTCGTTGACCGCCGTGGAGGGAACGTTGTGGTCTTTAATGTTTGTCGTAGTTTTTTGGTGGAGGCATTAATATTGGTTATGGGCATATGTCCCATATGACATACGCTTTATATTTTTTATAGTTTTTTTATATACACGTTGTCATATGTTATGTAAGTCTATGTGTGCGACAGTTTTTTTTTTAATGTGTAGTTTTTTTTTGTGAGTGGTGGCTACGCACGAGAGTGCGATTTTCACTTGTAAATGCACAGCAGTGCGATATAGAAATCAGAATGTAATGTTTTGTTTTAGCCATTGAAGAGCAGAGGGTTGTTTATGTAATATCCACAGCAGTGGAAAATCTATGACTGCAACAGAGTTTTTTTTTGTGAATCCCTCTTTGCACAGAGGATGGAATTTGTATCAGTCTTTCAGTTTTAAATTAATAGAAATGTGTTGTGACTGTGTAATGGACTGTGTTCTCAGTTAATTTTTTTTAAAAGAGGTTCTCTGCAAAAGATCCTGGACAGAGGAAACAGAGCATTGTCTCTGTGGTGGTTATTTTGTTGGTTTTGGTATTTTCTTCCATTGAAAAATACCCAACAGGCGATTGTCAATACCGCCCAGATGAGAAATAACTGTAAATAATTTTTCCCTTTTGGCTAGATGGAAAATCCTAAAATAATTTGGATACTAACAGCGTAAATGTCAGGCATAGCAGAGGCACAATGTCTTGTATAGTTGTCATGTCTTCCTTGTTTCCAATCATTAATTGCAGTTTCAGCATCCCCATTCGAAGAATTTATGCCCCAACTTACTGAACCATTAGCTGTAGGGTTGATGTAATCTGACCATTTTATGGCCGCTTAAAAGAGGTAAGGATGTATTGCACTTCTCTTCTTTCGTAGTGGCCTATCCTTCTCTGTAGCACTTCTCTTCTTTCGTAACCTAAGGTAAAGACTACGGTAAGTCACTATAAGCCATGTTTAGATGCCTGAAACCTAGTAGCATTAATTCAATGAGTAGACAAAGAATAGTCATTAGGCCCAGAAGAGACGTAGAAGAACATTAGTATAGATGGATGGCATGCTAGGAACCCCATCCCCTTGTACCAACTCTTTACCTGCAAGAACTAATACCGTGTAGTAGCCCTAGAATGCACGTAGTGAGTTCTAAATAAGGAATTAGAGACCCATGACTAGTATCGAGACATAATCTTAACACGATATATATCCAAATTGTGATAGTACGTGAAATCCAAAGCTAGCAACAACATACCTAGCTCCAGATCGATAGTCATAAGCATCAATAGCATACCTTGAACCAGTACCAACAGTAGCATAATTGTCTTTTAAGTTATAAGAAATTAATGGTAATGCCAACGGTGGTGCTGAGGATGGTACTGTAAGAATATCCATTCGAATAAGTCAAGTTAGGGTATAAGCGCGGTAACTTCAATTATATATGAGAATATCCCAAGTGGGCTATATATATATATATATATATATATATATATATATATATATATATATATATATATATATATATATATATATATATATAAGTCCTTTATTTCCACGGTGAACATTCTTATTTCCATCCATCTCGGGTGGTTCGACGCTTGATCGATCTCTCCATCCATACATAAAACTCGAATCTTGTCGGTACCATTCGCTCTTATAAGGATAAATGAGACCTACTTTCCCTCTTTGAGGATTTACCCTTCATTGATGCATAATAACTACTCTAAGAGCAACTCGAAGTGGCTTGACGGCAGTGCAGTCTAGAGCAAATTGTTATGTAGGTTATTGCTTAAATGCAAATTTATGATGCAGGCTTAAATTTGTGAAGCGGTAGTAACTGTGGAATGGTCGACAAAGGTGGCAATGTACATGCACAGTTGTTGTAGGTGGAAAAAAGTAGTGGCATGATTCTTGGTGAAACAAAACCTTGGATAGAAATAAATTAGCAACGGTGCTAAAAATACTTTCATATAAAAAACCTTCCTGCAACTAACTTTTACGGACTTTGGATAAAATAAGGTGTGCCTAACGTTCGTGTATTGGGATAAGTGAAGCTTACAACAAGAGGTCGATTTTTTCATCCAAAACCTTTGGTTAAATATTTGATGGATGAAATTGGAAATATAAAACTTTCGTTAAATGGTGATAAGGCAAAAAAATAATTTGGTCAACGGTCAATGATCTAGCAACCACTATAGTCCCGTTGAAAGCAAGGACTAAGAATGGAAGGAAAGTCATTGCTGAGCTAAATGTGAACTGTATGTATTACCAGGTTTCGAAAACAAAAACTCACAACTATATTTTAAATGTGCAATGTTTACACCAGTAATATTTTAAATAATTGCAGAAAAGTTAATGCTAAGCTATTATTTTATGGTATATAAACAGAGATTTATATAAGGTCTAAATAAATTTTATTTATTATGTCAAGAGGTTCTTTATAGTTTTGAGGTGATGTTATTATGTAGTTGATGCGGGAGCATCCAGCCAAAAAGGAAATTATTGTAAATAATAGAAATAGGGGTCATGCATTAGTTAATTAGATATTCTCAAATAAAACTAGGAGAGCTTTTAGGCATAAAGGAGTGGATGTGGATCAGTAAAGGATAAGGATAGCTTTTCTATTTTAGAATAGGAAAAAGACAGAATAAAGCTAAGAGATGCTTTTCCATGTGTATGCATTGCATGTAGAGTTAGAGCTTTTAGTTGAGTGATTTTAGGATTTTTTATCATGCTTAAGTTTAATAAATTAGGGAGCCTCAAGGCATTGAAGAAAGGAATGTGTGAGGAGTGAGTGTGAAGAGTGATCAAGGATTCTCCTTGGGAGCCTTCGGGCAGTTTGTAGAAGGGCCATGGATTTACATATCTGGCCAGGAAGAACAAGTTTGTAAGTAGTCTCTTTTGTTTTATGTAACCAATGTTTAATATGTATATATATATATTATTGATTGCATGATAAAGGCGTGGGATTGGTACTAATTTGGAATGTTCCTTGAGTCCACTGGTTCTATATATTGAATTCGGATCAGTTGAATCCGAATGAATGGCTTATTCCAGAAGCAATGAATAATTACGCCTTTGTATTCAGCGTTATCTATTAATCTGCCTTGCATAGATCGAAGTGCAGATGTGAAATCTCTGATCGATTGCAAAGAGGACGAATTGTGTTGAATAGCGCTCTGTGTTTTAATGGGCGTAAGGGGTTTGCCTGCGTATGGTAATAAACATTTAGCCTAGGATATAACACATATGTATACATGGTAATTATAGATGTATACAGATGACTGGATGGTAATTATATATATATGTTGGATCCATATGGCTGCGTATGGTAACAACTCTATATAACGCATATGTAGAAACTGTAAGACAAGTCCGTCGTTTTGGGAGCTGCTTGCTGTTTCGAGCTGACAGGTATATAACAAGTAAGAGCCAGTAAAGGGACGTAAGGAATTCCGTGGGGCATATAGAGTAAGAGCCAGTATAACCAGTAGTGATATGAAAGAAAGGGGAAGAGTTTGTTGCGGATATTAGGCGTTGACCGACACTGTATATCCATGACTGTTATGCGAATTACAAACCGGGATTGTTATAGCTATATAACTCAGTTGTGAAGAAGGCTGGAGGAGCAGAGACCTATTCCGGTGCAGTCATATTTATATGTCAGCGGCGATGGTAAAATTACATTTATAAGTTGTGTTATTTGGAAATGAACTCTGGTCCATTAGAAGGTAATGCGCACTCTTGGAGTGAGTTCAGCCATATATATATATATATTGAGATTATTTATAGAACTAAGGAGTTTGTGAATTAGATTTGATGCCAACCATGGGTTGTATAGCATAGTTTTATAAATCATGAAAGTACAACATCATTGAGCAAGCTTTTATGAGCTTGGTTGTCAGAGATCCTAGTAGGAGTGGCCTGGGAGTGGCCTGGGCTGCATCAGGTGGTATCAAAGTAGAAATACTTTGTTGAAGATTGTTTGTTTCTTGAATGAGTACAATCGAAAACTGAAGTATGTTTCTTTGAATGTGTGATGAATGATTTTTTATCTGATATGCAAACTACACAAGTGAACAGGATTGCAGAAGAGGAAGGAGGACAAGATCATGTAAGATCTTAAGAGGTGAAATTATTTTCCTGACTTGGAATTTGTAATTCAAGTTTATGGTTGCAGAAAAGTGGCAGTGAACCTGAAGAATCCAATAAGGAATTGGATAAAGAGGACAACTGAAGTGTTCTCAGGAGAGAGAAGGAGATTGCAGAAACCTAGAGGGAGAAAAGGTGTTGCTCAGGAGAAGGTTCCAGATAAAGGACCGTGCTTACCAAAAGACTAAGTGAGGAGAGCTTAGTGAGGTAATATTGTAGCTAGGAAGACTAGCTGTTGCAGAGGCTTGTTGCAAAAGGAGATTCAAGAGAGGTTGAAGAAAGTTGCAGATAAGAGAAGCCTACAGGAGCAGTAGAGGATGCCCGAAAGGTTCCAGCAGGGCACCAATGATTACCAAAAGACCAGATCCAGAGGGAAGGATTGGTGAGGTAAGTGGAAACAAGAGAGTTTGTTGTGGCAGAGGCTTCATGCAACTCATAGGTGAGGGACTCATGGCAAAGGAGAAGATGACTACTGATAGTCATAGCACAGGTTCAGGAAAAAGCCACGATAGAGGACATAAGAAAGAGGATGCCAAGGTAAATGGCAAGAATGTAAGTCCAAAGGAAGTTGAAATGGAAGAATACATTTGTGAACCAGAACAAGGAGAATTTCTGGGAGATAGTGAAGATGAAGGCTTGAAGGCTGAAACTTCAAGTAAGACCAAAGGGTCATATGGTTTTAAATCTGACAATTTGTGGATGTTTGCAGGTGAAAGACAATTGGTTGATATTGTCATGAAGAAGGAAAAAGACCAGCAGAATCAAAATTCTGTTCTGGAAAAGCAGAAGGTAGATAGGCCTTATATACAGCTGGAGAAGGTGATCATGGAGAATCAGAGAAGAGATCTAGAGAAATGGCACAGAAATGGGATGACTGCAGGAGTTCGAGAAAGAGATATTGCAGTAATGAAGGTAAAATTGCAGGTACTGGAAGAATGGCTGCAAGAGCAGAAAGACCAAAATGGAAAATGGATCTTTCCACTGAAGGGAAAGAGAGTGATTTGGCGACAGTTGCAGAGAAGGTTGAAGAAAATTATGATTGCCTTGTTGAAAAATGGACTTAGAGTTTTTGCGCCAGAGTTGGAGTTTGAAATTCCCGCACACAGATATATTAAGAGAAAAATGTTGAAGGAAGCAGTCAAGGCTGAAAAGTCTCATAATTTAAAAACTAATGAGTTGCGCATGTTTGCAGGTACAAAACAGGAAGATAAACAAACTTTAGAGTTTGTGCAAGAAGAGTTGAACCTGAAAGCTGTTCAGATCGATAATGAGTTAGCAAGATCTCAGAAGCAGATGGAGAAGAAGGAGTCTAATCAGGATGTTGAGGCAGAAAGAGAAGGACCAGCTGATGATTGGTCAAAAACTAGTGGAGGTATAGAAAATCATGTGAAATTTCCAAGGTCTACTCCTAATGAAGTTGTTGAATTGTATAGGAAACTAGATCTCCAAAGAAGAGAGTTGGAGAGACAGAGGACTTATTGGATGGAGAAACAAGGGGAGAGAGTCTTTAGGAATGACAATCATAAAGCTGAAGATGGTAAGAAGGAAGGACTAGCTAACAGTCTCATGGTGAAGGCAAATTAGCATACTGATGTGCTGATTGGGATGGAACAACATACCGAGATACTGGCAGAGGGAAGTAAGGCACTCATGCCTTGTGATTTTTGTTTTAACATGTGTTTTGTGAATGCAGGAATTGTCGCCGGTGCTGAGAAACATTTGACTCAGCTGAACAGTCAATTAAAGGGAAAAGAAGTTCTCTGTTCCAGAAGACAAGAGGGGGTGGATGATCGGGTGGCAGTCAGAACAGAGACGAGCATAGAGGCAAGAAATCAGCAGCTTGAAGATTTATTGGACAAGGAAATTGAATTAATCAGAAGAATCATGCTAAAAGTGTCTCAGAAAAAGACATCAGCAAAGAAGAGAAGTAGCAAAAGCAACAAGAGGAAGACAACAGAAGATTGCAAGAGTGCGGCTAGTGGAGCAAAGCAGCATAAAGTGTGGAGACCTGGAGAAGAACAACAGACAAAAGCAACAGCAAATGAAAAGTTACAGTACAAGATATGGGATCCAAGCAAACATGGAGCTGAACACATGATCAGGAGATCATGAATTTTTCTACCTTGGGAGTATGATGCGGGAGCATCCAGCCAAAAAGGAAATTATTGTAAATAATAGAAATAGGGTTCATGCATTAGTTAATTAGATATTATCAAATAAAAATAGGAGAGCTTTTAGGCATAAAGGAGTGGATGTGGATCAGTAAAGGATAAGGATAGCTTTTATATTTTAGAATAGGAAAAAGACAGAATAAAGCTAAAAGATGCTTTTCCATGTGTATGCATTGCATATAGAGTTAGAGCTTTTAGTTGAGTGATTTTAGGATTTTTTATCATGCTTAAGTTTAATAAATTAGGGAGCCTCAAGGCATTGAAGAAAGGAATGTGTGAGGAGTGAGTGTGAAGAGTGATCAAGGATTCTCCTTGGGAGCCTTCGGGCAGTTTGTAAAAGGGCCATGGATTTACATATCTGGCCAGGAAGAACAAGTTTGTAAGTAGTCTCTTTTGTTTTATGTAACCAATGTTTCAGATGTATATATATATATATATTATTGATTGCATGATAAAGGCGTGGGATTGGTACTAATTTGGAATGTTCCTTGAGTCCACTGGTTCTATATATTGAATTCAGATCAGTTGAATCCGAATGAATGGCTTATTCCAGAAGCAATGAATAATTACGCCTTTGTATTCAGCGTTATCTATTAATCTGCCTTGCATAGATCGAAGTGCAGATGTGAAATCTCTGATCGATTGCAAAGAGGACGAATTGTGTTGAATAGCGCTCTGCGTTTTAATGGGCGTAAGGGGTTTGCCTGCGTATGGTAATAAACATTTAGCCCAGGATATAACGCATATGTATACATGGTAATTATAGATGTATACAGATGACTGGATGGTAATTATATATATATATATATATATATATATATATATATATATATATATATATATATATATATATATATATATATATATATGTTGGATCCATATGGCTGTGTATGGTAACAGCTCTATATAACGCATATGTAGAACTGTAAGACAAGTCCGTCGTTTTGGGAGCTGCTTGCTGTTTCGAGCTGACAGGTATATAACAAGTAAGAGCCAGTAAAGGGACGTAAGGAATTCCGTGGGGCATATAGAGTAAGAGCCAGTATAACCAGCAGCGATATGAAAGAAAGGGGAAGAGTTTGCTGCGGATATTAGGCGTTGACCGACACTGTATATCCATGACTGTTATGCGACTTACAAACCGGGATTGTTATAGCTATATAACTCGGTTGTGAAGAAGGCTGGAGGAGCAGAGACCTATTCCGGTGCAGTCATATTTATATGTCAACGGCAATGGTAAAATTACATTTATAAGTTGTGTTATTGGGAAATGAACTCTAGTCCATTAGAAGGTAATGCGCACTCTTGGAGTGAGTTCAGCCATATATATAATACATATATATATATATATATATATATTGAGATTATTTATAGAACTAAGGAGTTTGTGAATTAGATTTGATGCCAACCATGGGTTGTATAGCATAGTTTTATAAATCATGAAAGTACAACATCATTGAGCAAGCTTTTATGAGCTTGGTTGTCAGAGATCCTCGTAGGAGTGGCCTGGGAGTGGCCTGGGCTGCATCAGTAGTTTTAACAAATTAAAAATAGTAGTAACTAAAAAATTCAATATTCATCATAAATAAAAAGCTTTAATTTTCATCTTAATTTTACATCAAATTTTATATAAAAAGATCAAATAAGTGAAGGTAAATGATTTTTTTTTTTTTTTTGCGTGTGAAAGAGATATGTAATTTTTTCACTAGTCAATATGGATTTAGAAAAGAACATGTAAAATTAAATTATTGAGAATATATGATATGTAATTTATTCTATATTCACTTACAACAAAAATACATTAATAATAGAAAAACATTTTATTATCGGTTATAATAACATCATTTTATATCATTTTTATAAAAATAAATGAATTTAAATATAAAATATGGAGCTCACGTCTAACACTTCAGAAAGTATTATATATATATATATATATATATATATATAGAGAGAGAGAGAGAGAGAGAGAGAGAGAGAGAGAGAGAGAGAATTTTTATAGTTAAAACATTTTATTAGTGTGTTGTTGAAAACCAAGATAGATCCATTTTAACTCCAGATCTACCAAAATCTGAGAGGAATCAAATCTTTATAATTTCAATTCTTTCCTCAAGTTTTGCATTCAAAAAGAAGTTTGCATCTTGAGAGATTTGATCCATCTTGATACTTGGTAGATCCAAAATTAAGATGGATCCATATTGGTGTATGTCAGTTATATGTATTAATGAGATTGTGTTAATTTTACTTTAACTTTAACCAAACTTATGTTTAATAAGCATCTCTCAGTTGCAATCATGTACAATTATATTAAAGAAAAAAAGAAAAAAAAAAGAATATATATATATATATCGAGGTAAATGGATCATTTCATTAATCATAAAAGCATTACATATATCTAGAGACTACTAAGTTGTGTACGAATAACATGCAATACAAAACTAACTATGAAAATCATGGCTACATAGAGACCTCCTTGAAGATTCAATATTTCAAGGGGGAAATGCCTTTGATATTTCGATGATTTTCCTTGAGTTAATTATTGTTCACCATCTTCTTGGATGAGTGCCTATTACTCTTATGGTCTCATTTTTGGACTTCTTTATCTTACGTGAAGACCACCTTGAAATCCCTTGATTGAACCTCGATACTGGACTAAGAAGAACTCGAACCTAGTTGGTATATTTCCTTGTTTCAAAGATAGGAGTTGTACAAAATCCTAGCTTGATGAGCTAGTTTTCCTTCATATATCTTCCATGTCATTCTTCTACAAGGTAAATTAGTCATGGGTCATCGAGACCCACATTTTCCGGTAGGGGTTCTGATTTATCTTCTTTAGAAAGGGGATGGAAAATATCATGTGGTAATGGATTTTTTTGTTGCCCCTAAAAAGTATTTGGCTTCAGTTTTGTAGGATTAAGTAGAGGATTATGGGATTTTCCTTCTATTGATTGCATATTTGATTGAATGTTGTTTTTCTTTGCAGACTCCTTCAAAGAGGAGAGTGGCTTAAATATGTTTCGAGATATAGATATATGGTTAGGATTTGAGGTACCCTATGGACTCATATTGCTGGGGCACTTTTCCAAAATTATATTGTTGTTTCTGAGAAGGTTGTTCTTTGGTAAATTACTTGGTAATCATCAAATAATCCCAAATAAGATTTATGTATTCGTGACAACTTCCACATCTAAAGGGGACATGTTCATAGTCTAGAGACTGCTTCCAAACACTATCCTGATAATAAATATATATAGAGGCTAGAAGAGGTTGGGATATATTCATTTAAACACAACTCCAACAATATGAACTATAGCTCCCTCTCTTAGCAACCTCTGATACTTTCAAAAGATGGTCGATGACATTGTAAATTCGTTCAAGTGTTCCTCCTCTCAATATTCCTTGGGGAGAGAAAAGAGTCGTAAACACATTGAGGCATTATGGAAGCCTTCCTTCTTCATATTATATTTCTCCTTCCACAATCACATGAAGAGCCTTATATTGTTAAAAAAAAAAGCCCCTCCTTCAAAAACTCTTGAGATGTCTTCCAAGTTAGAGAATATGATTATGAATAATCATTTTTCCCTAAGCTCCAATTTTTTTTTTACCCTCGAGGTGCCATTTATTTTGATGCATCCAATCAAATAGCCTTTAGAGAGTCATAATCCAATAAATTTACATACGAGAGCATGATATATATATATATATATATATATATATATATATATATATATATATATATATATATATATATATATATATATATTCTGATTTTGCTTGATTTAACATCATATTTTAGATCTTGCACATATCATAATTAAAATATTTCAATATGTATGTTGAATAAAGGATTTTAATATCTCATATATATATATATATATATATATATAGAGAGAGAGAGAGAGAGAGAGAGAGAGAGAACATAATTCTATATATTATAAAAAAAATGAAAATTAAAAATTTATTATAGTTAAAATATTTTATTAGTGTTTTGTTGAAAACCATCATAAATCCATTTTAACTCTAGATGTACCAAGAGCTTAGAGGAATAAAATCTCTTGAGGTGCAAATATTTACTCAAGTTTTGTGCTCCAAAAGAGGTTTGCATCTTGAGAGAATTGATCCCTATCATTGTTTTGTATATATGGAGTTAATATGGATCCATGTTGATGTACATAAATCATATTTATTAATTAGATTTTCTTAATTGTACGTTAACTTTAAATATATGCATAATCAAATTTATGTTGAATAAACGTCTCTTCGGGTTTCAATCATGTACAATTACATTAAAGAAAAATTAGTTTTGATAAAATATTTTTTTTTAGGGTAAATAGATCCTTTCATTAATGAGAAAAAGTGGCATATATCTTGGATTTCCAAAGGAGGTGTAATATCCAAGAGATTCTTGAGACTAGCAAGCTACCTAGCATTAACATACAATAAAAAACTAACTTTGACAATCATGATTACATAAAAACTCCTTGAAGATTCACTATTTCAAAGGGGAAAATGCCTCTGACATTGGCATGATTTTCCTTGAGTTGACTAATTATTCATTATCTTCTTGGATCAGTGCCTTATTTCTCTCGACTCCTCATTTTTTGGATTCTTTGTCTTGCCTTGAGACCACATTGAATTCCCTCATTTAAACCCCAATACTAGATAGAGAATAACTCAAGCATAGATAGTATATTTACTTCTCTCGAAGATAAGCATTTCATATAATCCTATCATGATGAGTTGGTATGCCCTTCATACATTCTCCTTTCCATTCTTCTGCAAGGGAAATTAGTCATGGGTCATCAAGATTCATATCTTTTAGTACAATGTTTGCATCAACTTCTTCCAAAATGGGGCTAATCATTTCCTATGGTAAGGGGTTTTGTTGGTTCTCTTCAACATACTTTTGTATGGGCTTTGTAAGATTCAATAGAGGGTTATGGGAATTTTATCTTTTTGATTGCATGCTTGATTGAATGTTGTTTTTACCTAGAGAATATTTCAGAGAGGAGGGTGACTCAAACCTATTTCCAAATCTAGGGATCTGGTCATGATTTGAGGTATCCTATGGACTCATATTTATTTTTCTTTAGGAAACATTTCCCAAATAATTTTTCTCTTTTTGAGAAGGGTGTTCTTTAGGAGATTCCTTGGTATTAATCAAACAAACCCTAAGAATATATGTGTATTTATTAAAAAGTTTACATCTAAAGGGGACATTTTCATAGTCTAAAGACTACTTACAAACACTATCCAAACACTATCCTGATAATGAATATCTATGGAGGTTGGAAGAGAATGGGAGATACTCATGTAAACACATACTTGATCATATGGAATGTACCTCCCTCCATTACTATCCATCGATAATTTGACAAAGTGGTTATTGGCATTGTCAATGCCTTCAAGGGTTTCCTCCTCTCAATATTCCTTGGGGAGAGAAAAGAGTCATCCCGACATCGGGGAAAGAAAGAAGTCTTTCTTCTTCGGATTATACTTCTCATTTCAAAATTGCATGAATAGACGTACATTGTCAAAAAAATATGGACCTCCTTAAAAAACCCTCAAACTACATTTCAATATGGTGAAAATGGGTGTGAATAATAATTTTCCTATAACTCCAATTCTATTTGACACTAGAGGTGTCATTTGCTTAAGACCCACCCACTTAGAGGCTTTTCTGAGGGCCATAATCTGATGAATTTATAGATCACCGCGTGATATTGCATATATTCTTCGATATCGCTATATTTAACCTCATATTTTGGATCTTGCACAACTTTTGGGAGACACCACCTTAAATTTCTAACTCGCTAAAATGCATCCACCAATTTACCTGATTAATTTATAAAAAAATGTCAAAAATAATGACATTGAAAAGGAATAACAATAAATCTAAAATCATTATGAGCTCATAAAAACACTCGCTAAAAAAGGAGGAAGATCCTCCTCTTGCAAAGATAAACATGAACGACTATGAATACAAAAACCTTAACTTTTTCAAAGTAAAGAAACCATAATTTCAAAGTAAAGAATACATAAATTTATCAGGTTTATGCTTAATTTGAATCAATTAAATATTTTCTATTATATAAATAATTTGAGTAATAAAGATAAAATGATATCAATCAATTTTCGTTTCTCTAATCCTATAAAATAATAATTTTATTTTAGTATCGAAAATAAATTACGGATATAGTATTAGAAATTATGGATAACATACTTTAATTATCTCGATACTTATTGTAATAACATACTTTACCCTTTTGTAGTTTTAATATTTATGAATTTTGTTTTCACTTGGATTTGAACAGCAATTTATTTGTTTATATTTTATATTTCCATATCTTATTATATTTTTCTTTACATTTGTTAATAAATGTTTCATATTTTTATTTTATTTACATCTGTTATTAAATGGTTATTCTTATTTTATTTTATGGAAATATTTAATTTATTTATATTTTATATTTTCATATTTTGTGGATTTTTTTATGAAGTGTAGAATAGATAGTGATGGGATGTACTATTAAGTAATTCTATGATGTGAAGGTTATCAATTCAAAATTTTGTGGGAAAAAATCAGTCATGTTAAGGGTTGGTGTGGCCTAGGCCAGGTGTGATCATTGGGTGATTTTGATGGCTTAGATATCCCTTGGTCGAAATTTCTCAAGCCAACGATTAAGACTATACTCATCTCTAGAGGACACAAACAACTTGACAAAAAAAAATAGATATTATATTTTTTATGTTTTTATACGCATTTTGTTATAAAAAAAAGCTCCTAATTTATTTGTTAGTTTTATAATTATTTTTTTTCTAACATGGAATTTTATAATCTATAAAGTTTTGTTAAATTGGAAGTGTGAGTAAATTTTGTATATTTTCTATCAATTTCAAATTGGGAAAAACCATGTATAGATCTTGGATATTGGTAGAACTATATTTTTGGAATTTTGGTTGGATCATAATAAGATTTGTGGGTAGAAAGTGGGTATATGTAAATTTTGTATATTTTTTTTATCAATTTCAAATTGGACAAAACCATGTATAGATCTTAGATATTGGTAAAACTATATGTTTGAAATTTTTGTTGGATCATAATAAGATTTGTGGCTAGAAAGCGGGTATGTTTTCTATAATATTCTCTTATTCCATTGCATATAGATTTTTTTAATCTCATAATAGTCTTCCCTTTAGTTTTCAAACCTCAACCTTTAGTTTTCGAAACTCAACAATACAAAAAGTTAGAGTTCTAAATTATTGAGAACTTTGATTAAATTTTTAATAATCTAGGTCAATTCAAAGACATCCGAAGTGACTAAGTACCATGTTCAACTATGCATAGAGTATGGACCATGGTAGGACTATATGGGTGCTTGAAATTTCTATTAAATTGTTATTGGATTTTTGGTTAAAAAGATGGGCTATTTGCTACAATATTGTCATACTTCAATAAGCACAAAGTCATCTAATCTTGTAGTAAACTTCCTTTTGGTTTTCATAATCTAGCAATGTAAAAATTTTGAGTTTTCATCAATCTAGAATTCTAATTGGATTTTCGATAATCTGGATTGATTCAGAACTACACAAAACCCTTAAGTACCTTATTCCAGCATGCATGTATTTGGATAATATTAGAACTTTACTCATGCCTAAAATTGAGCCAAGTTATTATGAATTTTTTGGTTGGAAAGAAGGTCAGTTTTATACGATATTAGCTTACTCCATTAGGCATGAAGCCATTTAATAATGTAGCAAACTTCCCTCTGATTGCTAGTATCTAATGATATATAAAGCTCATCCGAGTTCTTATTAATTGAGAACCCTCATTCAAATTTTGATAATACAAGTCAATTAAGAATTGAAAAGACCTCTTATGTCCTTTTTTCAACCATGCACGGATCCTAGTCATGGTATAACTCTACTCAAAGCTAAAATTTCTACCAACTTGATAAAAAATTGTAACCAAAATTGTTGGAATCTAGAGATATACATGTTAGGATTCCCATTTATCCAAAAATATGATCAAATGTTTGGTGATCTAGGTCAATTTCAAGTTGGGAAAACCCTTACGTGATTTTCTCCACCATGGATGGATCTTCAATCATGGTAGAACTTTAATCATGTCTAAAATTTATGTTTCTCCTTATCAAATTTTAGTTAAAAGGAGGGTCTTTTTGCTACAAGATTATCTTATTCCATTAAGAATGGAGCCTTATGTTCTTGTGGCAAACTTCTCTTTGATTGTTGAAATCCGAGGATATAAAAAGTTAAATTTCCCATTGATCTATAACTGTAATCCTTTTCTTGATAATATGGGTCTATTCAAAATTGGAAAAATTCCTAAATTATTTTCCTCATTATTCAAAAATATTAGATCATGGTATACCTCTACTAGTGCGTGGAATTTTTGTTATATTCTTATCAAATTTGTGGTAAAAAAATGAATTTGTTTTCTTTAAGAATTGCTTACTCCATTAGGATGGAGCCCTATAATATTGTTGAAAAATTCCCTCCAACTGGAATGTGGTGATATATAATGTTAGAGTTCCCATCATTCTAGAGTTTTATTTGAAATACAGAAAGTTAGATTCTCAACAATTTAGAACTTGTGTTTTCTATGATCCGTGTCTATTTTAAATTAGCAAAACCCTTTAATTCTTTATCAACCATTGAAATATTTTGCATGATGGTAGAACCCTACTCATGCATGGAATTTCTATTCGATTCTCATCAATTTTTTTGTCATAAAGAGAATTTTTTTTCTAGAAGATTAGCTTATTCCATTAGTAATGCAGATATCTAATATTGTAACAAACTTCCCTGTATTTGTTGGAATGTTATGATATAGAATGTTAAAGTTCCCATCAATCTAGAATTCAATTTGAATTTTTGACAGTTTATGTCATTTTAGAATTCAAAAAACCCATATGCTCCTTAATCCACCAAGAGCATAGATCTTTCTTTCACGGTTGAATTCTACTCATGCTCGAAAATTTTAATAAGAGAATTGAAGATTAAAATCTCTTTCTTTGATGTTTTCCATCATATAGTAAAATTATATCTAAGTTCCAAAATATTTGTTACACTATCAACCTTCTTAACATTTTGACTTAGCAAAACTATCATGGAGCACTTCTCTTAATCTTAGAACTTCAAGAATATAAAGACAATTATAAATAATTCCAAGTAATATATCTCCTTCTTAAGCATCGATAAATCATTTTTAGTTTTAATGTACATTAACCATCATCATCATATTTGTGGCCATAGAGAGGATTTGTTTGCTACAAGGCTAGCTTACTCCATTAGGCATGGAGCCATGTAATCTCACAACAAACTTCCTTGTAGTTGTTGAAATTCGATGACACGTAAACTTACAGTTTCCATTGATTTAATGCTTAGAATTGGGAAAAACTTATAATTTTCTTGTTCCACCATGCAATTATCTAGAGTATGGTATAACTCTACTCGTGCTTGAAATTTTCACTTGATTCTTATTAGATTTGTGGCTATAATGAGGGTATTTTTTCCACAATATTAGCTTACTATATAAGATAAGGAGCTATTTAATCTTGTAGCAAACTTTCCTCTAAATATAAAAATTTAATGATACAAAAATTTAGATTTCTAGTTGATCTAGGACTTTTGACATTTTTTTTTACAATGTAGGTCAATTCAAAATAGTGCAAAACCTCTAAATGGCTTGTTACACAAGACATTAAACCTAGAATAGGTAGAATTCTATCGATGTCTTTAATATTTGTCGAATACTTATTGAATTTGTTATGAAGAAGATATGTTTTCTAGAAGCTTATCTTACTCTATTGGGCATGAGTCAATCTCATCTTGTAACAAAATTCGCTCTAGTTGATGAAAGAAATTTTGATGATACAAAAAGATAAAGTCCAACATGCCCAAAATTTTGATTAATTTTTATAATGATTTGGGTCGCTTCAAAATTGGAAAAAACCCCTATATGCCTTTTTGAACCATGCAAAGATATTGGATCCTACTAGAACACTACTCATCCCTAAAGTTCCTACTAAAGTATTCTTGTGTTTATGGCTGCAAATGTTAAAATTATGCAAATTTGGTCAAATTCGACTTTGGACAACTCATATGATGGAGATAATAATTGCAATAGATTCCTCTTTTCAAGAGGAACAAAATTGACCAAATATTAGAGCACTTTTGAGGTCTAAAATGGGCCTCCTAAGAAAAATGTACATCCAAAATAAACTTTATAAGAACCAATAGGATTCAAGATGATGATCTTAATCATGGGATGATTCACCATTTTTGTGGTAAAAAGGTAAAAATATTAAAAAGTAATAAAATAACAAAACTACTTTTTCAACTTATCTCCCTATGGTTTTACTCAAATTTTGAGTAGGAGTACTCGTTGGATGAAAAATTTAATTCCTCATCCAATGAGTACCCATGTTGCATACTTTCGATGGACCCTACTACACAAAAAATGAGAAATACATGAAAAACATGATTACAATCACGTTTTTCATGTATTTCTCATGTTTCATGTAGCAAGGTCCATCGAAAGTATACAACATGGGTACTCCTTGGATGAGGAATCAAACTATGCATCCAAATATTGGAAAAAATATTGAGAGGGGGTCGAATCAATATTTTCAAATCAATAACTTTTTCATTTTATATTCTGATTTCTATACGCGACGTTACTGAATGGAACCCATGTGTGTACGTGACTGTTCTTAAGACAACTAGTGTACATCCTATAAACTTATGTTTCATTTAATTCATCGTATGTTTGTCTTCAGCCAGTGCATTAGTACCTTATTAAACATTAGATAAAAAGCAATCATGTTTTGTAAGAACAAAATAATTCATCAAACATAAGCAACACACATGAACACAAAGATTTAAGGTGGAAACCCAATGCGAGAAAAAACCACCTGTTGCTGTCGTTTCTATCTTCTTTTAATATACAGAAAAAATATTTTTACAATCTTGTACTGGTGCATACTTACACCAGTACGAAGGCACCCACCTGCAGAAGGCTACAAGCTTCTCTTGTTTTCTAGCTGCTACTGGAAGGGAGGTCCAACTCCCTGATTTGATCACCAGCTACTACTGGAAGGAAGCTTCGACTTCCTCACTGAAGGCTCCAACCCTCAGCAACATCCATGGACCGTGTTTCATGAATTTTGACATTGGATCCACCTACTTCAACAAATCATAACTTTTAGGCCACGTTTCATCAAATTTTTAGACTGGACCCATTATCAACACTTAAGCTCAATATCAATAATAAAACTTTAACTCATCATTGTAACACAGTCATCAATCTCTGACACAATTGAATCAATCAATCACTAAACCAAATCATCAGTCCCTGAAACCCAATCATCAATCCGTGAAACCCAATCATCAATCTTTGAATCAACCAATCCCTCAATAATCTTTGACACAACTGAATCAACCATTCACTAAAAAACAATCATTAATCTCTGGCACAACTGAGTCAACCATTCTGTTAGGGTCCTATAATAATAGGATTCATAATTTTGAATTGGCTATGATTAATCTTGTAATATTGTACATACTTTTTCTTTTTGCAAAATGTTTTCCCATATTAAAAATAAAAAATGTAAAGAGGGTAACTATGATGCAGGAGCATTCAGCTCAAGGAAAAATCATTGTATTTTAGTAGACATAGGGGGTCTTGTGTTTCAAGTAAGTTGGTTTCCTAAGTATTGAGTTAACGTAATTATTTAATGTTTTGAGTGATTTTAATGAGAATAGGAATTAACTGAATATTGTGAGGCATAATTGTAAATGTTCTCGAATGCAGGAGAACATGAGAGATTTAGGATAGTTGAGTGATGAGAGGATTGAGAATTGATTGTAAATCTTAAATTAGGAGTCAGTTCATGATTTTGTGGATTTGAGAGAATCCTTAGGGATGAGAAAGAGATTTTAGGATTTTGTTGAGAAACTTATGGATCTAAACCAAGAATTGGTTTTAGAATTCCCTTTCATATAGATGTAAGCCGGAAAAACAGAGAGAGAGTGAGAGAGAGTTAGGCATTTAGCTAGTGTTTGTAAGCCTACGGGCAGATAATGAACAAAGGCCATTAAATTAGAAGATTAGGCCAAGGAGAGACAGAGAGTCTCATTATGTAATTTTTTGTTGATATATATATGCACAGAGATTCAAATTCCAATTTGTATGTGTGTTAGCGAATATTGAATGATGAATGAATGAATTAGCATATTTTGTGTACCAGAGAGTTGCAGGCGAAGTTCAGCAATTACACATAGAAATACATGAAGAGGAGGATCATAATGGATTGTTGAATCCATTAGAGGGATCAATGTCAAAGCCCAGGAGTAAAGTGTCAATGGACATCAATGGTTAGATGTCAGAGATAAATGGCCAAGATTAAATCACAAGAGTGGAAAAATTGGGATCACATCGCAATATTTTGAAGGGAGGAAGTGATTACGACATGTGATGCATAGCCAGACCCGAAACCTTATCAAATGTGACCTAGAAGCCATCGGGTCTGAAATAAATGTTGGAACGTAGTTTTAAAGTGGAAGATTCAAATGCAAGGATCAAGCGATAGCCGATAGTGATAGTTTAGAGGCATCGACGATCAAAGATCAAAGGAGGAGTAGTGCAGCGGAATGTTTGATATGGAAGGGTGGAACCGATGATATATGAATTCGGGTGTATAATATTTAAGATCTTCTTATGTGTTTCAGAGCGGAATTTCAACGTAATTCTATGTATTACGGTTAAAGTGGGGTCCTAGCCTTTTAATGTAAAAGTAGTGTTAAACGATTCCGATAGCCACATATCAGATGCGGAAGGGGTGATAGGAGTCATATGAGTGCAGAGGACTGCCATGAGCGATTGCGATAAAGGAAAGTCTTGGGAACTATGCAAAGGCTTACGAAAGGTTGAAAAATGTATGATTTATGTGGTTTTATGTGATATCTATTATAAAGGGTTTATAATAGTATTAAAGTGTCGATAGTGATTTGTGGGTTAAGCCTATGTATGACCCAAAGTTTAATAATGGTTTAGGGGGTTGGCTTATATATGCGGGCCTAAGGATTAACGAGGGTTAATGCGAAGGATAGATCAAGGGACAAAATGTGGTTAGTTTGTTTGATAAATCATTTCACCAAGTATTAATAAAAGGGGCCTTAACCCATTGTTCATTTATAATAAATATTTGACTGGTATCGATATAAATTCCTGGGCAGAAATGGTTTATGCATAGTTTTACGCATACTGTGGGTAAAGTAGGTGTAACCCTGCATCATTTGGTATCAGATCTAAATTGTGGTTGAGACATTTGGTATCAGAGCAGAACAAAGAAATTATGTGTGAAAGTTTCTTTGGAAGAATTAAGAACAAAGATATGTGGAAAGAAGAGTATGCAGGCAAGAAAGATCAGATTCTAATCTGACAGTTAAGTGACCAGAGTAAAGTTGGAAGATTGGAACATAAAGAATCCATAGCAATGCTTTGAAGAATGGAGATTCACTCAAATGTGAATATTGGATGGAGATTGCTTGTGAAATCATGCATGTATTGTTTTATTTAACTTTGATTTCAGTTTTGCTGGATAAAGAAATAGATTGAATATTGATAGTTGCAGCCAATGAAGTATCTCAACAAAAGAAGATCAAGCCTTAAGAAGCAGTAATGAAAGAAACTTGTAAGGAATTATGAGTGGGAGAAAACTCAGCAAAGGAGAAATTATTCCTGATAGCTAAGCTTTTCCAAGATAAAGCCGAAAGATTGGATTAAGGAATCAGATCCTAAATATGATTAATAGGAGATGAATGTTTGTGCAGTGGAAGCATGAAGATCTGCTGAAAAAAATTTGTAGAAATGGTGGGATCCTGAAGGTAGGTGAAGGTATGAAAATTTGTCTAATGATTAGCAAATATTGAATGAGTGAAATTTTAGAGCATGATTACAATAGTTAAACTGCAAGAGGGACTTTGTATGTTCTTAAAGTAACATAGTTTGAAGATACAACTAAAGGCTAGTGGAAAGAACAATCCATTCAAAATTGCAGGTGAATGGGAGGACAAGATCATACAGAGATCTTAAAGGTGAGGTGATATGTTCTTATTTTAATTTGAATTGAAGATTGTAGAGTTGTAGTTTTTACATTGATGCACAGGTAGCAACAGAGGAAGGTGAGAATATTGCAACAACCTAGAGTAAGAAGTGCTCAATTGGTTCCAAAGGAAAGAACCACAGAAATGCCAACAGACTGAGCTCATAGGAGAGAACCTTAGTGAGGCATATGTAGCAAGAAGGAGAATTGTTACTGTAGGCGTATTGTTGCAGCTCACAAAGGTAATTCCACATAGGATGTGGTAGAATTGCTAAGAGATAAAGGAAGATGGTAAGAGTTTCTATGTGAAACAAGAAATGTGGCAGAACCTTGAGGAATTCCAACAGAGATTGGATAAACATGACAATTTTGTTCTTGGAAAGTACAGATGAGTTGAAGCCTATAAGGAGCAAAGAGAATTTCTCAAAGGAGGTTCCAAAGATAGAGAACCAATTTCTTGCCAAAATACCAAGTATAGAGGAGAGCTTGGTGAGGTAAGTGGTAGCAGGGCAGAATTATTGTTGTAGAGGCTTTAGTGCAGCTCATAGCAAGTGAGTGAGGAACTCATAGAGATTAAGAGGATGATGACTAGTGATAGTCATAATAGAGGTTCTAAAAGAAACCATGGCCAAGGTCAGAAGAAAGGAGATGCCAAGGCAAATTCCATACAGAGATAGTTATGTAAAGAATAATATGAGAGGGAGAAGGCTGAGATAGCAGTTTAGCTTGAAGTCTTAATGAAAATGTTGTAGAGAAATGAGATGGACCAGAAATATGGTTATGTCATGAGAAAGAAAGTGAAGTGGAAAACGCTACAAGAGAAGAGGGAACAACAGGTGAATATGCAGATCAAAGAGGAGCTAAGGGAACTTGAACACATTATAGATGTCAAATTGAGGACATAAAAGCTCGAAAGAGTTGAGCTACAACAAAAGGGAGATGCTGAAGAAGATGTGGAAGTTTCAATATGTGAACCAGAATGTGGACCATTACTCTTTGAAAGTGATAAAGAGCCAGAGCAGTTGAATCATATGAATCATTCAAAGCAGCCAGAAGACATGATGACTGAAGCATCAAATGGGTCCGAAAGGTCTTGTATTTTTAAAATTAATGATTTGTGTATGATTGCAAGTTTGGAAGAAGATAGGCAATCTTTTAAAGTTGTCAAAAACATGAAATAATACCTTCCTGAAGATGAAAGTTTTGAACTAAAATATGGCAAGGAGACTGGAAAAGAAACAGTTCGATACAGTGGACAAGTGTTGAAATACCTCATTGAAAAAGATGATGAGAAGGAGAGACTAGCTGACAGTCTCAAGAGTTCTTTGAGTTTGAATCAGCAAGCTGATATGCTGATAGAAGAAGAGATATCCGAGTAGCATATTGAAGTGTTGCCAAAGGAAGAAGAGCTACAAAGTCCTTATATTCTTTATTATGATTATTGTCCTATAATTGAATATTTTTTTGCAGAAACTGGAATATATTTGGCAGAGGTGGACAACCGAATGAAAGAAGAAGAGGAAGGACATCTACTGAAGGATGTTAAGAAAGATTTAGCAGAGGAAGAAGGACCATGTGATGATGGATCAATAAAAAATGAAGAAATGGGAGATTTTGTAAAATTTCCAAAATTTACTCCAAGTAAAATCATTGAGTTATATAGAGAATTAGACTTTAAAAGGAGGAAGTTAGAAGAGCAGAGGATAAGTGTTCAGGATAAATTACTGAAGAAGGATGACAAAGAAGTTGTCATAAATAATAATCAAGAAGAAGTTAATAGGTGCAGAAAATAGAAGCAGGAAATTGTTCTGAAAGCCAATATAGCAGCAGTTGAAAAGGTGAAAGATAACATTAAAGAAGAAGGTAAGGATGAAAAGGAGGTGATTAGGATAAGTGAAGAACAATAAAAAAGGAGAGTTCATTAATCAAGATATGGAAACAGTCAGCAAATTGAGGATATACTGGACAGAGAAATTGAATTGATAAGAAGGTTAATGATGAAAGTGTCTCAGAAAAAGACAACAGTAAGGAAAGAAAGGAGTAACAACCAGAGGAAGACATTAGCAGACTATGAAAATAGGGAAAGTGGAGTATTGCTGCATAAGGTATGGAGACCTGGAAAAGAGCAACAGACAACAGCAGCAATAGAACAATGGACAAGCAAAGACAAGTTAAAAAATAAAGTTTGGAATCTAGGAGGAATCAATTATCCAGACTTATGACCGAGAGGTCATAGATTTTCTTACTTGGGGAGTCTGATTCAGGAGCATTCAACTCAAGGAAAAATCATTCTATTTCAGTAGACATAGGCGATCGTGTGTTTCAAGGAAATTGGTTTCCTAAGTATTGAATTAAAATAATATTTAATGTGTTGATTGATTTTGATGAGAATAGGAATTCAATGAATATTGTGAGGCATAATTGTAAATGTTCTCAAACGTAGGAGAACATGAGAGATTTAAGATAGTTGAGTGATGAGAGGATTGAGAATTGATTGTAAATCTTAAATTAGGAGTTAGTTCATGATTTTGTGGATTTGAGAGAATCCTTAGGGATGAGAAAGAGATTTTAGGATTTCGTTGAGAAGCTTATGGATCTAAACCAGGAGTTGGTTATAGAATTCCCTTTTGTATAAATGTAATCCAAAAAGAGAGAACAGAGGGAGAGAGAGTTATACATTTAGCTAGTGTTTGTAAGCCTACGGGCAGATAATGAACAGAGGCCATTAAATTAGAATATCAGGCCAAGGAGTGACAGAGAGTCTCATTATGTAACTGTTTGTTGATATATATATGCACAGAGATTCAAATTCCAATTTGTATAAGTGTGTTGTCAAATACTGAAAGATGAATGAATGAATTAGCATATTCTGTGTAACAGAGAGTTGCAGGAAAAGTTCGACGATTACATAGAGAAACACATGAAGAGGAGGATCATAATGGATCGTTGAATCGATTAGAGGAATCAAAGTCAAAGCCCAGGAGTAAAGTTTCAATGCACAATAATCGTTAGATCTCATAGATCAACGGCCAAGATTAAATCGCAAGAGTGGAAAAATCAGGATCGCATCGCAATCTTTCAAAGGGAGGAAGCGATTGTGACATGCGATGCATAGGCGGACTCGAAACCTTATTGAATGTGACCTAGAACCCATCGGGTCCGAAATACATGTCAGATCAGAGTTTTAAAGTGGAAGAGTTAAGTGCAAGGATCAAGCGATAGCCGATAGCGATAGTTCGGAGGCATTACCGATTGGAGATTGGAGGAGGAGCAGCGTAATGAAGGTTTGATATGGAAGGGCAGAACCGATGATATATGAATGTGGGTGTATAATATTTGAGATCCGCTTATGTGTTTAGGAGTGGAATTTTAATGTAATTCTATGTATTACGGTTAAAGTGGGGTCCCAGTATTTTAATGTAAAAGTGGTGTTAAATGATTCCGATAGTCACATATCGGATGCGAAAGGGGTGATAGGAGTCATATGAGTGCAAAGGACTACGATGAATTATTGTGATAAAGGCAAGTCTTGGGAATTGTACAAAGTCTTATGAAAGGCAAAAAAATGTATGATTTATGTGGTTTTATGTGATATCTATTATAAAGGGTTTATAATAGTATTAAAGTGCAGATAGTGATTTGTGGGTTAAGCCTATGTATGACCCAAAGTTTAATAATGATTTAGGGGGTTGGCTTATATATGTTAGCCTAAGGGTTAATGAGGGTTAATGAAAAGGATGGTTCAAGGGACAAATTGTGCTTAGTTTGTTTGATAAATAATTTCACCAAGTATTAATAAAAGGGGCGTTAACCGATTGTTCATTTATAATGAATATTTGACAGGTATCCATATAAATTCCTGGGTAGAAATGGTTTATCCATAGGTTTATGCATATTGTGGGTAAAGCAGGGGTAACCTTGCGTCTTGCGTCAAAGTCCTAAAAGAAAAATCAAAGGACTAAAAGAAAAGGATCAAAAAAGAAAATGAAATATGAACCCCACCAAAAAGAGAAAAAAATTAGATTCTGAAAGAGATGGAAATTCAAATGCCACTAATTTTTACTTTTCCTTGCAAAATAAGATTGTGTGGATCTTGTCAAAAATGCCACAATCCATGATGGTAAAAAAGTTTAATCTTGATTCATTCATGCTGATAGATAGAGAAGAAAGATCTAGCCAAACTATTTAATCTTGGCAGATCAGTAGTTAGGTAGAGAATAATAATAAGCTCATCAGTTTAATCTAAGCCATTGGAAGTCATAAGATTAGAATTAGATAGTTTTCTTATCAAAGAAAAATAAATAAAGGGTCAATTGTTGGGTTGTGTTATATTCTTTCCACATAGTTAACAGGGGGTTTGATGGGTTTTGGACCCTATGTTAGGTTGGGTGGTCCCACCTATGGTTTTGTGCATGATTTTCGCACATGTTTTTTGGATGCGATGGTTTTTGGTTCATGGTATTAGATGCTTCGGCATTGATAAATATGTATTATAACATTGAAAGGAACATAATGAAAGGTCAAGCTGGTAGTCCCGGTTTTGGGATCTAGGGGAAAATCTCTCTGTATATGTGGTTTATGTGTTATGCTCTCGTATTATTTATTTTCTATGTTTTAGAATTCGTATGCAGGTAATTTCTATACGAGGTTAAAGCCTGCATTTGGTATCAGAGAAAATTTGGCTTCAAGGGGATGCCTTTGTCGTTGAGGGGTTTTGCTCGAGCCTGTGGTAGACCCTATTCAGTGGGAGATATGTGAGATTGATTCTGGTGGTGAAAGAAGATGGCGAGCAGTAAAAGGATGGAGATCAAGAAATTTAATGGTCAGAGTTTTGAGTTGTGGAAACTCAAGATGGAGGATTTGTTGGTGGATAAAGATCAGTGGATCGCGGTAGATCCGCGTACTAAACCAACGGGAGTGTTTGATGAAGAATGGAAGAAGTTGGATCAGAAGGAAAAGAGCATAATACGATTGTGTGTCTTAGATTCAGTATTGCTGAATGTATCAGGGGAAGCTACAACAAAGGCTTTATGGGACAAGTTAGGGACTTTGTACCAATCTAAGTCTCTGGTGAATAAACTATTCCTGCAGAAAAAGCTGTATAACCCGAGGATGAAAGATGGAGACTCAGTGACAGAGCATCTGAATGCATTTAATACTGTGGTAAGTCAGTTAGCATCTATTGATATTAAACTTTCAGGTGAAGATAAATGCATCAGTTTGTTGTGTTCTCTACCAGATTCGTGGGATAGTCTATTTATTGCAATAGGTAGCAATGCAACTAGCTTGTAGTTTGATGAAATAGTCTCAGCCTTGCTGGCGGAGGAGATGAGACGGAAAAATATGGAGAGCCAAAATGGTGATGCCTTGTCTGTACGAGGATGGTCCCAAAATAGAAACAAAAATAAGTCATCGAGTGGGAGATCTAAATCTAGAGGGAGATCTAAATCTCCAGGAAAACCTGTAAAGGTGGTGTGTTGAAAATGTGGAAAGGAAGGCCACTTCAAAAAGGACTGTAAATCTAAAGCTCTTGACAAAGGAAAGGGATTTGATGAGGTTCTTTCTGCAGAGGCGAAAACCACCTCAGATGAAGGTGGGGATGTGTACTTGGCTTCTTCAAGTACACATGTAGATCATGAGGCATGGTTGATTGACTCAGGTGCATCCTTTCACTTCACTCCCCATAGAGAGTGGTTTTGTGAGTATGAGAAATATGATGGTGGTGATGTCTTCTTGGGGGATGACAGGAAGGCTAGAAGCATTGGTCGTGGAAAAGTAAAGTTGAAGGTGCAAGGTGGAAGGGTTAGAACACTTCCGGGTGTTCTGCATATTCCTGCATTAGCCAGAAATATGATTTCTGTTAGTAAGCTAGATGATGTAGGTGTAAAAATAGTGTTCGAGAATGATACCTTCAAGATGGTTCGGGAGCACTGGTATTGATGCGGGGAGTTCGGATTGGAACTCTGTACAAGCTGCAAGGTAGCACTATTGTTGATGGGTGCAAGAATTCCGTGGTTCCTGAAAGTGGAGAAGAAAATCTAGTGGTCTCTAGAGAAAAGACCATGTTGTCGCATCAAAGGCTTGAACATATTGGAGAGAAGGGCCTTCGAATACTTCATGGTAAAGGTATGGTAGAAGGTATGAGTAATAGCTCTCTAGATTTTGATTTCTATGAAAATTGTGTATACGGGAAGCAGAATCGGGTGAGTTTCCCCTCTAGTGGTAAGAGGGTGAAACATATATTAGAGCTTGTGCACAATTATGTGTTTGGACCTGTGGAGGTTCCATCACTGGGTAAGTCTGTGTACTATGCATCATTTATAGATGACTTCTCAAGGAATACATGGATATATTTCCTTAAGACGAAATCTGAAGTCTTTGATAGGTTTAAAGAATTTAAGTCTCTAATGGAAAACCAGACAGAGAAGAAGATAAAGGTTCTGAGGACAGATAATGGTGGAGAGTTTTGCAGTAAAGAATTTGAAGAATTATACAAGAAGTGTGGTATAACACGACAAAAGACTACTTCATATACACCTCAACAAAATGGAGTTGCAGAAAGAATGAACAAGACGTTGATGGAAAGGGCAAGAAGCATGCTCAGTGGTGCCGGGTTAGGACAGGAATTCTAGGCAGAAGCGGTGGATACTGCATGTTACCTAGTCAACAGGTCACCTTCATCAGCGTTGGAGGATAAGACTCCACAAGAGGTATGGACTGGTAAGAAACCCTCTCTTTCACATCTGAGGGTATTTGGATGTGACACATATGTACATGTTCCAAAGGAGAAAAGAACAAAGTTGGATAGTAAATCTGAAAAGTGCATCTTTATTGGGTATAAGGATGGTTTAAAGGATTATAAGCTTTGGAACCTAGTAACAAGGAAGGTTATGTACAGCTGAGATGTGGTGTTCAGAGAGGTGAAAGATGTTATTAAACATGAAGTCCAACCAAAGGAACCTGAGAAGATAGGGTTTGAGCTAAAGGAGGAAGAATCAGACTCTATAACAGAGGAGGAATACGAAGATGAAGAGCCACAAACTTTGACTATGAGAAGATCATTTTGAGAAAGAAGGCAGCCAGAAAGGTATAGTCCATCTACTTTCTATTCAAATTTTTCTTTGTCTGTTACTGATGATGATCCCAGAACTGTGAAGGAAGCAGTGGATTTAGAGGATGGAAAACTCTGGAAAGAGGCCATGGTTGATGAAATGGCATCTTTGCACAAAAATGAGGCTTGGGATCTGGTGGAGTTGCCGGCTAGAAGGAAACCCATTGGCAAAAATTGGGTGTTGAAAAAGAAGAAAATGCAGAAGGAAAAGTGGAGAAATTCAAAGCTCGGTTGGTAGCAAAAGGTTATTCCCAGGTGCCAGGAATTGATTTTGGTGATATTTTTTCTGATGTTTCCAAGGTAACTTCTATTAGACTACTTTTATCTGTTGCTGCTACTTTTGATTTTGAGGTAGAACAGATGGATGTGAAGATAGCATTTCTTCACAGGGATCTGGATGAGGAGATCTACATTAAGCAACCTGAAGGCTTTGCGGTGAAGGGTAAGAAAGAATTGGTATGTAAGTTAAAGAAATCTCTATATGGGTTAAAACAGTCACCAAGGATGTGGTATCAGAAATTTGATACATTTATACAGGGACTTGGCTTCACCAGAAGTAAAACAGATTACTGTGTGTATTTTAAATTAATTGGTGACCGTGTTATTTATCTGGTCTTGTATGTGGATGATATGTTATTGGTTGGAAATGACAAAGAAGTTATCTAGGATTTGAAGACCCAATTGTACTCCAAATTTGACATGAAAGATCTTGGTGCTGCAAACTATATTTTGGGTATGGAAATTAAAAGACATCGGGAAAAGAGGAAGCTCCGGTTAAACCAGAGGAAGTATGTCGAGACAATATTGCAGAGGTTTAATATGCAGGATAGTAAACCGGTGAAGGTTCCAGTTCTTGTAGGTGTGAGGTTATCTACTGAACAGTGTCCCAAGACACAAGAAGAGGAAGAGGACATGTCCCGTTTTCCATATGCAAGTGCACTCGGTAGCCTAATGTATTCAATGGTCTGTACTAGACCAGACATTGCACATGCAGTGGGAGTATTGAGCAGGTTTATGTCAAAACTAGGGAAGGAGCACTGGACAACAGTGAAGCGGGTTATCAGGTATTTGAATGGCACTAGTGATTATGGTTTTTGCTACCAAGGAAGACCAAGATTTGAAAGAGTGTTGGATATTCATGGCTTTGTTGATGCAGACTGGGCTGGAGATCTGGATCAGAGAAGATCTACAAGTGGGTATGTGTTTAACCTATTTGGAGGTGCAGTCAGTTGGATGAGTAATAAATAATTTGTAGTGTCACTATCAACTACAGAGGCAGAATACATGGCAGCCACTCATGCAAGCAAGGAAGCAGTTTGGTTGTAGAGATTGTGTTCAAGTATGGGGTTAGTACAGGAAGCTATAAGGATAGACTGTGACAACCAAAGTGCAATTTTCTTGGCAAAGAACTCCTCATATCCCTCAAAGACAAAGCACATTGATGTTCAGTATCACTTTGTGAGGGATATGATAGAAGACAAAAAGGTGTTGCTAGTAAAGGTGGACACTTTGAAGAATACTGCAGATGCATTGACAAAATCTGTGAGCTCTGAGAAATTCTCTTGGTGTAGAGAGGCAATGGGCATTTCAGGGCTAGAAAAATAACTAAGCTCTCTTGTGGCCCCCTGTGGAAAGAAAACAACAAGTGGGACAATGTTGGGTTGTGTTATATTCTTTCCATGTAGTTAACGGGGGCTTTGAGGGGCACCCGTAACCCCAATTTATGAAAATTTTGGTTTTGGACCCTATGTTAGGTTGGGCAGACCCACCTATGGTTTTGTGCATGATTTTCACACATGTTTTTTGGACGCGATGGTTTTCTGTCCATGGTATTGGACGCGATGGTTTTTGGTTCATGGTATTAGATGCTTCGGCATGTATAAATATGTATTATAACATTGAAAGGAATATAATGAAAAATCAAGCTGGTAGTCCCTATTTTGGGATCCAGGGGAAAATCTCTGTGTATATGTTTTTTTCTCTCGCATTATTTATTTTCTGTGTTTTAGAATTCGTATGCAGTTAATTTCTGTACGGGGTTAAAACCTACATCAGAAAGCTCAAGTTCACCCAATAAAGGAAGAGAAAATGCTAGGATAAATAAAGGGTAGGTAAAAGAAAGAGGTTTTGGAGTGCATAAGGTAGCTAGCTCAAATTCACCTTCATCATGCTTAATCCTATGTTTGTTGTGCAGGAGGAACAATCAAAGAAAAAGGACATTCACAAAAGTTGTCTATTACTTTGGGTATTTACCCTAAAAAGTTCTATATAATTTTAGGCATGAATACTAAAGCTCATTCACTAATTTCCTCTCATTCCATTAAACCCCTTACATGTCTAATTTATTAATTTCCCTTCATTACCCCTTCATTACTTTTCATTCACTAATTTCCCCTTCTTGATTCCAAAGGACCCTTCCGTTATCATTTTCCCTTATTCTAACACATTGCCATTGTAAAAACCCTTTCCCTTGATTTTAATCCTTTTTCCCTTTATTTCACACCTTTCCCTAGACATTTCGCTTTAAAAATCATTCTCCCCTTATCAATTTCCATTTTCTATTTAAACCCACTAAAACCCCCTTATCCCACGTTTAAATAATGTTTCATGCCCCATTGAAAAATCGTCCCTGATACCATTTTAACTTATATCCCTTGTATATTTCTTCCCGGGTCCCACATTTTATTAATACCCATCGCATATATTACTTCCCTAGACATTTTAATTAAAACCCGACCCCACACCCCGACTCAGCCCTTAGAACTTCGCCACGTGATAACCGTCCGATTGCCCATCTCCAAATCCAACGGCCCATACCCATATCACGCGCTTCGATCATCCGACTGTTAATATCTCAAAAGCACGGGAGATTTGCAGTTTTTCTTACTTGCCTTTTTTCTACGTGGAAACCCCAAGTTATATCACGTCCTTTGAAAAAATACCACCCTACACTCAAAAGTGGTGCAATAAGCCATAATACCACCTCCCTGCATAAGATGAAACTACGAACTGTTCAAACATTAATCCCACACCCAAAGGTCAACCACTGTTGGTTAAAAACCAAAAAGTTACCCCTTTTACCCTTTTCACTGTTATTCTGTTGCCAAGAACCTCTGCCGACGAATTTCAAACCCTAGAAACTCTACTCAACTGTTTTAACCCCATTTATGACCATACGATGCTGAAGACTCGAATATGAAGCAACATAAAGACTATTGAAGCCTCAGAAAGCCTTCGTCGCCCCGAGAGAACCTGTCTGTATACCAAATCTTCATTTTCCAGGTATTCCTGAAAGTAGCATAAAGGCCCTCTACTTAAAGCTCTGCATAGTATTTATAATAGGTTAATCAATTGAACTAATTAAAAACCTTGCCAAACTAAAGAAACCCACAGCGCATCCAAGAAACCCTTTTCTGCAGACTATATTCACCTTTCACACTATTCTAGATGTCCTAAGTTTACTCCTTAAGCCAGATAGTAATTAATTCAATAAAATAAACAAAACTATCGCTTCCCAGAGCATTTTAAATGAAAAACCCCTACAAACCCCCCACCTAGACATTGACCACCTCCCATTGGCTGATATATATTTCCAAATCAAAGACACAACCTCCCCTAGCCATCTATTAAAGCTACACTACTGGAGTAAAGATAAATTCCTAAACCAGAATTATGACATTAGAGTATATCCGGTAGATTATATTTAGATGATGTGAATTTTCTATCAGCCAGGAAGAAAACACATTTTAAAATAAAAAAACCAACTTGGTCCTTTTCTCTGCAATAATAGGGAGGCTGGAGAAGAAGAAGAAAAATGTTTACAGGAATTGAAGTTCACCAATAGTTTTGAACGGCAGTATGACCCTTTAGGTGTCATAAACAAACTAAGACTCAAATTTAAATTGAGCCCTATTATGCATGAGTCCAGGCTAGAGATTGAAAAATATGCCAACCAGTCAGAGTGGTTGGAAAACACCTTGATAGATATGGAGAAACAGATGGATACTAGTTCCATTCTTCATACTCCATCCATATAAGACAAAAATGCAAAAAGGACTAGGGAATAAGGTTCTTAATCAAACAAGGATACAACAGATGATAGATTTGAAATCATGTACCGGAAGACGCCCAAGCTAATTACTGTAAATGAGCAAGAAGAGATAGTTGAGATAGTTCAAATCATTGATACATATACAATGGTCAGAGAGAGTAAAGCTCTAGCAGTTTCAGAGGAAACTCATCAGCCTTCAACCTCTAATACTTAGATTATTAAGAAGAAGCTTAGTATTGAAGTCTCTTCATCCAACAAAGCAGTGGATAAAAAAAAGATATAAAGGAGAAGTATAAAGAAATCAAGTTGAGAAATGAAACATTTAAAGCTGAAACATATGCCCAATATTTCAAACAGACTCCTAGTAATCAGAATAGGTTACTTTCAACTTTTGACATTAAAACAGGGAAAATGAAAATGAAATTTTTGCAGGCCACAGTACAACAACCTAAGTCATCAGTAGTTTACAACAAGACAAAATTTGGATTTTTGGAAAAGAATGTTCATCCTATAGATCAGATTCAATTTAATAAGCAAGTAGGAGAAATGATATACTCAGCAATGACCAACAAAGCTATGAGTGTACAAAAACTTCAAAATTCTCTAGGGAATATCACAACACAATTGAAACTAGAAAAGGCATCCTCACAAGCAAAGGATAATATAATTAAATCACTAGAAGAATTGGTTATTGAGATTGGATATAATCCAAATGACATCAAGGCAGCAGAAAATCTCATTAAAAAGAAGAATGAAGACATTGCTACATTGAAGAAGTAGCTAAAATTGCCTCCTTCTGAACATACACGGACCAAGGAAGTTCTAGAGAATCAAAACCAAAAGGATGAGATGATGGACCTCATTCTTTAGCTAAATACTCGATTGAAAGAATCGAATAATGAGATGGATAAGTTAGTACAAGAGGAACAGGCTAGCATGGAAGAAACTACTGAAACTGCTATTCCTACAGTTACTATAGGAATTCCTTCTACTTTGGTAGCTTTAGTGGCCACAATAGCTCCCGTAGCTATAACACTTTTCACTGCATCAGCAACTACATCAGCAGTAGGTTCAACAGCAACAAAAGCTCATCCTAGTGATGAAGCAAGTAAACTGATCAAAGCCATGGAATATATGTCCATCCAAACAAATGAAATAAATAGACTTAAAGAACAAATAAAAATTCTAGAGGATGAAAAGAAACTTTCTCAAATCATGCATAAGAATGAAGCTTAGAAGTTAAACAGATTTAATGAAAGGATACAAAAATTAGAGAAGGAATTGACACTGAAAGAGCCACTAGCCCAAGAAAAACAACTTTTATGGGCCAATATCATTGACTGAGCCAATGATATTTGGCCATCTATACAAGCCATATTTCAGTAGAATGATTTGGTCAAAGAGGTCGGTGAGGCAATTCAAAGGGTCAGAGACGAACTTGGGAATAAGCCAAAAGAAGCCTCAAGAATAATCCAGTTCCTTAACTCAAAGAACAAGTATGAATTGCAGGGGCTTGTAATAGTTGAAAAAACTAAGACCATACTAGAGGTAAAGAAGCTAATCACCAATAGGAGCCTAATGATACAACTTGAGGACAAATGCCAAACAATGGAGCTAGAAATAGGCAGGTTTATGGTGAAATTTGATGCCTTAAGGCAGAAAGGTCTGCCTAATCCATTGATGATCAATGACAGGTTAACGCCACATGAAGACTATGATAAGAAAATTAGAGAAGTGGCAAAGGTAAAAGCTAAAAACTCATCTATGAAAGGGATTCATATAGGAAAAGTGCTCTATCAGACTTTTGATAACCTCTTTTACCTCCAGCATGAGGTGAAACATCTTTTTATAAACAAGCCTACCTTTGAAAAATACACAGAAACTGATGAAATCTACAGAAGAATGGTAAATATTTAATTACAAGACGCAGAGTCTTGGGAAGAGTTGAATGATTTACTATGAAGATGAAAGGTAAAACATATTAGTCAAGGGTAGCCAAGGTAAAACAATAGAGACTAACAGATCAGCTAAAAGTCAAAGAGTATTAGGTAAAAGACAGAGTTTAAAAGTCAAAGCTAGAGTAAAGGGATAGCGAGCATAGAGCAACAACCAAAGAGAGAAAGCAGCAAAAGGTAAAAACAACAAACAATAAAAGAGGACAACTTGCATCAGTTACATATCTGTCTCTATTTTCTTGCATGAAGACATTTCCTTTTCCTTGAATAATTCCTAAATCAGTTTTAGGATATTTTGTAACAATTTTTTTATAAATACTTCACAACTCGAAGTATTGAGGGTGGATTGCTAAACATTTCTATAGTTATTTTGATCTAAAAACTTGAGGGTTTATTGTAACATTTTCAAGTGAGCAGACTGGACCGAGTAATAAAGGCATTACATTACAAGATTCATGTGTTGGGCCAGTTCAGTGAAGTATCATTCATTTGTCAAATTGTAATTTTCTTGAGTATTTCACAAGCATACATGTTTTCCAATTTGAATGAAATAACTGGAATGTTACCACAAAAATTTCTTAAATACACTCTGTCTTGAACAATTATTCATTTGGATGTTTTCTTTTGATATCCGGAGTAGGGAATTATTCATTTCTCCCTAGTTTCGATTGACCTCTTTCATTTCCCTCATTATTTGGTTTGAGGAATACTTAACTGCTCCTTGACCCCGATTGAAAAACCACTTCACCATCCAGCCTAAAATATTTGAATTTACTCATCTACCTTGTCGTGTGAACACTATCTTTAAAACTTGATTCAGTCATGTTTTCTTAACATTTGGACTCCATGGTCCAATGGTAAAAAGATGCTTATCTATCCATCTTAATCAATGATCCCACCAACAAATCAACTTGAAACCCAATCAAGCTTAAATAACTAGCCTAAAATCAATTAATTCAACAAAGTTAAATCATTAAGAGAGAGCCCTCTCAGAGCATTAGGAAGGCTATATCCTAATCTCAAAAGTAGGTTTGTGGTTACCTCTATCATTTCTTTAAACACAACGTGACAACCCTAGGGAAATTTTAGAGTGATGACATAGTGGCGACCATACTGGGGATCAGTCCTTAGTTCAACAAACCTTAAAGGAAATCCTAAATCTCATCTTTGCACCTTAAGGCCATTTTAGCATTGTCAAAGGTTTCATTAAAAAATTAAAAAAGTAAAATTTTGGCTTCCAAAAGTACATACTATATCAGGGCACATCCAGATCCAAACGCTACTACAATTGTTGATAATCCACACAAAACCATGAGAAAAAACAATAAAGTAGAAAGTCAAGAAAGCATTAGTCAGTTAACCAAAGAAAATTCACTTCCTAAAGAGTTATCAAAGTTAAAGGATCTTAAATTTGATTTATCATTTGAGCATTCATTGTTTTGTACCAAATCTGAAACTTCAGTCCATGATACTCTAATAAACCCTGCTTTTATTCAATTTAATGAATCAAAGAAGAATACTATACATCCCGATTTAGATCAACATGTTCTAGACACTTTTGACAAACTTGATGCTTTAACCTCAAATTTGATAAGAAACATAGACGAAGCCTATTTTCAATAATCAGTTGAATTAGCTGCCCTAATTGCTTCTACTCCTAAGCCTTCTACCATTCCATCAGAGTCTGTAAATTCATCTTTATTTAGTACCACCTCATCTATTATTTCCACTACACTTCATTCCAAAAAATCATTCATCCCCAAGCTTCCTCTTCAACCCATAGTTTTATTTTCAGCTCCAAATACTTCAAGCTCATTTGTAAGCCCTTCAAGCTCAGCTATAAGCCCTTCAAGTTCATCTTCAAGCACTACCACTTTACCTCCTAGCCAAGCTAGAATCTTAGCCATGGCTACCAGATATTCTCCTTTCACCTTGCCAGCTCAACTACAAGCCATGCCCCAAGAATACCAGAGCAAAATCTTTCAGTTTGATGGTATTGGTCAATATACAGCAAAACAACATGTAAATAAAATGAATGATTACTTTGAGTTACATGAAATTGATGAAGAATATTTTCAAATGATATTATTTGCACAAATACTAGCAGGAGATGTCAAGAAATTCTTTAAAGGTTTACCTGTTGGTCATATTGTTGATTTACCTTATTTCCATAGATTGTTTATCAATAGATGGGAACGGAAGAAAAATCCTTTACAAATATTATATGAGTATGAAAACATTAGAAGAGATCCTAATGAATCTGTTCAGGACTATTGCACTAGGTTTAACAGTATTTATAATGCAATCCCTGCAAATATAAAACCTCCACCAGACTTGGCACTAATTAAATTTCCTGGTGGTTTTGACACTAATATGTCTTACCAATTAAGAGAAAGAAACCCTCCAACACTAGAACAGATGCAGAGTGATGCAGTTAGTGTAGAAGCTAACTTGTTGGCTAAAAGGGCTAGAATGAGGAATGAGAGGAGAGTTACCTTTAAGGAAGAAACATCCACTTCAGATGTTAAAATAGATACTTTGGAAAAAAGTTTAGAAAATTTGGTGGATATATTATAAATTATCGAAAGAAAACAACAATGGGATAATCAATAACAATGTCCTCAAATAAGAAATCCAAAGTTTAGGAAGAATCCCAATATTGGTAATCCTAGATAAGGGCCACTTGATCAACAAATTAGACCACCTTTCCAAGAAAACTACGCTGAAAGTTCTCACCAAAATGAAGACGATGAATACACTAAGATTAACTTAATGGGAATAAATGATGGTAATACTATTTTTCTTACCCAAGAAAAACAAGAATTATGCATGTTACAACAATTACAGTTACAATCTTGAGAGTCCTTTGATTATAAACAAGGTTATGAATTTTCTATTAATGAAGTTCATAAGAAATATAACCTTAGGAGTAAGAAAAATGCAGAATCGCCTACAAATAAAACTATCCAAACTCAGACCAAGGAAATAGTGGGAGCTCCTGCAACCAAAGTGCTGCAAATTCTCTCTAGGGAAACCCAAAAAACTTTCACTCCAAATATTGTAGCCAGTCCAAAAATTGTAGACATTACAGATACTGTTGTTAAAACTTCAACTGATATTCAAAAATCAGTTACTCTTAAAACTTCAAAAGATGTCCAAAAATCAACTGATACTTAAGCTTCAAATGCTATTCACATTTCAACTACTTCCCAAACTATTCCAAAACAAAGAATTGAAAATATTCCAAAACAAAGAATTGAAAATAGTAAACTAGTGGACGCCCAAATAGAAACTGAATTACCAACTGAAAATAAGAAATAAAATAATACACCAACTCCAATTGACAAGGAGGAAATTATCTAGTTAGGAAAAACATCAACTCCATTTAATATCCAAACTGAAATTGCCGAATTGAAAATAAAAGGTTCCTTTAACAGAATTGATAAAAAATGATTCCTACAAAGCCCAAATCACTAAGACACTGGATATAGATGAAGGGGAAGACTCTATTAATCTAAATGACGACCAACTAGAGTTTCTATTTGGTCCTGAAGTAAATGGAAAACATGAATAAAGTGGTGTTCCTCCATTCTACATTATGTTGACTATTCATGATCAAATATTACACAATTCTATGTTAGATTCAGGAGCATCTCACAATTTAATGCCTAAAGCAATCATGGAAACATTGGATTTAGATATAACCATACCATACAAATATCTTTTCTCCTTTGATTCAAGTAAAGTTAAGTGCCTGGGCGTAATAAAAGACTTGTGTGTCACTCTAGTTCAATACCCATGTAAGAGTATTGTCATGGATATTGTAGTTGCTTACATCCCTCCAAAGTATGGAATGCTATTAACTCGCTCATGGGGAGAATAATTGAAGGGATCTCTACAGTTAGACATGTCTTATGCCACAATTTCAGTATTTGTTCAGCCCAAAAAGCTTTACAGAGAAACTTTAATGAAATACATGGTCAGTAGTACAGATAAACCACAAAACTATCCAATTTATTATGTACATTCTGATATGGATTCTTTCATTTTATGTAATTCAGACACTAGAAAATAAAATAACACAGTTGTAAAACAAGAACATAAAGAGCCTGACAGTGATAATATATTTCATGAATCTAGGTGCCACTTAGACTTTGATGGTTCGGTGTAGAGATTAGGAGCAGGTGCAGGAGTTTGGATTCATAACATGGAAAGTAATCGTTCTGAAGGTTATGCCTTTAGATTCAACTTTAAATGCACAAATAACATGGCAGAATATGAAGCTTTGATCTTAGGATTGCAAATTGTCAGAAACCTTGGAGCCAAGAGAATTTCTATCATGGGAGACTCGAAATTGATCATTAAAAAAATTAAAGGAGAGTATTCTATAAATAATTCTAGACTTAGCCAATATAGAGAAATTTTTCTAGATGCGATTAAGGAACTTCTTGAAATTGATTTTGTCGTTATTCCTAGGAAATAGGACATGAAAGCTCATAGTTTGGCTACTTTTTCTAGCACTTACAGATTCCCTTTTTAGCCCAATCACCAGTACGCTGCAGAGGTAAGACACAAGCTTGTTATACCTGATAATCTAAAATATTGTCAGAGTTTTTCACAAGATTCTCAAATCTATGATTTTATGAATGCTGAGGGAGAATTCCAAAATTGTAACGTAGATACTGATTGTATAGTAGATGGCATCATATATGGTGAGATAGATATAAATTTTGTAGATAAGCCCACTAAATTCACTAAAGTATAAATAGGTAAATTAGAAAAAGTAGAAATAGAAGAAATAGTTAATGATGATTTTGAGATTTTAAACCTTAAAAATAACTTTTTGCCTAAGGGATTAGTCCCATTAGAAGATTTGTTTGATTCAAATGATGTGGCTAGAAAACCAAAAATGGAGCATTTAAGATTAGAAATGGAAGAATGTAACCTAGGAACAGAAGAAAAACCTAAGCTTATTAAGTTATCCAAAGTATTACCTCCAGCTAAAAAGTTGAGATACATGTGTGTTTAAAGAATGTTAAGATGTCTCTGCCTAGAGTTATGAAGACCTCAAACCTTATGACACTAGCATTATTCAACATAAAATACAGATCAAAGAAGATCATAAACCCTTTAAACAAAATCTTAGGAGGATTAATCCAGTTCTTACGCCATTGATAGAAAAATAAGTAAAAAGGATGTATGAAGCACACATCATAGCACCAATTAGATATTCAGACTAGGTCTCTAATTTAGTCACCACTAGAAAGAAAACACGAGAAATCAGACTCTGTGTTGCTTTCATAAAATTGAACAAAGTATCACTGAAGGATAACTATCCCCTCCCTAAAATGGACCATATTCTCCAAAGTGTAGTAGGGTCATCTACAATTTCATTACTTGATGGATTCTTTGGATACAAACCAAATCTTACTTCAGCTAGAGGATCAAGCAAATACTACATTTACCACTCCCTAGGGTAATTTCCTGTCTTTAAAAATGCCTTTTGGATTGATGAATGCTGGAGAAACATTCCAAAGAGCAATGGACATAGCTTTTGCAAAAGAAATCCATGGCTTTTTAGTTGTTTACAAAGATGATATCACAGTGTTTTCCAAATTAGATGATGAACATATATATCATTTGAGAAGAGGTTTTATTAAATGTAGGAAAATTGACATTTCTTTGAATCCCAAAATGACACTCTTTGGGCTAGAAGAAGGTAAATGCTTGGGACACATAATTTCAAAAGAGGGCATTAGAATTGATCTAGCTAGAATAGAGGCAAACCTAAACATCAGTCACCCTAGGAACATTAAAGAATTGAAATCATTCTTAGGTAAAATAAATTCTGTTAGAAGATTCAGTTCTAACTTAGTAGAACTAATCAAAGAATTGAATAACACATTAAGGAAAGATTCAACACTTACGTGGACAGTAGAGGCTAAGCATTCTTTTGAGGAAATCAAAGAATCCCTTACTAAAACACCTATCCTCATAAGTCCTGATTTCAAAAAAGATTTTATAATTTTCTCTTTTCCTTCAGAACACACTATTGCAGCAGTCTTGTTGCAAACGAATGATCAGGGTTATTAAATATTTAAGAGTGTACATTTTATGCCCACACATTATTGCATATGTTCCAAATTTAGTAGTAAGGACATTCTAACACAGAATGGTCCTTAAGGAAAGAGAGGCAAATGGATTTCCACTATTTTGTAATATGATATTGAAATAAAGCCCACAAAACTAATCAAAGGCCAAGGTTTAGCTAAAATCATGGCTGAATCCAACTGTCAGGCCTTAGATATAAATTTCATTGGTGCTCTAGATGATCAGGAAGAGATGGTGACTTCACAGATCAATGAATATTTTTTAGATTCACCTTGTTATACAGATATCATATTTATTTTACAAAATTTACAAGCTCCTCCTGGTTTATCTAGAACTAAAGGTAGATTCTTGAAAATGAAATCAATGAAATATTGTATCATAGACAATGTTTTATTTTGAAAAGATAATGGTGGTAATTTGTTAAATTGTTTATTAAAATATGAATCTGACAAAGTCATGCAAGAATTTCATGCAAGATATTGTGGAGGACACCTATACTAGAAAACAATTGTTGATAAGATTTTAAGGGTAGGTTTTTACTAGCCCACCCTTTTTGTAGATGTCAGAAAATATGTGAACTCCTGTCACAAGTGCCAAATATTTGAAGGAATGAAGAAACTCTTACCATTACCCCTCAAACCCATCTCCACAAAATCGCTATTTCAGCAATGGGGTCTAGACTTCATTGGTGAAATTCACCCATCATCCTTAGCCCAACATAAATGGATTTTGACAGCCACTGATTACTTTACTAAATGGATAGAAGCTATCTCTTCTAGACAAGTCTCAGATACTATCATCATATCATTCCTTGAAAACAATATCCTTTTGAGATTTGTATGCCCACAAAAGCTCATTACTGATAATGCAGCTGCTTTCAAATACAAGAAAACCATAGGCTTTTGTAACCGATATCACATTACCCTTGGCCATTCCACTTCCTATTACCTTCAAGGCAATGGGCTTGCGGAATGCTCAAACAAAATACTTGTTAATATCATCAAGAAACTGTTAGAAGACAATAAGAAGACCTGGAACAAAAAGTTGGTTAATGCCTTATGGGCAGACAGACTCACTACAAAAAAGTCCATTAGTACATCTCCTTATCAGCTAGTAAATGGAATGGATGTTGTTTTTCCATCCTCTTTAGGAGTACCAGTGATGAAAATGATTCAAGAACTGTAGGTAGAATCCAATGATATCCAAAGGAGGACAAGTGAGATAATACATTTGCAGCAAACCAGGGAAGAAGTCTATGTTAAATCCCAAGTGATGCAAGATAAAATCAAAAAGATTTTTGACAAGAAAACCAAAGCTAATTATTTTTACATAGGTGAAAAAGTACTCAAATGGGGTTCCAGAAGAGAAGAAAAAGGTAAACATGGGAAGTTTGATTTCCTATGGCAAGGCCCTTATATCATTTATGGTTACAGAGGTAACAATGCATTTTTGTTGAAGGAATTAGATGGAACAGATCTACCAGGTGGACCAGTCAATGGTAGAATGTTAAAGCATTACTTTCCCCCAAATTAACATTAGTTCATTTCTTTACTTTTCTCATTGTACATAACATTGCAAATTTTAGATTGGATTGGATGATTATCTTTTTAGGTCGAAGCCTGAAGAGAAGGCACTAAGATTTGAAAGGTGTAGCATCATATGTATCAATAAAGCAGATCATAGAAAAGTAGTTACAAGGCAAGAATAGTCAAAGTTTTAAAGGCTACTGATCTTAAACTTCTTGACATTTCACCAGGAAATGCCATCCCCATGTGGAGCCATTGTTAGGTTCCTATAATAATAGGATTCATAATTTTGAATTGGGTATGATTAGTCTTGTAACATTGTACATACTTTTGCTATTTGCAAAATGTTTTCCCATATTAAAAATAAAAAATGTAAAGAGGGTAAGTCCTAAAAGAAAAATCAAAGGACTAAAAGAAAATGATAAAAAAAATGAAATATGAACCACACCAAAAAGAGATAAAAAATAGATTCTAAAAGTGATGCAAATTAAAATGCCACTACTTTTTAGTTTTCCTTGCAAAATAAGATTGTATGCAGCTTGTCAAAAATTCCACAATCAATGATGGTCAAAAATTTTAATCTTGATTCATTCATGCTTTAAATTTCATGCTGATAGATAGAGAAGAAAGATCTAGCCAAACTGTTTAATCTTAGCAGATCATTATTTAGGTAGAGAATAATAATGAGCTTGTCAGTTTAATCTGAGCCATTGGAAGTTATAATATTAGAATTAGATAGTTTGCTTATCAAAGAAAAATAAATAAAGGGTCAGCAAGCTCAAATACACCCAATAAAGGAAGAGAAAATGCTAGGGTAAATAAAGGGTAGGTAAAAGAAGGAGGTTTTGGAGTGCATAAGGTTGCTAGCTCAAGTGCACCTTTATCATGCTTAATCCTATGTTTCATATGCAAGAGGAATTATCAAAGAAGAAGGACATTCACAAAAGTTGTATATTACTTTGGGTAATTACCCTAAAAAGTTCTATATAATTTTAGGCATGAATACTAAAGCTCATTCACTAATTTCCTCTCATTTCAATAAACCCCTTACATATCTAATTTATTCATTTCCCCTCATTACACCCTCATTAATTTTCATTCACTAATTTCCCCTTCATGATTACAAAGGACCCTTCCCTTTTAATTTCCTCTTATTCTAACACATTTCCATTGTAAAAACCCTTTCTCTTCATTTTAAACTTTTTCCCTTTATTTCACACCTTTCCCTAGACATTTCCATTTAAAAATCATTCTCCCTTATCAATTTCCCTTTTCTATTTAAACCCACTAAAAGCCCCTTATCCTAAGTTTAAAACATGTATCAGGCCTCATTGAAAATCCCTCCCTGATATCCTTTTAACTTATATCCCTAGTATATTTCTTCCCCGGTCTCACATTTTATTAATACCCATCGCATATATTGCTTCCCTTTACATTTTAATTAAAACCCAACTCCACACCCCGACTCATCCCTCGCAACTCCAGCACATTATAACCCTCTGATCACCCACCTCCAGATCCAACGGCCCATATAGATATCGTGCGCTCCGATCATCTGACTGTTAATATCTCAAAAGCACACGAGATTTGCAATTTTTCTCAATCGTCTATTTGCTACGTGGCAACCCCACGTTATATCAGGTCATTTGAAAAAATACCACCCTACACTCAAAAGCGGTGCGATAAGCCATAATACAGCGTCCATGCATAATATGAAACCGCCAATTGTTCAGACATTAATCCCACACCCAAATGTTAACTACTGTTGGTTAAAAACCAAAAAGCTCCCTTTTTACCCTTTTCACTGTTATTCTGTTGCCAAGAACCTTTGTCGACCAATTCTAAACCCAGAAACTCTGCTGAACTATTTTAAACACATTTACAACCAAAAGACACTGAATACTCCAATTTGAAGCAACATAAAGACTATTGAAGCCTCAGAAAGCCTCCCCTGCCCCCAGAGAACCTGTATGTATACCAAATCTCCTTTTTCCAAGTATTCCTGAAAGGACCAGAAAGGTCCTGTACTTAAAGCTCTACACAGTATCTATAATAGGTTATTAAATTGAACTAATTAAAAACCTTGCCAAACTAAAGAAACCAAATGTGCATCCAAAAAACCCTTTTTTGAAGACTGTATTCACCTTTCACACTATTCAAGAGGTCTTTTTGTGTCGTAAAACAACCCCCCCTGTTACACAGTAATTTGTCACTATCTCCCTGTCAGTCACCCTACTGTGTCAAGAATTCACCATAATCAAGTTCATGCCTTCTGAACTGGCCCAAAACCCACTTTTGCAAAGTTTTCCTCATCAGCGCGTCTGTTTCTAAAATATCCGCGCTGACTGGTGGTTCCTGATGTATTCGGTGCGCTGCCAGCGCGGAAGCACATCACTTTTCCACGCTGGTCGCATTTTATGAGCCAGCGCATCTCTCCTTTGTATTGGGTTGCGCTGACATGACTTTCCCAGTTATTGAGGCGCGACGTCAGCGCGTCAGTCACCTTATAATCTGCGCTGATCCTGTTTGGGCGAATTTGTTCCAACAGCCAGCCTTCCAGATTATTCCAGGCTTGATTGTTGGCTTTGTGAGTATCGATTCCCTTCTATGGCATGTATGTTCGACCCTTTGCAACCGCTTCCCTCAAGGATAATCTCATCCTTCCATACTTTTAGGAGGCTCCTTCTCCTATATAAACTTCCACCATTACCATGAGCAGCTAGTTTTGGAATAGCTTGGATTGTGTAGAGCTTATAGTGCTCAGATTGTTGTTACTATAGGTATTTGGTGTGCTAAGTGTGGAAGTGATTGATAGCTTAGGGAAGGTTGTTTTGCGTTGCTTGTGTGAGAGAGAGTTTCTTGTCAAGAGTTTGACTTGGAATTCACTGCAGCCAAGTCTAAGAAATCTCTGGTCTTTACTGAACTGCTCTGTTCTTTACCATCTCATTCTGCACCATCTCGCTCAGAGGAGCATATACCGGATGAAACACTGTTTCTCATCAGCACCCTCGACCCGTGGTACGGGGACATTATCATATATTTACAAACATCTTCCTTCCGTCCAAATATATCGAAAGATGCCCGATGGCGAATTCGTCACCAAGCTCAACCCTATCGCATTTTAGGCGATACCCTGTACCGCCTCGGCGTTGATTCTGTTCTCCGCCGTTGCTTGATTCTCGAGGAGGCTGAGCGGGTTTTGAATGACTGCCACTCCGGCGCTTGTGGCGGCCATATGTCCGGATATGCTACTGCCTAGAAGATCCTCCGTGCTGGTTATTTCTGGCCTTCCAACTTCAAGGACTGCATCCTTGCTGTACGTGCATGTCACAAATGCCAGGTTTACCACCGGAAGATGCGTGCACCTGTTGCACCACTCCACCCTGTTGTCACCGTAGGTCCATTTGCCAAGTGGGGCATCGATTATACGTCCTGTAACCCTCGTTCGGCCGGGGGGCATGGGTACATCATCGTTGCCGTGGATTATTTCACCAAGTGGGCCGAAGCGATGCCTACATTAAACGAAGACGGTTACACAACGGCGCAGTTTTTATTCAATCATGTCATTACTCGTTTCGGAGTCCCTCAGGCTATTGTCACAGATCACGGAAAGCATTTCCGTAATCACATGATGACAGAACTAACGACCCAACTAGGCTTGCGTCAGGATAGTTCGACACCGTACTATCCACAATCTAATGGTCAAGTCGAAGCCGTGAACAAAGTTTTGATCACTATGCTTCAACGCACCATCAATACGCACAAGTCTAATTGGCATTTGATGTTGTTCCCAGCCTTGTGGGCCTACCGGACTTCCGTAAAGGATGCCACCGGTTTCACTCCATTTCAATTGGTTTATGGGCTGGAGGCTACCCTTCCCGTCGAGTGTGAGATTCCTTCATTGAAACTAGCTGTCGAGTTGCTTCCCAACACCACTCCGGTGGAGGAACGGCTTTTGTACCTAGAAAGGTTAGAGGAGACTCGTCGTTTAGCTTCTCTGGCTATCGAAGCGCAAAAGAAGAGAGTCAAAGCTCACTTTGACCAGAACATTCACCCTCGTTCCTTCATTGAGGGAGATCTAGTACTGCTCTACGATCAAGTTAAAGATAAGCTGGGGGCAGGAAAACTCGAGTCCATGTGGCTAGGCCCCTATATCGTGAAAAGAGTTTTACAAAAGGGTGCATATGAGTTGATCGACTACGAAGGAAATCCTCTTGACAAGCCCCGGAACGGGCTTTATCTGAAGAAATATTATGCATGACTTCGTGCACTTAGTTTGTACATACGCGTGTTTAGTGTGTTTGGTGTGCATGATTTCATGTGTTGCTTTGGTGTGAAAGCGTGTTTGCCTCTTATTGTGTTTTCTTCTTCTTGTGCAGATGTCTAGTACACCTTATGTTGGTGTCGCTGATGGCGCCTGCCGTAGTACCTGCAATTTGTCTTCTGCGGCATGGGCGATCTATGATCCTCATGAAGAGTTGCTAGATCTTCAAGGAGTCTGTCTCGGTCGTACCACTAATAATGTTGCTGAATACAGTGCCGTAATTGAGCTACTAGCCGAAGCAGTTGATCTCGGCATTCGAGCAATGATGGTAAACCTGGAATCCCAACTGGTCGTTCATCAACTTAATGGGCGATATTCCGTCAGAGACCAACGTATCCTAAGGTTGTATCTACGTGTCAGATTGTTAGAAAGGAATTTTGACTATATCACATATCAACATATTCCGAGACGATTAAACACGTTGACTGATGCATTGGCAAACCATGTGTTAGACAGACATTTGCGAAATAGATAACATGATACAAGAAGACATAGAAAGCATAATAGAGTAAGGCATATGTAAATATTTTCTCAAGCATAGTTTGCATGCGTGTTGTGTGTGCTTTTAAGCTTGTATTAAAAGCATTAAAATATATGGGTCATGTGTTGTGCAATTCATACATAAGATCACATTTGTACTGAACGTTTGCATAACATAAACAAAAAAAACATCATATGAAAGCAAGATCCATCCAAAAATCAGTATGTATATATATATATATATATATATATATATATATATATATATATATATATATATATATATATATCGTGTGGCGCACTGAGGCGCTCAAAAATAATTGTATGTGTCAAAAATAAAGAGTCACTGTTCTCCATACATTCGAGACATATGTCTCTCAAAACATCAAAAGAAACCTAGGCGACTACTGTGCTGGGTTGTGCTCTCTGTAGCACACAGCTGCTCGTGCCACCTGCCTCAACAGGCGGTGCACCTTGGGTGCCACTCCCACTGTATGGATCTGGTGCTCTATGGGAACCTCCTCGACTCCCTGATAGTCTGGCACACCCTCTAGCAACCCCTCAAGGTTGCGAGCTATGGTCTCTGAAGTATCAACTCCAGGAGGGACCAAGGCAAGGACATTAGCTCCCTGCCCCTCTCTCCGTGCCTCCGGGGCTAAGCCGACGGGTCTGACAGGTCCCACATCTGCACACAGCGACATTTGTTAAGACATATACATTAAAATCAAAAACATTAAAAAACTCAAAAAAAATCAAAGTGTCATACCTCCATCATCCCAGTGGTCTCCCGGCGACAATGGCATGTCGGGATCGTTGCGGAAATCCATACCTGCGTATGGCCAATCCTCAACGAAAACGATTTGCTGCTCCAACCACTCTCGAAAAACCACTCCCCAATTAGCTGGCCGGCCACCACCCCCGCGTGGCATGATGCGAGCCCATCGAGTGGCCCTCGTCTCCCGCGGACTCCTGGGAGGATCCACGGCTATAGTCTGCAGCCGCATGACTGGCACCCGCTCCAGAATAAGTGGAAGTAAGAGCGACCCATAGCCAAACTGTTTCGACTCTCCGCGTCGACAGTTGTTGAGTTGTCTCTTCATACTGTTGGTCACTGCAGTAGCCCAGTCAAACACAGTAGGCTGTAGGCAATCAAGAGCTAGCAGCAGATGGGTCTTCGAGGCCTCGTGGTTGGCCAAGCTTCCCGCTGCCCGGGTCACCATAAAAAGAATGGTGCGAAGAACTATGTCTCTCACCGTGGGAATTGACACCTTCCCACTCCGCGTTTTCTCTGCCTCTGGACATACTCGAGCCATGAGCTGGTCGAGAGTCTCGCCGCTGGGCCGCTGCCCCTCCAGAATGGGCCTCGCCCCCCGGCGCGACAAACCAGTCAAGAAATATATGTCCATGTAGTCAAACTCGATGTCTTTACCGCGGATGGTAAATTTGCCATCTATTGGGTTCCATGACCGGATCAGGAACTCCAGTAAGTCATGATGAGCTCTCAAGCGTGGAGTAAGGAAGAATTTTAAGAATCCACATGCCCGCATGGCATCTCGACAATCCGCTCTTGCAAAAGCGGCTATGTCCTCAACATCATGAGCCCTCTCTTGCCACTGGAAGGCCATTGCGTCCTACATGAACAATAAAAGCAATTAGAACGCTGGCTAATAAAAATTTCACGTTCAAATTATAAAAAACAAAATTTAACTGCGCCAGCGTGGCTGTTTCTAAAACAGCCGCGCTGACAATGGCGGACCTTTGTATTTTCTCCAGGTCAGCGCAGAAGAACACGGGTTTTCCGCGCTGACCCGAAATTTTTCACGTGTAATTTTCATCGGTCAGCGCGGTCCCGAGCGGGAAACCCGCGCTGACCGAGAGCGCACCAATGGCTCAAAAAATCGCCCAATTGGGCGAATCCCACCGTCAAAATTACGAATAAAAAGGCTCAAAAGAGGGCGCGTGGCAAGAGGAACCTACCTGTAGCAAGTTGTTCGCCAAATGGTGTCCGCACGAGGAAGAATTGGCTCCGTCAACTTCACAGCTTCACAACGTTCTCAAAGGCTCAATTTGGTAACAATGGTGAAAATGACTATTTACCTTTCTATTTATAGTAAAAATGGCTTAATTGACTATAATTTTTACGTATATGGGTTTATGGTCATACTTTTACCATGAATTTAGTGCTTTTGTCAATATTTTATACATGTTTTAATATGTTTTTAACATGTCGAACGGATTTATGCCGGTATTTTTATTTGTGCAGGTCCTTCGAAACGGTCAAAATCATAATGATCCTAAAAGCACTTGATCGCAAACAATGTCGTCTTTGAGCTCTTTTCCAACACAAAACAAGAAAAGATGGCCGAGCCTCCTTTCAGCACGTTAAAGGGAACGAGAGGCGGTCATTTTAATCTCTTTTTCCGACCGTGTAACTTAAAAAGATTACCGGGTGTTTGTCGTTTCGCACTCGTTATCGGCTCTAAAACGACGTGTTTCCGACCGCGTTTTTACTTTTTCAGGTCGAAGGCACTATTTACGAAAAATACTCCTCGATCATAATGGTCGGGCGGTTCTCCCAAGCATTGTTTTATACTTTTACGGGCTCGAGAGACACAACTGTACAAAAAAGGACCCCCCTGGAGTCTCCTTTTCCACTGTCTTTTCAGACTCTCTAAACAAGAAAAGACGCTGAGTTTTTCCTTTGTCAGGCTCGTTAAACACTTGATGACATCGGGCATTGTCGAAATGACACTCTTCAAGCATATGCTATCCCCGTCAAGCTTGTCATCCAAAAATAATCGGGGTACCTGCCAGAAATGGTGGGGACAATGGAACTGTCGGCAGTATGTCGCTCTTGAACATGGCACTCCTCTGCTTCGTGTATGGGTGGGACCATCTCATCTTGCTTTTCACTGGCTTCTGTGGGTTTGGGATATCCTATTTGGCTTATCATCTGCTCATTTCCATCATCACCATACCCTTTGCTCATTTGATGTCAAATACTGCCAAATCCGCTATGGTGCCGCCGATATGTTCAAGAGAAGTTGACCTCTGCAATAGTACAACCTCATCTGTTGTCTCACACAAATCATTTGTTACCTCTTTCTCGTGTCGATGATGTGGGAAACATTATGGCCCACCTTCGATCAAGGTCACTTCCTGTCGACTTCAGCTCATTATCCGGGAAGGTGACTTAGAGGCTCCCTTGAGGTGCCTTAGAGCCTGCATGCCCTAATGGCAGGTTCTTCGTGTTCGACGTGAGGTTTTCATCATTGGCCTCCGATCGAATGATTCCGTGGGTGTTCAACACCAGCTCATTGATTCACATGTCGCGGATTGTACCTATAGTACCTTGAGGGCCATTGTCATTATTGGTGGTACCTCTCGCGTCTGTTAACAGTTTCATCATTGACTGGTAATCAGACGATGTTCACGCATGTTTGACTCCAGCTCATGTATTCACATGCTTGAACTTTTACTTTGTTCAGATCGGGACAGAGCGCAAGACCCTGGATCCTTGTCTGTTATGGTCCAGGTTGCGATTTTGTGGATGATCATTACGTGACTCGTTGATGGATGGTTGTGCCCATACCTGAGTTTTCATGGATGGCTGCGACCATACCTTATCATTAGTCTGGTCTCTTTAGCTGGGTGGCTGCGTCCATTCCACAGACCTTTTTGCATGTCTTTTGGATGGCTGCGCCCATGCCTAGACTGCATGTACTTGATTATCAGAGATATTCAGTCCTTCCTGGTGGTGCTCCAGTTTCGGCAAAGTGTTGTAAAGCATTTCACTCCTCCCACTCTCTCGGTCTTCATGCTTTAGGGGGCATCTGTTACACAGTAATTTGTCACTGTCTCCTTGTCAGTCACCCTACTGTGTCAAGAATTCACCATAATCAAGTTCATGCCATCTAAACTGGCCCAAAACCCACTTTTCCAAAGTTTCCCTCATCAGCGCGTCTGTTTCTAAAATATCCGCGCTGACTGGTGGTTCCTGATGTATTCGGTGCGCTGCCAGTGCGGAAGCACATCACTTTTCCGCGCTGGTCGCATTTTATGAGCCAGCGCATCTCTCCTTTGTATTGGGTCGCGCTGACATGACTTTCCCAGTTATTGAGGCGCGACGTCAGCGCGCCAGTCACCTTATAATCCGCGCTGATCCTGTTTGGGCGAATTTGTTCCAACAGCCAGCCTTCCAGATTATTCCAGGCTTGATTGTTGGCTTTGTGAGTATCGAATCCCTTTTATGGCATGTCTGTTCGACCCTTTGCAACCGCTTCCCTCAAGGATAAGCTCATCCTTCCATACTTTTAGGAGGCTCCTTCTCCTATATAAACTTCCACCATTACCATGAGCAGCTAGTTTTGGAATAGCTTGGATTGTGTAGAGCTTATAGTGCTCAGATTGCTGTTACTATAGGTATTTGGTGTGCTAAGTGTGGAAGTGATTGATAGCTTAGGGAAGGTTGTTTTGTGTTGCTAGTGTGAGAGAGAGTTTCTTGTCTTGGGAGAATCATTTCCAAAGGTGAATGCTTGAGACGCTTGCTGACTGGCCCCTCTTGAGAAGGATACTGACGTCAGAACATTTGGTTGTACTCTTCTCTATTTTGACTAATAATAGATGACTGCTACTATTGTTCCATTCTCATTTGTACATGCAATGGTTAAATGTGAATTACATCTTTTCTGACTGGTGTATGGTTGCTTTTACTAGATTTCACGCTTGCGTTTGTTTCCTCTTCGTGTGTGCAGGTATCTGTTCGCGGGGATCGCGGAGGATCATGACCAGCCAAAGCGAAGGAGCGAAGGCAGCATTTCTTCGTCAAACGACAGCGCAGGAATCCAAGTAGGTGCTCTTTACCTCTTGTTTAATTGTAATTAGGAACATGCATAGCAACATTGTGTGATTGTTGCTAGACCCTTACTGGGCTAGTAGGGATCGCCTCTATCCGTAGAGGGGATTTACCTCTACAACACCCCCATTTCAAAATTTTTATCCAAAACTTTAAATAGAAATGGGTCCCTTTTTTAGACTTAATTAAATTCAATAATTCAATAATAATCCCATGCTTGGATTTAATCACATAACACATGTAAATTCTTATCAAAAGGTCTGATCCGATAGAAATAGTATCCAAAACCTTTTGTAAAACAAATATAATATAATATGTCATATCCTTTATTTTCGAGAGGCTCTCATAAGCAGATCTTTGATGCGATAATGCTATCAGAGATCACAAATCGCAAAGTTGAACAAAGAAGCATCCCAAAGGTCTATACCAAACCCCCGATGTGATAACACAATTGTAATCGGCCATCACACATACCATGTGACACATAACAAAAGCCCCTTTCGAATTCGCCAATCCAATATCATAAAGGAAAGTGCGCTTTTCGAGAAAAGGCCTTTAAAGTGTGCATTACTGGGTGTAACCCTTATATTAATAATAAACGACAAGTAAACAATTTACTAAGTATCCCACCACCTAATGATACATCACACCTTTATCGCAATCATGGCTACCAATGGAAAACATTTGAGCTTGGCCTGTGAACCTCCCAATCTCCGATATGCGATTTCACGCTAATCGCTGATCGGGAAAGCTAAGAGATCTGTTTTAAAGAACCATTACGCATATGTGTGATGCGACGTATAATTATTACATTTAATTATCACGATTGGCAGTTATGGAGGTCATTAATTTAGCAGTTAAGGTTGAGTCCTTCAAGGATTTCACCCGTGGTAATATTTGATTGCATTTTGCTTATCACGCTTGAATTACCATAATCCTTTTCATTTCACATTCGCTTTGAGGCTTTTTCCAAGGAGAACGCCATTGAATTTGACCCTATCAGATAATGGAGGCATTTTCCGACCAAGCACAAGCATGAAACATCGGGTATGTACTCTGTAGATTTTTTGGCATCTCCTTATTATTATGTTGGTGCCATGATGTGCAGGCTCTTCAGAGTCCGTGATTCTACTAAATTTTCTATTGAAATGGTACCATTAATGGAGGCTACAATCAATTCCTATGTTATGGCTTAGGCGACCATTTTGTCTGACAAAATGGCTAGCCAACACTTGAATATATAAAGAACAGATTTGTAACCACTCGGGTAATACCCCCGTTTTATATGAGCACTTATATTATGGACACCATTTGTTTTATTTCTGAATACCCCATTCTTGGATCGAAATGGAGTCCGCAGGATCCCAATCCCATTCACATTTATCATAACAAGCTGTTGAAAGCCCATTACAAAAACCACTTGTATAGAATTTGTCATGGTTTTATCCTTCCCGTGTATTATGCCATATTCAATGAGCCTACTCCTAGGTTATCTGAGGAAGCATTAGTCGACCTAACTGCAATTGGGAGTTTTTTTGGTGAAGAGAGGTTCACCTACATAAGACTTTTCGGCAGCCTTGCCAACCCACATGTCCTTCCCCTGTATATCCCTGATAAACTATTGGCCATGGAATTAGCACATCAAATAACAGTTGAAGGGATGGCAAGGAATCTTAGAGATTCTAAAAAGAACATGTGGCCAACATTTCCCCTCTGATGCAGTGCTTTTACCCTACATTATTTCAAACATGCAGAGAAGGAAACATAGAAAATAAAGCTATTAAAACTCACAATCATCGCAAAAAGGTACTACGATCCTAGATCGGTTGCCTACAACGTTACTTCTCCGGCCAAAATCACCAAATTTGATCATGAGAAGGATAGATATGATGATTTTTTTGTTTCAGTATAAGTATTTTCTCATGTCAAACATTTGGCCAAAATCAAATTGGGAGCGGAAGGACTAGAGGAATTTTATAAGTTCAGGGCACAAAGATTGGAAACACTACCTTTGCACTTATTAAATACAACCTCTATGGTACAACCACAAGGCCACAGTGAGGAGAAAATTACTAAGAAGACTCCTGAAATTGAAAAATTTCCTGAGAAGGAGAAGACACCAGAAAGGGAGCAGAAGCAGGAAGGAACTAGTGAACCCCTTACAGATATTAATATTGATCCCAAGTTAATCAAGGAATGGGAACAGTTTGATTCGATCATCAGCAACCCCAATAAATCCCAAGATTTCACTATACCAAAAGTGGCTACAGTGAAAAGCCAGAAGTCAACACAATTTTGATTGTAGGAACAAGCGACCCACCCAGGTTTCAACAAGACATGGAGCTTATTCCTAAGAATCCTACTCAGGAAATTGTACTACAAATTGAAGAAATACCACCACTTGATGTCTTCTATAGTCCAAAGCATAGGGATATGGTTAAAAGGCAAAGGAAGAAGAGGAAAATTGATTAAAGTCCTCTTTTGACTCCTCAGGCAGATATGATGAACATGATATGGAAAGTAGAGGTCATTCCCTCCGAGGATTTAACAAATCTATCACAATATGTGGGAGCTTACACTTCAGCGACAATGGATAAGGCCTCAGAGGTTAGCCACCTAATGAGGTAAAATGACAAGGTAATCATCCAACTAGAAGCATAATCGACGGGACAACAACAAAAGGTAAATCAGCTTAAGCAGCACTTGATAGAACAGAGGAAGAAAAATGAACAATTAAAAGAGCAGTTAAAACTGGAAAAGCAGAGGATTGATGAACAGACTCTCCATAAACAACAAGAGTTGTCACGGGAGTTGAGCAGACTATAACTGTTGAGTGAGAAGGAGAAAAAATTAAAAGAAGAACAAATCGCGCAAATGAAAAACTAGATAGAATGGTTCAAAGGATATCCACGGGTAAATGAATTCATAATAGATGCCCTGGAAATAACCAAGTCTTTGTCTCGAAAATCGGATATTCTATGTCATAATATATCATTTTCCACCCCCTTATGTGATATCTCTGCATCTATGATTGAAAAATCAGTAGATGCTAGGCTTGAATTAGATAAGACAGATGAAAACTTAACCAATTTTCTATCATGGCAAGATTCAAAAGAAGGAATAGCTGCAAATCTGCCAAGAATACAAGAATCACATAAGGAATCTTGTTTTCTGAATGGGAGTCAAAATTAATGAAAGCTGAAAGAGCCACATCTAGATGCAAATCCACAACAAATAATCTGATCGAATTAATAAACAATGGATTGCATATGACTAATCTGATCATAGATTTATCTCCAGGTAAACTCCCATAGGAAAAGTTGTTGGAACAACACTGGAAACAAGAGCTGACACACCGGGAAAAATTGGAGGAATACAAAGCCTGACATGGGAAACATTCTGTTTTTTCCTTGTCAAGCCTCATAGTCAATAGATGGCCATGAAGTGTCTCTCGAATGAAATCAACTGCATGGTATCTGAACTCTCCGATTTCACCTATACAGCTCAGCTACACTCCAGGATGAGTCAGCCACCAGAAATCCAGCCCATGCTCGCAATCTGTCAACTGCAATCATAGGAAAAGAAGCCGATACAGTGAATCCATTCGACGCCACAACACTGCTATTTTCAAGATAAATCCTAGATTTATATGTCTTTTGGTTATACCAGCACATAGCGATTTTGATTCATAGTTTGTAGTCATTATTAGTATTTAAAGACCCTTTCATGTATTTGGAAAGGGTCTGCAATTTGTATTAAAACTTAACTTGGAATTTGCACTACTGTACTTCTAATATATATTTTTTATGAAAGGCTGGACAAGAGTTATGCATTTTGACAAAGAGGCTCTTATGAGATTTGCACTATTGCGTCTTTTGAAGACATTCCCAAATTAGAAAGCAAAATTTGAATGTGATTTACACCAGGAGGATCCAAATGCATACAATACTACTATCTATGTCTTTGTTTTATTTCTCTATGTGAATCAACATTTATCAACATTGCTATTATTGATATGTATATATGTTTTTAAAAGCAATTGTTTAACTTGCCACTTATTAATGTTTCAGAATTGTTATCTTTGGAATATATATGTCAGTGATATATTATGATCAATGTGATAATGTTTTTATTATTACTTTGTTTAATTAATTAGACAAAGTAATCATCATATGAATGCATATTTCCATTTTATGAATAAGTCATCTTTATGGTTATTTGTTAATAGAAACAATCAAGAATCGTGTTGTTAGAAGAATACCCGGGATAGATTAGTTATCTTTGTATATTTTTTCACTGTAGAATAAAACACTTATCACCCTCATTATGCATTACAAACCAATCACCCATCATCTCATATATCACTGGGAAACTAGTCCCATTACATCTAGTCGGAGCCACCACACCAAACGGAAAAGGAGCTGCACTAAGGTCCGGACATGGTGGTTTTCCCCGATGTTGATGCAATGATTTTAGAGGCATCAACATTTTTGGCACTAGAATGAGGGCCTGAACTATAAATGGCAAGAGAATTCAAATCCATAGCCCATTCGGAGATTGAATCTCCCTCAACATCTCCCCTGAATTCTCCCTCGCATTCTAAATCTCCAATTTACAAGCGAGAAGTAGAAAAAACAACAACCACTACTGAAAACTTGAACATATTAGACAAATCCACTCTTGAATCTCCTGAACCTCAGTCTTTAATTCATAAACTTCAAGGTTTTCAATATCACCTGAGAAGTCTGAGTTATCTCAAGGAAGTGTGACTTCGCAATACATTCCTTCTCATCCTCTTACAAGATTACAGAGTGAAAAGCTTGGTATTGAACCAACAAAGTTTCCTCTGCCTAAAAGGAAAAGAGTAAGGAAGACACCTGAAGAGTCTGATAGTGAGACTCTTTCATCGTCATCATCCATTTCATTTAATTCATTGCAAAGTCAACTATCCACTCTGCAACTTCATATTATCATCCAACAGGGTACTGGAATTCCAACATCTTCTTCCCAACCACTTGTAACTACATCCTCACTTTCTTCTGCTATTAGCTCAACAATGGCACATGATCAACCACAAACGTGGACATGGACAAATCTAGGGGTAGTCACAATGCCTACACCATTGAGTCAATTACCAGCTCATCCCAAAAAGTGGTTTCCAAACTTTAACCTAGATATAGGCATACTCGCAAAGGAACACATAAACAACTTTATGTGGTCAATAAATTTAAACGGAGTAATAGAAGAAGATGTTGTTGTTAGGATTTTCACATATACCTTACAAGGAGCAACTAGATCCTGGTATTTTTCATTACTAGCAGGATCCATTACTAGTTGGAATGCTTTCCAAGAGAAATTTTTGACTAAATTCGGTGATGATAGGTCCACAACGACATTACTCAATGATCTCTCAAATCTTAAAATTGAATCAAGAGAACCTATTAAAGATTTCACCTCATGATTTAATAAGCTCTTAAATAAGATTCTTGCCACGTCTAAGCCCATTGAAGAGGTTCGAAGTGAATGGTACATTTCTGCCTTACCTTCAAATATAATAATCTTCGTTGATAGAGCTGCAAAGCCCACCTTGGCAGAGAATATGAAAGAGGCAATCACATTGAGAAACGTATCATTGCTTTAGAGAAGAGAACCGCTCTTGAAGAGCAAAAGTCAAAAAAAGTTACTTTTAAATATGATTCAAAGAAGAAAGTGGCTAAAGATCCATATGATATGGAGGGTCTGCAAAAGGTTTTAAAGACTATGTCGAATGAAATGGTAGAAATTAAGAAACAGGTAGTCGATACCTCCACTAAAAATCCATTTAGAAACTTCAAAAGAGCTAAATCAAAACCACCTAATGCTATATCTAATGCAGAATCAAATCTGGATAATGATGAGGATGAATACACAATCTTGTCATTAGAGGAACTGAGGAAGATGAGGTTGTTGAATGTCATGGTATGTGGGACTTCATTTTTCCCAATTCAGATATCGAAAGTGAACAAGAAGCTTTCCTAGTAAGTACCAGGAGTAAAGTAGTTGTAGAGCCTATTCAACCAACTCAAAGGAAGAAAAATGTAAGTCCTACTACTAAAGATAAGTCTCCCATAAAGAAATCTATAACAGTGCCTACTCAAAATCAGCCATCATCTTCCAATCCACCCTCACCATCCAAGACACTAGTAGTCTCTGACTCTATGGATTACAGCATCATAGAAGACATGAAGAAGACTAGAGCAAATATCTCTTTATTTGAGCTTAGCAAGTTCAAACACCAACATAAATTGCTACTCAAAGAATTAAATGCACTACCTTCTTCTCCTCTTCCAAATGTTGTACTGTCTAAGTCAACTAAAGGAATAAGTAAGCCACCATCAGATAGAGTAAATGCTACCAATGTTGTTTTGATCGGAGATAGATCTACTTCTCATACCCCTCATGTTCTCTTGACCTATGAAATCTACAACATAAATCTGCATAACTGCTTAATAGATTTAGGGGCTTCATCAAACATAATGCCAGCTTTGGTTTGCTCAAAATTTAACATTGAGCCCCAAAAATCTGCAGTGCATATTGTTCAGTTGGATCGAACTAAAGTTCAAGTATTAGGAGAAATCAATTCAGACACCATTAGGTTATCAGTTAATCCTAGAGTAGTTCAGAGAATTGATATATTGATTACTGACATCCCTGCGTTTTATGGGTTAATTCTAAGTAGGGACTGGTCTGAGAAACTCCATGGTTACATTTTACTGATTAGTCTCATATGTGGCTTCCCTATAAAGGGAAACCAAATGAAATTAAGATCGATCGAGAGAAGCATATGACCCACACTGTAACATAGTTTGAGCAAGAAAATCAACCCATAGCTTTCAATAATGACATTTTTGGGAATTACTCATCAGAATCATTCTTTGGTAATTTTCATGCTCAATCATCACCTTTCTCAGCTAATAGTTTCACATCACAAATAGAAAAATTTTCTCATACAGATACATCAAGGTGTGTTACTATCGCTGAAGAGATTGTAGATAAAACTGTAGATAAGCCTGTATTTTTGTCTTTATATCTTGATGCATCAAAATCCAATGACGATGTAGGAGCAGGATGTATTTTAGTTAGTCATGAGGGGGAAGAAACTATGTTATCTTGCAGACTAAATTTGAGTGTACAAATAATACTGTTGAGTATGAGGCATTGATTCAAGGTCTATACAAAGCAATAGGCCTGAAAGTGCGATATCTAAAAGTATTCGTTGCCTCCGAGATTGTTATCAAGCAGGTAAGGAATACTATTCATTGCCTTTCCGGACATCTCAAGCATTATCAGTCCTTGGTTTAAGACCATATATCTCATTTTCTAGCCTTTAATATCTCTCCCATTCCTATATCTCAGAACGTAGCAGCTGATTTATTAGCCAATGCTTCTTCTAAGCTCCTCCCATCCGAGGATTACAACGCTGATAGGTTTTTAGTCGAATTGATTTTTAGACCACCGGTTCCAGAAAGTGTTACCAATTGGCGGGTATTTAATCATGACAATGACATTTTGAATTTCTTAACTTCTAAGAAATCCTATGATGACTAGATTATTGATGACAGTGATCATGATCTTCAAATAAATCAAAGACCGAAGGAGAATTCCTTACCAAAATCGGTGGTCAAACTTGAAGATCTTTATGACATTAAGGACAGATTTAAACAAGTTACTAATTCATAACTTCAAAGTTCTATTCTGAGGTTTGAATTAATAAATCTTGGCACTGAGTCCAAACAACAAAATATTAATCTGGGATTAGGGCTTACCTCAGAACAAAGATTTGCCTTTATCAGACTATTGAATAGATATAAAAATGATTTCACTTGGAATTATGATGACCTAAAAGCATATGATACCTCTATCATACAACACACAATTCCAATGATTGTCAAAGAGAAACCAGTGCAGCAGAAGTTGAGGAAAATCCATCTGAACTTATAAAGTCAGATTAAAGTAGAGTTAAACAAACTCTTGAAAGCTAAGATAATTTTCCCTATTAGACATTCAAAGTGGGTTTCTAACTTAGTACCTGTTAGAAATAAGAATGATGACATTAGAATTTACATCGATTTCAGAAATCTTAATAAGGCTAGACAAAAGGATAACTTCCCACTACCAACAATGGAACAAAATCTTCATTCAGTGGCTGGTTCTGAATTAATGTCTTTTCTGGATGGTTTTTCTGGGTATAATCAAATATTGGTGCATCCAGATGACAGACTAAAGACTACTTTCAGAACTAAGTGGGGAACATATGCTTACCAAAAAATTCCTTTCAGATTAATTAATGTTGGGGCTACCTTCCAAAGAGCAATGGATATAACATTTAAAGGTTTGATTAATAAGTCAGTAGTTTTCTATTTAGATGACATAACTATCTTTTCTAACAAAAGAATGAATCATTTGCATGATTTGAAACAAATATTTGAATGTTGTAAAAGGTATGGGATTTCATTAAATCCTAAGAAATCATTTTTTTCTCTCGAACAAGGTAAACTCTTGGGGTTTATTGTGTCCAAATATGGCATTTATATTGATCCAGAAAGGATCAAGGAAATTTCTGGTATTCCTCTTCCACACAATAAAATATCAATGCAATCATTATTAGGTCAAATAAATTTTGTAAAATATTTGTTCCATATTTTTCACAGATTGTTTTACCATTACAGACCATGATTAAGAAAAATTCAGTGTTCAAATGGGGGTATAAAGAAAAGGAAGCTTTTGATTCAATCAAATAGGAAATCATTAGTGCTCCTACATTAAACTCTCCAAATTTTTCTAATCATTTTATTTTATATACTTTAGCATCCAGTACTTCTTATGCAGTTGTGTTGACAAAAATCAATGATCAAAACATTGAAGCACCCATATCCTTTTTCAGTTCAAATCTTCAAAGTGCTGAACTTAATTACTCCGAAGTAGAAAAGCAGGCCTTCACTGTGTTTAAATCTGTTAAACACTTTAGGCCATTCCTCCTAAAGACTTATACAAAAGTAATAGTCCCATTCTTGGCAGTGAGAAAATTACTAGTCCAAAGGGAAGTGGGAAAGAAAATGGCCAACTGGGTTACATCATTACAAGAATATGATTTAGATATTAAACTAGCGAAAATAGTAAAAGGTCAAGGTTTTTGTAGGTTGTTAGTAGGAGCTTCTAGCATTCAGGAACATGAAGGTTCAAACAATATTGAGGAAATCAATGAGATAAGTATCATCAACCCTAAATCTCAATATGTGGATTTGTTATTTTATTTGAAAAATGGATATGCTCCTTCTAATCTCTCTTACAAAAATAAACGTGCCTTAATATTGAAAGAAAAATACTTCGAGATTATTGATGATGTGTTGTTTAGAAGGAATTATGATTCAGTTTTCTTAAGATGCATTGAAAAAACTGAAGCATAAAAGGTCTTGTAGGAATTACATGATGGTCCAGCAGGTGGACATTTTGGATGTCATACAACAGCTCACAAAATTATAATTGCTGGTTATTATTGGCCCACTTTATTCAAAAATGCCCATGAATATGTAAGGAAATGTAGAACATGTCAAATTGCTAGTGGAAGACAAAGAAAGCCAACCTTTCCTTTGCAACCAGTCAACATTGAGCAACCATTTGAAAAATGGGGATTGGATATCATAGGAGATATTATTCCACATTCCTCCAAGCAGCATAGATATATCCTTATAGCCGTAGATTACTTTGCAAAGTGTGTAGAAGAAATTCCTTTGAAGGTAGCCAACTCTGAGGCAATTATTGAATTCATAGATCAATTTATCATTACCAAGTTTGGCGTACTTAATTCTCCCATTTTTTATAATGCATGTTATTTTTCTAGAAATACCATACTTGAATTTGCTATTAAAAGAGGATTTAAATTGAAATATTCTGCAAACTACTATCCTCAAGGTAATGGCTTAGCAGAATCAACCAACAAAAATCTGATCAAAATCATTAAGAGAACTATTGACCAGAATCAAAATAATTGGCACAAGTCTTTGATATTTGCGTTATGGTTTGACCGCATAACACAAAAGGCCTCAATAGGTACTTCTCCATTCAATTTAGTATATTGGAAGGAAGTTGTTATACCAACAAACTTAGCACTCCCATCTCTGGCCCTAGTGCAATTTATTGAAGAAAATCCCTCCTCTTCCATTCAACTAAGATATGATCAAATTCTTAAATTAGAAGAAGAAAGGGAACAAGCCAGAAATACACATGAAAAAAATCAACATATTATTAAATCTTCTTTTGATATAATTTCTACCAGCTCAAAATATTTACAAATTGGTGATGTTTTGAAATGGGACAAAGTGCATGAAGATAAAGGCAAACACACTAAATTTCAGAAGATGTGGCTAGGACCGATTCAAATCATCGAGAAGATAGGCCCATCAATGTTCATATTGCAAGACCTATCAGGAAAGAGGGATTCTCTTCCTGTCAATGGGCTTATCTTGAAAAAATTCTTTGCTTAAGGAGGTAACCCCTTCTTGCTTGTAAATATTCAATTTGCAGTTTTTCTTGTTTGAATTTCTATATTTAGGAAATAAGGTTGTAAATCGCCTTCCATTAACATTTTGCTATTATGAAAGTTATTTAAGAAGATAGTGTAAATATTTACTTTCAATAGATGGAAGCCTTTAAGGAAAAGAGTACAGTTCTAGTAAGCTAGATAAAATTAAAGAAAACTCTGAAAACCTCTTTTAAATTTGTAAAATCTTTACAAGCCTTGACAATACTATAAATCATTTCAAGTGCTAAAAGGCAAAGTGAGGTTATTTGTAAAAAAGCAAAGAGTTATCCAAACTTAGCATCTACAACTCTTAAAATTGTCATCCATACACTCTTAAGGAGTAAATCATTCACCCCATCCACTAAGTTTGTGATTTTTCAGAGTGTGATTCTAAACTATGTTTGATATAAAAGATAAGAGGTCTCATTATGAGCCTGTTTACCATGATCATAAGGAACTAATTAAACTGACATTAACAACATTGCATATCAAAATAGGGTAATGGCTTATAAATATAAGACAAGGGGTCTCGTCAAGAGTCAACTTGTTCAGTTCAATTATAACTAGTGAATGACATTGTCAATAGTTGGCCGCCAAACTAGGACAATGGCTTTTTATCTTTTAAAAGAAATAAAGAAGACAGAAAATACAAAAAGGAAAATATGTGTAAGCATATATTTTTGTATTATCTCCTAAAAGTTATACGCTTAGATTGATGGGACAATGAATGATTAAATGGTTAAAAGCTAACCCTATCAAGACTATAAACGTTTGCTGGCAGTAGAGGAACTACCTATGACAACAGAGTCATCATATGAGCTAAGTTGGAGAAGTCTTCCTGTTTTATCTTTATCAACCAATCAAGGCTTAAATAAACTTAGAATGTTTTTATTTTTAAGATTGGAAAGAAATTACAAAAAAAATATTTTCTCATTATATTCAGAGTTAATGTTTATCTAAGTATTCTTAGATTGTCTTCTTTTTCCTCAAAGGTTTCGAAATTAAGAAAGTTATAAATATTGCATTACTTTCTTAGACATAACTATTTCGCCTAATGAGTCTACAATTGTTTTGTTGTACAACAACCCCCCCCCCCCCCCCCCCCCCATTTCAAAATTTTTATCCAAAACTTTAAATAGAAATGGGTCCCTTTTTTAGACTTAATTAAATTCATTAATTCAATAATAATCCCATGCTTGGATTTAATCACATAACACATGTAAATCCTTATCAAAAGGTCTGATCCGATAGAAATAGTATCCAAAACCTTTTGTAAAACAAATTCAATATAATATGTCATATCCTTTATTTTTGAGAGGCTCTCATAAGCAGATCTCCGATGCGATAATGCTATCGGAGATCGCAAATCACAAAGTTGAACAAAGAAGCATCCCAAATGTCTATACCAAACCCCTGATGCGATAACAAAATCGCAATTGGCAATCACATATACCATGTGACACATAAAAAAAGCCCCTTTCGAATTCACCGATGCGATATCACAAAGGAAAGTGCGCTTTTCGAGAAAAGGCCTTTAAAGTGTATATTAGCAGGCATAACCCTTAAATTAATAATAAAAAACAAATAAACAATTTACTGATTTTCCTGATGCCTAATGATACTTCTCACCTTTATCGCAATCGGGGCTTCCAATGGAAAACGTTTGAGCTTGGCCTATGAACCTCCCGATCTTCGATATGCAATTTTACGTTGATTGTTGATCGGGAAAAATAAGAGATCCATTTTAAAGAACCATTACGCATATGTGCAATGGGACGTATAATTGTTACATTTAATTATCACATTTAGCAGTTATGGAGGTCATTAATTTAGCAGTTAAGGTTGAGTCCTTCAAGGATTTCACCTGTGCTAATATTTGATTGCATTTTGCTTATCACGCTTGAACTACCATAATTCTCTTTATTTTGCATTGGATTTGAGTGGGTTTTATTTCTCTGTTACGTTCTTTTGTTGTTTGCACAGAGAACCTCTCAGTTGATGAATCTAGTAAAGATGACGAAGAAGTCCAAGAAACCGAAGGCCCCCGTCGTAGCCAAGGAATACCAGAGAAGAAAGTGTTAATATCTGATACTACTTGCCTTGGTTTAGGTAAGGCATCCTTTGAAAGTATCTACAATTTGCTAGAGGTTGAGGATCTGGAGGAAATTGAAGAAGAGGCAACAACAGATTCTACGAGTAAGTCAGGGAATAATCTCATAGATTTAGCCTGCTCCTATCTTCATAGAATAGCAGCCCGCGCCAAAGTGCTACCTTACAATGACGTTGTCAGATGGGTTATTGAGAGCATCAATATTACAGACAGGACGTTCTTTACCAATGATGAAAGAGCGTTTGGGTCATTTAGAGCAGAAGATATTAAACAAATGTAGCATTTGCCTGAACGGGAGAAGTGTTATAACAAAGCGTTTTGGAGGCTTTTGCCAAGGAGAACACCATTGAATCCGACCCTATCAGACAATGGAGGGATTTTCCGACCATGTACAAACATGAAACATTGGGTATGTACTCTGTAGATTTGTTGGAATCTCCTTGTTGTTATGCTGGTTCAATGATGTGTAGACTCTTCGAAGTCCATGATTCTACTTGATTTTTTATTGAAATGGTACCATTAATGGAGGCTGCAATCAATTCCTATGTTATGGAATGGGCAACCATTTCGTCTAACAAAATGGCCAGCCAAATACCTGACTATAGAAAGAACAGATTTGTGACCACTAGGGTAACACCCCCATTTTATATGAGTTCTTATATTATGGACACCATTTGTTTTAATTCCGAATACCGCATTCTTGGATGGAAATGGACTCGGCAGGATCCCAATCCCATTCACATTATCATAAGGAGATGTGGAAAGCCCATTACAAAAACCACCTATATAGAATTTTTCATGGTTTTATCCTTCCCGTGTATTATGCAATATTCAATAAGCCTGCTCCTAGGTTATCCAAGGAAGCATCAGTCGACCTAACTACAATTGGGAGTTGGTTTGGTGAAGAGAGGTTCATCTACATAAGACTTTTCGACAGCCTTGCCAACCCACATGTCCTTCCCCTGTATATCCCTGATAAATTGTTGGCCAGGGAATTAGCACATCAAATAACAGCTGAAGGGATGTCAATGACTCTAAGGGATTCTAAAGAGCACACGTGGCCAACATTTCCCCTCCGATGCGACGCTTTTACCCTGCATTATTTCAAACATGCAGAGAAGGAAGCCGAGAAAATAAAGCTGTTAAAACTTGCAATCATCCCAAAAAGGCAGTACGATCCTAGATCGGTTGCCTACAATGTTACTTCTCAGGCCAAAATCACCAAATTTGATCATGAGAAGGATAGCTATGATGATTTGTTTGTTTCAGCAGAAGTATTTTCTCAAGTCAAACATTTGGCCAAAATCAAATTGGGAGCGGAAGTACTAGAGGAATTTTATAAGTTCAGGGCATAGAGATTGGAAACACTACCTCTAGACTTATCAAATAAAACCTCTATGGTACAACCACAAGGCCATAGTGAGGAGAAAATTACTGAGAAGACTCCCAAAATTGAAAAAATTCGCGAGAAGGAGAAGACACTAGAAAGGGAGCAGAAGCAGGAAGGAACTAGTGAACCCCTTACGGATATTAATATTGTTCCCAAGTTAATCAAGGAATGGGAATATTTTGATTCGATCATCAACAACCCCAATAAATCCCAAGAGTTCACTACACCAGAAGTGGCTACAGTGCAAAAGCCAAAAGTCAACACAATTCCGATTGTAGGAACAAGTGGCCCACCCAGGTTTTAGCAAGACATGGAGATTAATCCCGAGAATCCTACTGAGGAAATTTTACTGCAAATTGAAAAAATACCACCACTTGATGTCTTCTACAGTCTAAAGAATAGGGCTATAGTTAAAAGACAAAGGAATAAGAGGAAAATTGATCAAAGTCCTCTTTTGACTCCTCAGGCAGAGATGATGAACGTCGTATGGAAAGCAGAGGTCAATCCCTCTGAGGATTTAACAAAACTGTCATAGTATGCGGGAGCTTACACAACAGCGACAATGGATAAGGCCTTAGAGGTTAGCCACCTGATGAGGGAAAAAGACTAGGTAATCATCCAACTGGAAGCACAATCGGAAGGACAACAACAAAAGATAGATCAACTTAAGCAGTGGTTGATAGAACAACGGTAGCAAAATGAACAATTAAAAGAGCAGTTAAAACTGGAAAAGCAGAGGATTGATGAATATACTCTCCATAAACAACAAGAGTTGAGCAGACTGTAGCTATTGAGTGAGCAAGAGAAAAAATTAAAAGAAGAAAAAATCACGCAAATGAAAGACCAGATAGAACAGTTCAAAGGATATCCATAGGTAAATCAATTCAGAACAAAAAAACTGGAAATAACCAAGGCTTTGTCTCAAAAATTGGATATTCTATGCCATAATATATCATTGGCTAGCCCCTTATGTGATATCTCTGCATCTATGATTGAAAAATCAGTGGATGCTAGGCTTGAATTAGATAAGACAGATGAAAAATTAACCAATTTTCTGTCATGGAAAGATTCAAAAGAAGGAATAGCTACAAATCTGCCAAGAATACAAGAATCACATAAGGAAATCTTATTTTCCGAAAGGGAGTCGCAATTAATGAAAGTTGAAAGAGCCACATCCAGATGCAGATTCGCAACAAATAATCTGATCGTATTAATAAACAATGGTTTGCATATGAATAATCTGATCACAGATTCCTCTCCACGTAAACTCCCACAGGCAAAGTTGTTGGAACAACATTGGAAACAAGAGCTGACACACAGGGAAAAATTTATTGGAGGAATACAAAGCTTGACATGGGAAACATTCTGGTTTTTCCTTGTCAAGCCTCATAGTCAACAGATGGCCATGAAGTGTCTCTCGGATGCAATCCACTACATGGTCTCCGAACTTTCCGATGCCACCTACACAGCCCAGCTACACTCCAGGATGAGTTAGCCATTAGAAATCTAGCCCATGCTTGCAATATGTCAACTGCAATCACAGGAAAAGAAACCCATACAGTGAATCCATTCGACCGCCACATCACTGCTATTTTCAAGATGAATCCTAGATTTATATATCTTTTGGTTATACCAGCGCATAGCGATTTTCATTCACAATTTGTTGTCATTATTAGTATTTAAAGACCCTTTCATGTATTTGCAAAGCGTCCACAATTTCTATTAAAACTTATCTCGTAATTTGAACTACTGTACTTCTGATATATATTTTTTATAACAGGCTGGACCAGAGTTCTGCATTTTTACAAAGAGGCTCTTATGAGATTTGTACTATTGCATCTTTTGAAGACATTCCCAAATTAGAAAGCAGAATTTGAATATGATTTACATCAGGAGGATCCAAATGCATACGGTACTACTATCTATGTCTTTGTTTTATTTCTCTATGTGAATCAACATTTATTAGCATTTCTATTATTGATATGTATATATGTTTCTAAAAGCAATTCTTTAACTTGTCACTTCTGAATGTTTCAGAATTGTTATCTTTGGAATATATATGTCAGTGATATATTATGATCAATGAGATAATGTTTCTATTATTACTCTGTTTAATTAATTAAACAAAGTAATCATCATATGAATGCATATTTCTGTTTTATGAATAAGTCATCTTTATGGTTATTTGTTAATAGAAACAATCAAGAATCGTGTTGTTAGAAGAATACCCGGGATAGATTAGTTATCTTTGAATATTTTTTCATAGTAGAATAAAACACTGATCACCCTCGTTATACATTACAAACCAATCACCCATCAACTAATATATCACCGGGGAATCGGTCCCATTACATCCAGTCGGAGCCACCGCACCAAATGGAAAAGGAGCTACACTAAGGTCCGGACCGGGTGCTTTTCCCTAATGTTGATGCAGCGATTTTAGAGGCATCAACAGGTCCTAAGATTACTCCTTAAGCCATATAGTAATCAATTCAATAAAATAAACAAAACTATGGCTTCCTAGAGAACTTTGAATGCAAAACCCCTACAAACCCCTCGCCTAGACATTGACCACCTCCCATTGGCTGACAGAGATTTCCAAATCAAAGACACAACCTCCCCTAGCCATCTATTAAAGCTCCAATACTGGAGTAAAGATAAATTCCTAAACCAGAATGATGACATTCATCTATGGGAATAAAATTTACCCAAATACTTGTTCCCACAGGTACACTAGTTCCCTGAAATCATCGACCTATGCCAACTCTTCCACATCCCAAATCAAAGGGCCATAGTCTCTCCTACCCAATAGGTTTTATTCACAATAACTACAGGTTCAATAAATGGGATGTTGAAAATCTAGGCAAAGCCAAATGAGACCCAATTTTCTATTGAAAACCTACTTGAGCTGTACTTAAAGCTGGACCTTCCCAAGAGATCTCAAATTTTTTAGACATTCATCCTAGAAGAGGCTCATATTCCTACATATAGTCCTCCATACGCTACCACTATTTTCTCTGAGAGGGCCAAACAGATTGTAACCATGTTGTCTTGTATTCTAGGATATACCACTTATAAGCATGTAGATGAAACTATACTTCCTTTCCTTTCTATTTTTTTCATAGGCAAGCCTCCAGTTGCAGTTTTCAATTTTCCCAGTTCTTAGCAGACATAATCCATGATCAATTGATCAGATTTCTAGATGAAAGAGAATTCAAATACCCTTCAGTATTGTTCCATAGGTTCCTATATTTCCAATCAGACATGTTTCCAGTTAGCATCCAAAAGCTGGACACTAAGGGAAATCCTAGGTCTATTATCTTTTGGACACCCTTATTCCAAAAATATTCCACTATTTTCAGCTACAAGGATTTCATTGATTCATTTTTTCACCTAGTGATTAACATGCTAGGCAGTAACAATCAACCTAGGATTAGTGATGAGATAAAGAAAGTTTTATAGTTGTCCAAACACAATATAATAGGAGAATGGTATTTATACAAGAACCACACTGAAATAAGGGTGTATGGATGCCAACTCACTCCTTATAAGCTGCCCAAATATATCCCCATGAGGATATTTTCATTAGAGAATATCAGGCAGATTATAAATTTAGATGATGTGAATTTTCTATTAGCTAGGAACAAAACACAGTTTAAAATCAAAAACCAACTTAGTCCTTTTATCTGCAATAATAGGGAGGCTGGAGAAGAAGGAAGAAAATGTTTACAGGAAATGAAGTTCACCAATAGTATCAAATGGAAATATGACCCTTTAGGTGTCATAAACAAACTAAAACTCAAATTTAATTTGATCCCTTTTATGCATCAGTCCAGGCAAGAGATTGAAAAATATGCCAACCAGTCAGAGTGGCTAGAAAACACCTTGATAGATATGGAGAAACAGATGGATACTAGTTCCATTCTGCATACTCTTTCCCTACAGGACATAAATGTGAAAAGGACTAGGGAAGAAGATTCTTTCTCAAACAAGGATACAACTGATGACAGATTTGAAATCATGTACAGGAAGAAGCCCAAGCTAGATCCTATAAATGAGAAAGAAGAGACAATTGAGACAGTTGAGACAGTTAAAATCATTGATATAGATACAATGGTTAGCGAGAGTACAACTCTACCAGTTTCAGAGGAAACTCATCAGCCTTTGACCTCTAATACTCAGATTATTCAAAAGTAGCTTAGTATTGAAGTCCCTTCATCTAGCAAAACAATGGATAAAGAAAAACATATAAAGGAGAAGTATAAAGAAATCAAGTTGAGAAATGAAGCATTGAAAGTTGAAACCTATGCCCAATATTTCAAACCAACTCCTAGTAATCAGAATAGGTTACTTTCAGATTTTGACATTAAAACAAGGAAAATGCAAATCACCTTTTTCCAGCCCACAGTACAATAGCCTAAGTCATCAAAAGATTACAACAAGACAAAATTTTATGTTTTGGCCAAGAATGTTCATCCTATAGATCATGTTTAATTTCATAAGTAAGCAGGAGAAAATGATATACTCAACAATTACAAACAAAACTATGAGTGCACAAAAACTTCAAAATTCTCTAGAGAATATCATAGCACAGTTTAAACCAAAAACGACATCCACACAAGAAAATGATAAAAGAATTAAATCACTGGAAGAATTGGTTATTAAGAATGGATATAATCCAAATGACATCAAGGCAACAGAGAAGCTCATAAAAAAAAAAAAAGAATGAAGACATTGCTGCATTGAAGAAGCAACTAAAATTGCCTCCTTATGAACATCCATAGACGAAGGAAGTTCTATAGAATCAAAACCAAAAGGATGAGATGATGGACCTCATTCTTTAGCTAAATACTCAATTGAAAGAAATGGATAATGAGATGGATAAGTTAGTACATGAGAAACAGGCCATCATGGAAGCAGCTACTGTAACTGCTATTCCTACAGTTACTACAACAGTTGCTTCTACTTTGGCAGCTTCAGTAGCCACAACAACTCCAGTAGCTACATCACTTCCCACTGCATCAACAACTACATCAGCGATAGGTTCAACAATAGCAACAACTCATCCTAGTGATGAAGCAATTAAATTGATCAAATCCATGGAAGATATGTCCATCCAAACAAATGAAATAAATAGACTTAAAAAACAAATAAAAAGTCTAGAGGATGAAAAGAAACTGGCTCAAATCATGCATAAGAATGAAGCTTAAAGTCAAATAGATTGAATGAAAGGATACAAAAATTAGAGAAACAATTGACACTAAAAGAACCACTAGCCCAAGCAAAACAACTTTTATGGGCCAATATCATTGACTCATTCAATGATATTTGGCCATCTATACAGGTGATATTTGAGCAAAATGATTTGGTCAAAGAGGCCGGTGAGGCAATTCAAATGGTGAGAGTCGAACTTGGGAATAAGCCAGAAGAAGCCTCAAGAATAATCCAATTTCTTAACTCAAAGAACAAGGAATTGTAGGAGCTTGGAATAAGTAATAGAATTGAGACCATAGTAGAGGTAAAGAAGGTAATCACCAAGAGGAACCTGATGATACAACTTGAGGAAAAATTCCATACAATGGAGCTATCAATAGCTAGGTTTATAATAAAATTTAATGCCTTGAGGCAGAAAGGTCTGCCTAATCCATTTGTGATTAATGACACGTTAATGCCACATGAATACTATGATAAGAAAATCAGAGAAGTGGAAAAGGAACAAGCGAACAACTCCTCTATGAAAGGGATTCCTACAGGAAAATTTCTTTATCAAACTTTTGAGAACATCTTTTACCTCCATCATGAGGTGAAACATCTTTTTATAAACAAGAATACCTTTGAAAAATACACTGAAACTGATGAAATCTACAGAAGAATGGTAAATATTAAATTACCAGATGCAGAGTCTTGGGAAAAGTTGAATGATTGACTATGAAGATGAAAGGTAAAACAGATCAGTCAAGGGAAGCCAAGATAAAACAACAGAGACTGACAAATTAGCTAAAAGTCAAAGAGTATCAGGTAAAAGACAAAGTTTAAAAGTCAAAGCTAGAGTAAAGGGAAAACCAGTGTAGAGCAACACCCAAAGAGAGAAATCAACAAAGATCAAAACAACAGAAAATAAAAGAGGGACATCTTGCATCAGTTACATATCTATCTCTATCTTCTCACATGAAGATATTTCCTTTTCCTTGAATAATTCATAAATCAGTTTTAGGACATTTTTTAACATTTTTTGAATAAATACTTCACAACTCGAAGTATTGAGTGTGGATTGCTAAAAATTTCTATAGTTATTTTGATCTAAAAACCTGAGGGTTTATTGTAACATTTTCAAGTCAGTAGAATGGATTGAGTAATAAAGGAATTGCATTACATGATTCATGTTTTCAGCGACTTCAGTGAAGTATCTTTAATTTGTTAAATTGTTATTTTCTTGAGTATTTCACAAACATACATGTTTCCTAATTTGAATGAAATAACTGGAATGTTACTACAGAATTTTTTTAAATACACTCTGTCTTGAATAGTTATTCATTTTGATGTTTTCTTCTAATATCCAGAGTAGGGAATTCTTCATTGCTCCCTAGTTTCGATTGACCTCTTTCATTTCCCTCATTATCTGGTTTGAGGAATCTTTAACTGCTCCTTGACCCCGAATGAAAAACCACTTCACCATCCGGCCTAAAATATCTGAATTTACTGAGCTACCTTGCCCTGTGAACACTATCTTTAAAACTTGATTCGGTCCTTTTTTCTTGACATTTGGACTCCATGGCCCAATGCTAAAAAGACACTTATATATCCATCTGAATCAATGATTCCACCACCAAATCAACTCAAAACACAATCAAGCTTAAATAACTAGCCTAAAATCAATTAACTCAACAAAGTTAAATCATTAAGAGAGAGCCCTCTTTGAGCATTAGGAAGGATAGATCCTAATCTCAAAAGTAGGTTTGTGGTTACCTCTATCATTTATTTAAACACAACATGACAAACCTAGGGAAATTTTGCAGTGATAACACATTCATTGAATACCCGATCAGATGACACTTGATCAAGACTCAACCAATCAACTGGAATAGTTAGATCACTATAACCAGTATGCAGAACTAAACCCAAAATACTTCATCAACACACATAATCAATTGAAGTCCTGATCATTAAAATGCCAAAATGTATGCACTACTTCACTTAGACCAACCTGTGTGCATACATGATTTTCTGTAAAGAAACCCACGTACATATATTGAAATACTAAAAACTGAAAATTTGACTACTACAATTTTCAAAAGAATACTGAGTCATACTTAGATCTACTACAACACTCTGAACAAAACTGTTTCTGATCTTCAATAAAAAATGGTAAGTAATCTTAACATTTTTCAATCAATCCATAACCACATTCAATCGTTTCTACTTCAAACATGATCATTTAACCAAGTTCAATCATGAGGACATCATTAAGAAACAACAGAGAAGTAGCAACACTGAGCAGATTGATCAGTTATTTATGAGCATAAACCCTTACTTTGTATATGCTACTTTGAAGAGACTAACCAACATGTATACACATTTTTCCCAAGACCAACCAACATATATATCTCCAAATTTTGACCTAAAATATCGCAGTTCTTTAGAACTTCAGAAAGACCCAGATCATAATATTTAGAGATAAAAACATGCTTCATCACTTAGATCTAGTAAATCCATGGGCATATCATAAAATGAAAAATCATTTTAGGTCTCGTGATTCTGATCCATCATTGTATTCATTAGTGCATAATTATTTTAGATCTATTAGATCTCATCCATCATCAAACTCTCAGGTGCATACTTAGTTTAGATCAAGCAAAGCATAAAAAAACCATAACATGCATATTTTATTTTGATCTAACTTCATAATATTTCCATCACTTGCACAACATAACAATTTTATCTTCACCTCCTTATATAGTTTTAGCCTTTTTCAATACCACGAGTCAAAACCATAGTTATGCCGATGGTATTCTTTACGGGATCAATATTTTTTGTCGCGCTCATTACTATGGTCCAATATCATTGTAAGAGGCCTTGGTATTTAGAATACCATGGTGAAAAACCCATACGCTACTTTTCTCCATTGAACTCACATGCATACATGACTTGGCTTAACAGAACCCGCCTATAGTTCTTGAACTTCCAATTTTATCATTCTTTTGAACTTATTCCTCTAAATTGCCATACATTCTGTCACATCTGTAAACACAACTACCATGCATTCTGTCACATCTGTAAACACAACCGCCATGCATTCTGTCACATCTGTAAACACAACTGCCATGCATTTTTTCATATTTGTAAACACATACCATTTATACCTTTAACAAGTAGATCAAGAGACAACTTATCAATTAGGATTCCATTTCATCAAATAGTTTTTCATTAAGGACAACTCCTAATTCATAATTCCAATAATATCCACGTATCAAACTTCTAATTATGATCTGTAAACCTTTGACCCATCATTCTCATATTCTGTTCCATCAGTTTGTCACCTCTGAATTGAGCTGTGAATTCTGATATAAGTGAGTTGCCATCAAGGAGAACACATGCATCATAATGTCAACACCAACGAGTGTTCCCACTCGAAATTTGAGTAAACTGATAGGGAGATAAGTTGAAAATACAAGTTGAGAAAGTAGTTTTTTCTTTTTTCCCTCTAAAATTTGATGATGTAATCTAATCTTATTTTATTATTTCCACTATTATTTTATAATTTCCTTTGGAGGCCCATTTTAGACCTCAACATTCCCCTAATGAGGTCACCTTATATGGACAAGTAGAAGTTTGCTTTTGAATTTATTTATTTATTCATGTAAATTAATTTAGATTAGCCTTAAACACATGTATAATTAGAGATGTCGACCTCAACATCAAGTGCACCCTCATGAAATCCTATAAATAGAAGAGACCTGAAGCTCATTTGGACACATCTATCAAGCACTCTCTTCTCTCTTATATCATCTGGTTCATGCAGGTCTGACGAAGGATAGCTCATGCAAAGGGTATGAAACTACAGTGTCAAAGCTCGTACATGTCTAGGGTTTCTGAGTCTCAGACACTTGCGCGTAACTAAGGTTTTTTGTCCCTAGAATCTGGCTCAGTATGGTCCTGGGAGCATCCAGGAAGTTTTAGATACATGCACAGGGTGTGTAAGAGAGCATCCGGGAGGCTAGGGTTTCTGTAATGCAGTTAAACCCCAGATTCATGCATACATCTCTCCCAGGACAGTCAAGATCTGTCCCAGATGCACTAATTCAATTCTTCAAAGAGTGTCCAGATCTGCCTGAGACGCTTGGACATAGTATATTTGCATGTGTCTGGTACCAAAAGATGAGTTATCAGTATGAAATGATGTTCAACAGTGTTCAACATAGTACCAACAATATCCAATAGTTAACTACAGTCAGTGACAATGCATTACAGTCCTGAGAACCACGATCTTTGAGTATAAGTATGTTTAAGGTCATGTTATGGATGTTCTAGTTGTTTTGTTGCATAAATAAAGATATGGATCATTGTACTCTCTTTTGCTAAATCATTTGATGACGATCTAGGAAGAAGAAGAATTTTCAAGGGTTTCCCACATAGTGAAATTTTCCGTGGTCTCTGACCAATCCTAGTGTCTCTATGTGTGCATGATTTTCTTCTATTGCTCTTTATGTTCCACTACATTGTTGATTATGATGTTGTTATTTCTAGATAATTGCATATGTTGATGAATAAATTTGTAGATATGAATAATGTAATAATGATATGGGGTGAACTTAATGTGTTAATAAAGAAATTTAATTATTAAAGAAAAGAATAATGTAGCCCTATGAAAAGTTAACAAGGTACCAGAGGAGGGATGAAGAAAAGCCATTGAGATCACCCGAATGACGAAACCATTGATCGAAGCAAGAAGAGTATGGTGGAGACCTAAAATAATAATAGGGTTTGAATAAAACCCTAGGCAAATTTATTATTAGGGTTTGATGGATTGTTTGAGGTTAGAGTTGGAAAGAAAACCCCAGTTTATGGAAAATACATGAGATACAACATGGTCAATGTGAGGAGGTTCAAGCACTTGTGAGATATTTGATGAAGCTCTAGATGGGATAATCCCTAGTAAGCATGGTTGGTTGATTAAAGGTAACATTGGTATGCAGCCTATGGATGGTGATGGTTGGTTCAAGAGGGAGAGGATCACCTCTAATTAAATATAAGTGTTTCTTGACTTATGTTACCTCTTACGTATGTTTATACTTATGGATATGATTATTATTTTGATTGTTTATACTTCCTGCATATGTATTTGAGTATATGGATGCTTCTAACCTCCTAGTTGAGATGTGATGAGTGGATCCTTCTTAAGGATTATCTTGTTGGAAAATCAAAGAGATTATATTAGGGTTTTATTCTCCTTTCTTGATAATTACCTGTGAGTGTGTTGGCTTCCTTTACTTCTATATTATTTTTTATTTCATCAAGAAATTATACATATATGAAGATCACAAATCAAGAGACACAAGATATAGGCACATGCCAGGGAAAAATCCCCTCGAGCGGAAAACCTAGTCAAGATCATTCTTCCTTTCAATATTATTCTTTGAGAATCTTTACCCTAGACCAAGACTAGACTTCCCCTCGACACCATGTCAGCCTTCAAGATATTTGACCCCTTCTAACAACTTCGACTAGGAAGCAGCTTTAGGCAACAATGAAATATTGGGATACTTTGATCTCCCAACCCAGACCATGAAATAGGGAGAGAGAGGCACAAAAAGCTCAATTTTATTCTTCTCTAGAAACTCGCCCAAACTCACACTTCTTTTTTCCTCTTGACAACAGAATTTTTACTTCTCCAACTCTTCTTGAGATATCGACCTTCCTTGAGAGTGGGCGATCCAGATGACTTCGACCTCCTTCAATATATAAGCTTCTTGTGGATCGGATGGGGGTCCTTATGTACACTTGATCTTCCTCATGCCAACATTATGTGGAGGGTACATAATTCATATTTGACTTGATACAAAACCTTTTTACATGATTCAAAATCCCAATAAGAGGTCTCTTTCAATATACAATGACTTTATAAACTCAATATTAATCCTAGGAGTCCAGAATGGGGAATTTTACTAACATAATGCTTACCAAAGCATGAAACCCATGCTTTAATAAGTCATTGTTACAATAATAAAAAATATTTTATTTATTCTTTTGGCATGTACATTACACAATTACTCAAGTACATTATTGAAGACTCAACATAGTTACATTTTCTAACACTCCTTCTTAACTACGGAGGTATTCATAATGTAAATATACAATGGAAGATCTCAAACTATATGAAACCATGAAGAAATTTTAGGCACCTTAATGGCATGGACTAGATTCCTGACCAAGGCAATCTATCCAACCGGTCACTCAACAATTTAGGGACTGCAATTCCATGCACCAGATTCCTAACCAAGGAAATCTATCCAAGTGGGACTAAGGTGGACTCAATCATTCAGCCCCTCTAGGTACTATCAGGCATACTTTATAACCACCAACCCAAACATACAGGTGTGTATCCAAAACAGAGCTCAATAAACAACAACACCTTTTCAATTTCAAGATCCAAAGATCAACATAGAGTGTCGGATTGATGTCTCCGCAGGAAATGCTTCACTCGCAAATCCTCAACAAATCTCCTCCAATTCCTTATCATCAATACAATCACCAATATCTATTAAACCCAACAGGTTCCTTAGACATTTTAAATTCTTATTAGGAATAGCCTTTGTCAAAATTTCTTCTACCTGTTCATCTATCGAAACATACTCTAACTTCACGATCCCATCTTGCACCAAGTTCCTAATAAAGTGGAAATTTTTATTGATATGTTTCATCCTCGAATGAAACACAGAATCTCCAGACATCTTGATACAACTTTTATTATCACAATTAATCATAGTATTTCCCAAAGACTTCTTGAACAAATATGTCAGAAGTTTCCTTAACCAAACAACCTATTTTACTACTTCACATGCAGCCACGCATTTGGCCTCGACACTACTCAATGCAACTTGATCTCGCTTCCTACTCATCCATGAGATCATAGAAGCTCCCAAACTAAAGAACACTCTGGTAGTGATTCTTCCATCGGTCTCACGACCACCCAAATAGAGTATGTGAAGCTAATTAGCTTCACTTCCTCACTATCATACTTTAGGCAGTGATGTATAGTTCCACGAAGATACCTCAATATATGTTTGGCATCTATAAAGTGATCATGACGAGGCTCCAACTGAAACTAACAATTTTCACTTTAAAACATATATCTGGCCTAATATTTACAAGATACATCAGGGAACTCACCAACTGATGATATGAGGTAGGATTCACGAGGCTAGAGTTGAAGCTCCTCAACTTCCTGAGGTGGGTGATCATAGGATTAACCATTGGCTTGGAGTCTACCATCCCAAATTTCTTCAATAACTTGATGATGTACTTTCCTATCCAAAGATATATCTCCCAAGGTCTCTCCATACTTATAGACCCAGGTAGTAATACGTCATTCCTATATCCTTCATCTTGAATTCATCTACCAAATATTATTGCATTCTTGAATTCTTCGTTCCAAACTAGTGATGAATATATCATCCACATATAGTAGAATAATGAAGGGTTATTCACATCCTTGATATATAGATTCAGATCCGTAGTACTCTTCATGAACTGAATTCCAAGAAGATATGCATCCATCCTTGCATACCACTCCCTCGATGCTTTATTCAAGCCATAGAGGGCCTTCTTGAGTCTGCAAAGATGAGAATCCCTATTATTCACTTAAAATCCTTCAAGTTGTTCAATGCACGCTTCATCATAAATGATCCCATTTATAAATGCGTTCTTAACATCCATTTGATGGATATTTCACCCCATTGTAGAAGCCAATGAAATCAACGATCTAATTGTAGTTTACCTTTTGAGAGAAACCCCTTGCAACGAACCTTCCTTTGTACTTGTATGTACTTACATCAATAGCATGTTTGATCTTATAGATCCACTTCGATGTGACGACTGATTTGTCACTATGTCTAGGAATGATATCCCAAACCCCATTCTTTATACACAGATTTCTTCCAAACTTCTTCATTCTCAGCTTCCTAGAATGTAGATGGTTTGGATTCAATCAACTTTTTCATATATGCAGCATAACCAGAATACCTTTTCGGTTTCTTACTTTCCCTAGAGGACCCTTTTAGAGATTCATTTCCTTCAACATCTTCTAATGTAACTCTCAACCAATTTGGCCTCTTCCTTGTGTTTGGGATAACCACCGATTGAATAGTCTCACTTGGTCCTTATTCATCATCATTTATAGTAGAGTTCTCATGATGAACTTCATCTTCGTAAAATACAGGAACTTATTCATCATCAGAATCAATAGGAATATCCTTTTATTTCTTGTAATCTTGATTCTCATCGAATATGAAATCCTTGCTCACTCCAATGTGGCTTTCTTCCTTTATGTAAATTCTACATTCTCTCGAGGAAAGACTATAACCAACTAATATTCCCTTGATGCTGGTTGAATCCAACTTCTTTCACTTGTATTTAAGAATATGGATATATGCTAGAATTCCAAATATGAGGAGATGACCCACACTTAGCTTCTTCCTTGTGAATACTTCTTTAAGTGTAGTATTATCAAGAATCTTATAAGGAATTCTATTTTGAGTGTACACAGAAGTCATTATTTCTTCACCGATAAGAACTTATGTAGATCATGATCAAGGAGCATAGTTTGAATGCCTTCTTCAATTGACCTATTCTTCCTTTCATCCAATCCATTTTTTTCGATATAGTAGGGAAAAATGATCTCCCTCTTAATACCTGAAACCTTACAATATGAAATTAACTCTTTATAAGTGTATTCCCCACCATTTTCAGACCTTAGAGTCTTTATCTTTCTTTTAGTTAGGTTTTCCACCTTTTCCTTGAACTCCTTGAATTTATCAAATAATTCGTCTTTAGTTTTAAGTAGGTAGAGCCATGTCTTCCTCGAATGGTCATCAATGAATGTTACATAATAGAAATTTCCTCCAAATTTTTTGTCAAACATGGGTCTGGATACATTATAATGGATGATATCTAACATTTCTTTAGATCTAGATTAACTATGATGAAATGGATTTCTAGTATGCTTCCCCAAAGAGCACCATTGAATACACCTTCATGATCTAACTTCATATCAGGAATACCATGAACTAATTGACTAAGAGTAGGTATGACTCTATAATGAATATGACCATACCTTCCATGCCATTGTTCAATGGGACTTATTTCCATATGAACCAAAGCTTGAGGAGATGGAGTGATAACCTAGTAAAGACTTTCTTCTCAAACATCAATAACCCTAGCTTTGTCAATAATAGAGTTCTTTCCCAAAACTAATACTTTTACATCAAAAAAATAAATCCCTTCCCCTTTATCTTCTAAACAAGAAATAGAAAGTAAATTCCTTTTCAAACCTAGAACATAAAGAATGTTGTTGAGATGGACCCTTGATCCATTATCCATCTTCAATGATGTTGATCCCAGGCCTATAACGACACAGATTTTGTTGTCACCAAATTCCACTGCATTAGAGGATGACTCCTTTGATAGTGTGTGAAGTTTCTTTCTTTCACATGTCACATGTTTCGATGCTCCACTATCAATGATCCACACATTGTCATCAGTAAGAGAACCTCTAAGGGCAGCCAAGAATCCTTGACTCTTAATTTTGTTGAATATATAGTAGATGATCTTCTTGATCCATCTTCTAGAAGAATTGAAACCCAATATTATGTAGGTAACCATAGATGGATAATCCATTCCAACCAAGTGATCTTCAACTTCTCTTTACCTTAGCTCTGATACCATGTTGGAAAATCAAGGAGATTCTATTAGGGTTTTATTCTCCTTTCTTGATAATTACTTGTGAGTGTGTTGGATTCATTTAGTTTTTTATTATCTTTTATTTCATCACGAAATTATACATATATGAAGATCACAAATCAAGAGGCATAGAATATAGGCACATGCCAAGGAAAAACCCCCATCAAGTGGGAAACCCAATCAAGATAATTATTCCTTTCAATTTTATTCTTTGAGACTCTTTACCTTAGACCAAGACCAAACATTCCCTCCACACCATGTCAACCTTTAAGATATTCGATCCCTTCTAGCAACTTCGACTAGGCAGCATCTTACGACAACAATGAAATCTTAGGAGACTTCGATCTCCCAACCCAAACCACAAAAACAAAGAGAGAGAAGAACCAAAAGCTCAATTTTCTTCTTCTCTAGATACTCCCCCAAAATTTCGCTTCTTTCGTCCTCCTGGAAACATACTTCACACTTCTCTAACTCTTCTAAAGATATCAAACTTCCTTGAGAGTGAGTGATCCAAATGACTTCGACCTCCTTCAATATATAGGATTCTTGTGTGTCGAATGGGGGTCCTTGGTCGGACTTGATCTTCCTCAGGCCAACATGATGTGGAGGTTACATAATTCATATGTGACTTGATTCAAAACCTTTTTACATGATTCAAAAGTCTAAGAAGTGTCTCTTCGAATATACAGTGACTGTATAAACTCAATATTCATCCTACGAGTCCAGAATGGGGACTTTGAATATTATAGTGATGACCCAAGCATGACTCATGCTTTAATAAGTCATTGTTAAAATAATAAAAATTATTTTATTTATTATTTTGACAAGTGCATTACATAATGACTCAAGTTCATTATTGAAGACCAAACATAGTTACATTTTCTAACACATCTAAAACGCAGGAAAAATGGCTAGAGCTGGAAAAGGTTAAGAGGCATTATATGAAAGGGTGATAAAGTGATTCAAACTACCCATGTTTAATGAGGAGGTGCACAGGTATTTGAATACCATAAGGTATGCATGGTATGTTGTATTTCAGTTGTAACATTGATGGCTAGGTAAGACCTAAGGTATGATGAGAGTGTCTCCTTCTTTAATGGATCATACATGCATATGAAAGTGACTTGGATATATGTTTCAGGGATGAAATGATGCACCTAGTGTTGAACATTTTTATCTTCTTCAATTCTATGAGGATATTTAATGTTGATACATTGATATACTTGATGTTTGTCTAAAATCTATTGGTTGGATGTCTTGATATTATAAAGAAGGCTAGCACCTTGACTCTAGGATATGATACTCTTGATACTTGATGATGGATTTAATATAGGTTGACTCATTAATTCTTATACATGATACTATTGAAAATTCACATAATAAGAATGATAATGGAAAGAGAGATAGACAATCTTATTGTTTCGGTAAAAAAATTATGATCTAAATTGATCCTATTGATCATGATAAGCATGGTAACCTTAATGTTAGAGATGTAACTATGACATTGATATTCTAGATCTCTTACTACCAGTTGTCATTCCTTGATAGCATATTGTTAAACTGAATGCCCTAACTTGATGGATTGACTTCATAGAAAGTGTTATTGTGCTCATATGATGTCACACATGTCTGCTCCCCTAATATTTTTAGTCTAACACTTGATGAAATATTGATGACAATGATGTTGATGACAATGATAGATATATTGTTATGATCTAACAGATTTTTTGTTGCACGATGCTAGTAGACACAGGTTGGTGACATGAATGAAGATGAATGAAGTAGATTCTTACATTATGTATTGTTGAAGTATGATTATGTGTATTTGAACTACAACAAGTCACAGTCTAGATCTCGTACAAAAATTAGGGTTTCTGGGGCAGATCAAATAGTATTGGTCCCCGAACGCTCTGGCAGAGTGGTCAATGGAGCGCTCGAGTAGCCCCAAACACAAGCATAATAACTAGAAGAGAGTATTTGGGGGTTTGGACCAGTTATGGGTAAGTTTGACGCCTGAAACAAGCATACAGTCTTCCTAGGAGCACTCAGATCAGACACATATGCCATCACACAATGGCTTAGAGAGCATCCAGGATGCTAAAGACGCTCCCATACGAAGCTGAAGGGAGTGTTCAAGGGTTTGAATATAGTTGACCATCATATGAACTTTTCTAAATTTGTCTGAACTCTGAATCTAGGTGTCTCTAACATACTCTGCCACTATAAACTGATTTCTGAAGTTGTTGGGTTAAATTGTTGATCATAACGAAGTATTTTGCATGAAACCAAATGTTCACCTAGAAGATGTTTGTATTACAGATGTGTTGTAGATAAAAATAAGAGTTGAAAGCAAGAAAAGCTTGAATGTTTTCCATAATATGAACATTAAGATTGAACTTGTGTTTGCCGGTGACTGGGAAATACATATAGATATGTCATTATTTTAGGTTTGTGCTACAAGAGGTTGACTTGATTTTGCTGATTGATATAGATGAGGTGTGTTTGGAGCTTTGACATGATGCTTGACAATGACTTAGAAGTTTGACTTGATATTGAGATATGTTTTTGACTATAGATCTCTCTATAATAGAAAATTTGGTTTTGACCTAATGTCTACTTATTTGAATTGACTATTATTGATTTTCCCTGATATCAATGCTATGTGGGCATAATGACCTTCAATTATTTATATGAATATTCAGAAAAATGGTTTTGTATTGGTCTCCTTGTTCATAGGAAAACGGTTGAAGTATTGGTAGTTGCAATTCAGTATGAAGATGGAATCTACATGACTTATCCTTTGTGTATGCATTTTCATCTAGTTACATAAATAACTTGTATTATTATTATGAGGATGACTTGATGAAGTTTTTGATTGGTATTGCATGATATATGACAAACTTTTTGGCATGATAATAAATGAAGTCAAGACTTGATATGAGCTCTACCTGTCACCTAGTTGAAAGAATTAATATTTTTATATTGATGACTTCGATAATAGTTTTGATCTAACTTCTAAAATTTGATGAGAGACTTTGTTGATACAACATTAATTTACGTAAGGTTGATTATGTTGGCTTAGTAAGGAAGTATGTTTGCAAAGAGCATTGCATGAAGCAAGTTGCCAGGTTCGGATATGTCCATAATTAACAGTTATCTCATGAAGTCAGGATGATGAGTTGGCCTTGATTTTTATTATGGTTCTGGTTTTACATATTGATGGTCTATTCTTGATAGGTGATGAGCCTATGACAATCTAAATAATAGGGAGATGGTTTCTGAAGCTCAAAATGATGTATCATGACATGGTGAATCAATTTTTCAAATTTTGGAAAGAAAATATATATTTCAAGGTTGTTGAAAAATGTTTTTGAATTATGGAAATGAAAATCCTTTGACACTTCGATTTGTAGGTCAAAAGGTTGTTGAACTTGACATGGAATTTTACAATTGATTGAAGTATTTATGTTACAATTTTGAACATATATATATATATATATATATATATATATATATATATATATATATATATATATATATATATATATTAGTTAAAGTTTAAATATCATTTATAATATTTACATTTACATACCTTCTTCAACTTCTAGTTGAGATTGATTTTACCTTTCAATATTTGTGCACTCTTCCTTCTTTCTTTTGTATTTGTTTCTCCTATATTTTCCACCAGATTCAATGTCTCTTGTTCAATCATATTTTCTCTTGAAATTTCTTTTATTTCCCATGATAATTCAATCTATGTAGATTTTTAAAATCGAAACCAAAAAAGTAAATTTGAAAATCCTGCAAAAAAAACTCGCTTTCAAAATTTAGACGAAAAAACTCACTTTAAAAATTCAGCACAAAAAAAGTCACTTTAAAATTTCTCCGCAAAAGATTTACTTTAAAAATTAAGCCCACAAGACTTACTTTAAAAATTAAGATAGAACATATCACTTTAAAAATTCAAGCCAAGAGACTTACTTTAGAAATTAAGTTAAAAAATATCACTTTAAGGCCAAAAGACTTACTTTAAAAAGTAAGCTAAAAAATCTCACTTAAAAAATTCATCCCAAAAGACTTAATTTAAGAATTAAGCTAAAAAATATCACTTAAAAAATTGAGTGCAAAAGACTTACTTTGAAAAATAATATAAAAAATCTAACTTATAAAATTCGACCCCAAAGACTTGCTTTAAAACTTCAGTCCAAAAAATTTCCTCCAAAGAAATTAGCCTAGAGGATTTAGGTTAGAATTTCACTCCAAATGAGGAGAGAGCGCGAAAATAATATTTTGGCTCCATTTATTTATATCCTTCGGGTGAAACATTTTATTGGAGGGTTGCATCATTCAATTTTTGTGGCCAATGGAAAATAGCGACACATTTTCGGCCAAACTTTTAAAAATAATTCTATCTAGCTTTTAAAGTAATTCAGTCGAATAATTTTTCCTTTTATTTTAACGAGCCTCGACGACAAACACAAGTTCGGTTGAATGTGGTTTTAGTTTGGCCGATCTTTTTTAACTTGCAACTCTGCAACAACTCGGATTTGGTCAACGTTTTCCAGCTTCGGAATGTTTAAGCTCCATGAAATTTGGTGAAAATATTGTCGAAACTAATACTAGAATTTTTAGAATTGAATTTAATTTCAGTAGATATAAATCTTATGGAATTTCATAGAAATTTGCTAATTTTAATTAATTTTCTTAAAAAATGTGTGCGAGAAATTTTTGAAGGTCATTATGATTCAGTGAAATCAAAAATTTTGTATCTACTAAAATACACTATAGAACAATATGATAAATTCATGGTTCATTACACTCAGTTGTCTTATGTAATGGGTAGTTTTTAGTTTTTTATTTTATAACTTATATGTTGAGAAATTCGATGCTCAGCGAAACATCTTCAAAATCTATAGTTTTTTCTGATTGGTTCAATTAAGAAAAATCTATTAATTATGGTGTGCATCAATTGGTTTGGTAAATATAATGATATCAAAGAAGAGCCTATATAGATTGTTGCAACACATTATTTTTTTCAAAAACGCCAAGTTAACAAATACATTAGTGCTGAAAAACGTTAAATGTTATGAACCCTTCATTTTCAAAGAACACACAGTCAAACAATTGTTAATTTGACATCCTAAATGTGAATAAAAAATTCAAAAAAATAACTAATACAAAGCTAATAACATTTCTGACAAGTTTACATTTTATTGTAAAATGAAATTCTAAACAAAAAAATTGCTTTGTCTTGCCGAAATTTGAAGAACTTCTAAAAATGATAATTTTTTTTTTCTCAAAAAAGGGAAAAAAGTCTAACCCAACCTCACATTTTCACCCATATATATATATATATATATATATATATATATATATATATAGATATAGATATATATATATATATATATAGATATAGATATATATATATATATATATATATATATATATATATAATGTCATAGAACCTGAATAAATTCATCATTGAGCCACTCCATTCACCTAGAGTTGTCACCTAACATCCTTTGAAATGTTTTCATGAGATTTTCTATTTTTAAGGCTGAGATATTTGTCCTATATGTGACTGCATGGATGTATTGTTGATGATCACATATGAGTGTTGCCTTAATATGAAATATGCCATGATATTATTGGTTACAGGTCCATTGCTTTACACTTGATCGAGATTGAGTTTGATGTTGCTAGCATGGCTAGCTGCGAGGTAGGATGTAGAAGCTCCTTAGAGATCTGTTTGATCAGGACCTGAATATGACATGGGTACATAGTGATGACAAAAAATCCCCCCCCCCCCCCCCCCCCCCCCCACACACACACACACACACATATATATATATATATATATATATATTTGGGACTGAGATACTTCCATATGTTGAGATAGTAGAGATATTCGAGACAAGCTTAGGCTTGTGATTGGCACCTCCTTGAGAGAAAGGATGATTATTGTATCCTTTTTTGATTTATATCATTATTTATGACCTAACATGATTTGATGTCATGTATGGACATGAAAGCAATTGCTATTGAGATAAGAAATACTAGTTTTCAGTATGATGAAAGCATCGTTGATCGAGGACACTTAGCCAACTCTTCCTCCCTGTATGAGCTCTGAGGGTGAGGAATTGAGATAAAGGGCTCCGAGGGTTGAGGGAACTCTGGAAAATAGGGTCTGACCCATATCTGTTACCCATAGGGTTGGGGATGTTCCTCCCCTACCTTCATAGGGCCAGAGAATGTTTCTCCCCTGTCTGGTCATTGCAGAGTATACCCCAATTAGCATCATACACACAAGTAGGGATTTTGGGAACACCATACGTTGTTTGGACAACGAGTTGAGATTGTACTTGGGGTGTACAACCCAAGTCAATTATGATGCAAGTGTTCTTCCACATGACTATTTAGGGTCATCAATGGGAAGATCAGTAGGAAATAGGATGGGTTGAGATAACCCTGTACAGTTATGGGTTGAGATTAAGCTCCTTGATGAGATCCTAGGGTCAAGATGTGCTCCCTTGTGCCTTTGGATATCATATTGCTTGATACGGGGTTGTAGATGTATAGCTCCCCCATGAGATTCTGGGTCGAGATGTATTCCCTGATGCAGTTACAGGTTGAGATGTGCTCCTTGATGATATGCTCTTCGATGATGATTGATAATGATATTTTAGGTAGCAATTCACTGGAAGAGATTCTCGGTAGAATTATGGATAGAGGGTGGTAGCTGAAGGTCCCCTCTAGTAACAAATTCTTCTTCTTCTTGATTCGAGAATTTTCAAAATACGAGCAAAAACAATCGAGAGAAAAGAAGGAATAAGAAAAGGATAAATTTAAATGTACATTAATGATTTGTGATTATGAGATACTAGATATGGTGATGGCATGACGTCTACATGAAAAATATGATCAGTGATGACACATGATGACACTTGAATATACCAGAATGGCATATTGATCAATGGACATATATTAGCTGGTGGAATGCTCGCTAGTTGAGCGGGAGTGTCAAAATTATGCAACTGCAGTAAAATTCTAATTTGGACAACTCATATGATTTTGGATTTAAGAGATCTGTGGTTTGTGTCTTTTGAATCAGTGATCAGAGAATCCACAGTTTGAACATCTTTATACCAACATTTCAAATCCCAAGTGGGATCCATCATCAAGGTTGAAGAATGATGATAAAAGAAGAGCAATAAGGCAGAATAAATACTAATGAGGAAGAAGATTAAGGAAGAACATAGAGTCGGCTAGAATTTTTAATTTATTATATATAATTTTTTTTTTTTTTTTTTTTCATTCATATTAATAATTAATATTTATAATAAATTAATTATTATAAATAAATAAATAAATAAATAATAATAATAATATTTTATTGTTATTATTAAAATAACAATAAAATATTATTATTATTAATTATTTATAATAATTAATTTATTATAAATATTAATTATTAATATGAATAAAATAAAAATAAAAATAGAAATAAAATAAAATTATATATAATAAATTAAAAATTCTAGCCGACTCTTTGTTCTTCCTTAATCTTCTTCCTCATTAGTATTTATTATGCCTTATTGCTCTTCTTTTATCATCATTCTTCAACCCTGATGATGGATCCTACTTGGGATTTGAAATGTTGGTATAAAGATGTTCAAACTTTGGATTCTCCGATCACTGATTCAAAAAACTCATATGATGACTATAATAATTGTAATATATTTCTCTTGTCAAGAGGACCAAAATCAACCTAAAGATCACCTTATTTGGACAAGCATAAGTTGGTTTTTGAATTTATTTATTTACTCATGTATATTGGTTTAGGTCGGTCCTAAGAAAATATACAATTGGACGGGTGAGCCTCAACATCAAGTGGAACCTCATGAAAACATATAAATAAAAGAGGCATCAATCTAATTTGGACACATCTATCAAGCACTCTCTTCTCTCTTCTATTGTCTGGTTCGCACAAGTTTGACTTAGGAAAGGTCGTGCAAAGGGTCTAAAACTACAAAGTCAAATCTCGTACGTAACTAAGGTTCTCATCCCTAGAAGCGAGCTTAGTATCATCCTGGGAGTGTTCGGGAAGTCTTGAACGCATACACAATGTGTCTAAGAGAGCGTTTGAGAGGCTAGGGTTTCTATAGTGCAATTGGATACTGAACACCCGCATATAGTTCTCTTAGAACCATTTGGATATGTCCTAGACGCACTCATCCATTTATTTATAGACCGTCCATATATACCTTAGACGCTCACACACAGTATATCTACATGTGTTCGGGAACAAAAGACGAGTTATCAGTATGCAACTATGTTCAACAATGTTCATAATAGTAACAACAATATTCAACAATTAACTACAGTCCGCGACAATGCATTACAGTCCACAGAATCAAGATCTTCAAGTATAAGTATGTTTAAGATCATGTTATGGATGTTCTAGCTGTTTTGGTGCATAGATAAAGATATGGATAACTGTACTCTCTTTTTCTAAATCATTTGATGACAACCTAAGAAGAAGAAGAATTTCCAAGGCTTTCCCAATAATGGGTTTTTCCCTGATCTCCGACCAATCCTGGTGTCTCTATGTGTGTATGCCTTCTTCTATTGTTCCTTATGTTCCACTTCATTGACAATGATGATGTTGTTCTTTCTATGTAATTGAATATGATGGTGAATAATTTTGTAGATCTTAATAATGTAATATTGATATGGGGTGAACTTAATGCGCTAATAAATAAATGCAATTATTAAAGAAAAGAACAATGTAGTCCTATGAAAAGTTAACAAAAAATAGGGGCTATTTGCTACAAGATGAGCTTACAACATTAGGCATAGAGTCATCTAATTTTGTAACAAAATTTCCTTTAGTTGTGAAAATATGATAATCCAAATAATCCAAAATATTGATTGAATTTATTTGGCATCATTTCCCAACCATGTTGTGCTTCTAGCTTCCTTTTACATTCATGCAATCTATGTGAATGGTGGAAGGTATCCAATAAGGGAAATAATTAGATTTATGAACTCCCTTAAAAATATGTTGTATCTAGAGGAATTCTACGACTTAGTACGGGGATATATTGTCACATAAGCATTAACCTTGAATTAAAAAATACACAAATTAAAAAATATTAAAAACTACAAGTAGTCATTAAAGAAAAAAACACATGTCATCTTTAGAGTAAGAAAATATAACTCAATTTTAAATTAAATTAAATTTGATTTTTTGACTTAATACTATAAATAAAAAATAAAAAATAAATTTAGCATATGCTCTCAACAACAACAACATTTAATTTTGATTATGAGTTGGTATTCGATGTTTAAAAAAAATACTCAATTACTTTTTAATAATAAGCGTAATGAATAGTTGTTTATGTTCATTAGTAACTAATGAAATTACAAAAAAAAAAACATTTATTAATTGACAACAAAAAGAAATATATTATTCATATTTGATTGCACTAGGAGATGTTGTCATGTAACATTATGTGATAACAAGAAATTAACAAAGGAAATAGTTGAAAATTTGTTGCTTTATATAAGAATTGATAAAACAATTGAAAAATGTGTCGAAATTTGTTCAAACAATCACAACATTTGCAATATTTAATATAAGGGTAAAACAATGTAAAGAAAACTTCACACTAGTGAACATGACATAATATTAATGTCAAATTGAAATATGGGCCTCAATTTCTACATTAGAATAACATGGTAGATCTATCATGCAAAGTTGAAATACTTAAACCCTATATTGTATTAGTGAGTTGTTGAGAACAAAGATAATCTCCATAATAGATTCCAGTAAAACATATCTAATTAAATTACTGTAAATGTTGAAAAAGTGTCTAAATCAACATTAACCACAAATATAAAGTAATTAGAATTTTTTCACAAATTTTGAGATTAGGAAAAAACAAAATAAAATATATTATAATAATTAAATATAGTTCAATAGAGACTGACATCTCTTCCTTGAGGACACGAGAGACTAAATATATGATGGGACCAGCCCAACGAGCCGCACGGTTCCGCACAAGAAAGATTTGTAATGATATGATATTATATTAATCACTGATTAAATGATTAACTGATGATTTACTTATGGACATAGCAGTGTGATTAACGTTTAATGTTCGGAAAATTCTGGATGTTGTTAGGGTGACATTTATGACAGTCTTTATTAACTCTGTGTTGGTGGTAGATACCTTGGTTTGCATTTCTCGCTTCTCGGTCTTTTCCAAAACCCTTTCTCCTCTTGTTACTCGGTCATTTTGCTTTGCGTTTCTTCGGTGCGAAGGGTTTGGTCTGGAAATTCTTGTGTTGCGACTGTATAATTTTTAGGCTGCAATTCTATGCACACTGGTCATGGACTACGCTGCCTGTGAGTATGATGTTTGCATTCACCTGGATGTTTTGTGGATTCGACTTCTTGTGCACAGGGTGATGGCTCTGTTCATTTTCATTGTGAAATAGTCATTGCATATCTTATTCAGTCGTTTGGTTTGTTCTTGCTCCACTGTTATTATTCTTCAATGGTTATCTGGATGATTTAGAGTTGTTTTATGTTGTGCATGCTATAGGTCACGGCTACAGTGGCCTCCTTCTGTTCGCGATTTCGTTCAAGTAAATTATCTCTCCACGATTTTTTTCTACTCCTCACCTCAATCAATTTCTAACAATCTCTGCCCCTCCATCTCATGTTGGCACTGTGGTTTGTGACTCTTGTTTTACTTTCACCTTGCGCAACTAGCACTCCAGGTAATTTCTTTCCTTAATGTGATGAAATTTCTCTACCTTTCGTTTATTGCTTTCAGTGGACAGTGGGCTAACAAGATTTCCTTGTTTTGGTTACGCAGGTTGGTATTTGGTTCGTGGGCGCACTTAGTAGGAATTCCATGGTCCTTGTTTCGATAGGCTCTGCTACTGTTTTGCTTGGATTTTGTTTATATCACTACAAAGAGATTGGGTGCCGATAGTCCTAGTTATTTGTTTCTGTCATCGCTATGCGACCTAAGTTGTTGGCACAAACCCTCATTTGGCTCTGCAGAATTTTGTAAGGTTACAACGATTTGAAAGAATTGTTTAGAGGCTGTTCCCTATTCTATTCTAGGGTTTCACTGGTTAATTTGACTTGGTACTTGTTCGTTGTATTGAATTAAATATTTTTGTGTTTGCCTTCCTGCAATCGAAACCCTCGTCTATGGTTCCACTGGCGAACTCAGCTCTTTAGCGGTTAGTTGGCTATCTTCTGGACCCTCTGTCAGATGTATACGAACATATATATATTTTTTGTTCTGGAATGGAAAGAAATTACAATGTTTCGATATATGACTGTTACTTCTGTTCTGGGGTTTTACTTCCAGCATTCACATGCTCGTTTTGTTCGAACTGATTGCAATTAAACTTGTCTGCCTCGGTCGCGGTCTCTCTTAATGGATTACCAACCCTCGTACATTCCTTGTTGTTTGAGTTTGAGTTCTATTCCTTTAGAAAATAAAATAAAAAAGAAAGTCTGCATACACCATATCGACTATTCTGGTTGTTCAATGATTAGAAGACAATAAAGAGAATATTTAGATGGCTGTTACAGATGGATTAGAATGAATAAAAATTGTCTGCTTCTCTTTTTATTACTGATACTTGTATGCCAAATCCTTAGAATGATTTATAATCTTCCATTTATACTTTCTGTTCACAGTTGCCTAAACTGTGCGCAGTTACTTTCAGTTTCTATTCTATTAGTTATGCAACTGCTTATGCATTCAGTTCTACTTGCATTACAAGATTTCATACTTGACATGTTTGTCGTTTTTTCTAAAATGAAAGAAACAGTTATATAACTATTTTTTATTAAAGAGAGACAAGACAGTGACCCTAACTGAAACTGAATAAAAAAAAAAACACAAATTCCTACCTTCTGCTTTGACTTTTTAAACATAAAGAAACCAATCATTGTTAAAACCTTCCACCTTGGCGGAGACGAACACCCGGTCATGGTGCCCTAGTTGAATGCTCCTGCATCAATATAAAATAATGATGTGCTAATTAGTAAATTTATTCAAGATGTGCTAATTAGTAAATTTATTTTTGAATAAGAACATCATAGAAACAAAAATATTATTACGGAGAAAAGGAAAAAAAGTGCATTATTTTATGCATTCTCTTATAACCACCCAACATGGCTAAGGCATAGAAAATCCATCCTAACAAATTAACTAGACTCTAAAAATAGTTCGTAAGGAAGTTAAAATGATTAGACTTTAAAAATAGCTCATAAGGAAGTTAAAATTATTAAGCCAACTCAAATAATCAAAATTCTAAACCAAAAAATCTAACTTACATCAAGACTTTCACTGATATTAACCTAAAATCACGTTTATATAAAAACGATCGTTATCAAATAATATAACTCTTTTTAAATAAAATAGATATCAAGGAAAGACTACTCGTAAAGACTACTCGGATGAAATCCGGCTCCGGTAGATTGGGGTATATTAAAAATAATCAAGGAGTTGCAATAAGCTACCAACCAGATAGATAGTTATTTGACAGCGAGACTTCATGGAAGATCTAACGTAAGCTCTAGTAATGTAAATATCTTTCCAAGGAATATCTATATGCAAGTACATATATTATGTAGATTTCCAACTAAAGAAGAAGGAGGTAAAACAGTGGAATAAAATCAAGTTCACACGATGAGTTTAGTACTTGTTGAACAAATCAATGTTAGTGATTTTAATGGGATTATATATATATATATATATATATATATATATATATTATTTTTTTTGGGGGGTGGGGTGGGGTGAGGGTGAGGGTGAGGGTATTAGTTGAAAAAGAGGTAAAGTAAATTTATATAATGAACTTAAAAAGTGTAATTGTGGTTTTTAAATTTATAGTTTAGGAAGTTTATGGTATTCGAAAAAGTGAAATAAAAGGATATTAAGTATTTAGCTAATGGATTGATATGTATTTTTGAATCAATGTGTCTTTTAATGAAGGGTTATGATAATTTTAAAAAAGAAATTATTGGAAGGAAAGTGTGAGTAGATAAAATAGGGGAACATTTGGTTAAAATTTCAGATTTTAGTTCTTGATGTGGAAATTAAGGTTTGTGATTGGTCCTAAAATTTCTTCCAATCCAATCATCTTGGGATTTTGCTATATTTTTTTTTCTTGGTGGTTTTAGACCATGAAATTTGGAGAATATTAAGAAGACATCAGAAGGTTCATTTGGTAAATTGCATATGCTATTTCTTTTTATAATTTAAAAGATATACTTATGGAAGCTAGTTTTTGTGAATAGTCTTGAAATCAATTTTAAACGGCTAAACTCAGGGTTTTGTTATACTTTGTTTCAGTAAAGAATTAAACCATGAAATTTTGGGCATATTGAGAGAACTTATGGATATATTTATGTTATGAATTTCATTTTTCGGCTATTAAAATGGATTGGATCCAATGGAGGAAAGTGAGTAGTTTTTCACCATTGGGCAAGATTGAATTCCAATGAATTCTTGACTTGAAGTCATAGGGACACCCTAAGGTAGTCGTCAAATGTGTTTTTTAACCTAGATATATTATACTAAATGATCTCATCAGCCATGCACACATAAGTGGATCAAATATCACTCCCATGTCCTTATATTTTGAAATCCTAAAGGGGTTGGATCTAATGGCTGAAGTGAGTATTTTTTCACTGTTGGGAAAGGTTGACCTCCTATGAGGGATTAACTTAAGGCCATGGGGAGACATTTAGGTAGTTTTCAAATATGTGGTTGTGCCCAAAGATATTATATTAAATGATTTCATGACCCATGAACACATAAGTGAACCAAATTCAACTCCTATGTCCTTCAATTTTGAAACCCCTATGGGTAGCTCAATTGGAAAAGTTGTGTCATGAAGTTTTATGTAAATTGTCTGATCCAAGGTTTAGAACCCCATTATTATGTAAACTTAAGGGTTATTCATTAAAATTTGGTGATATTGTATAGTCATATAGTCTACGTGGCTAGGGTTATCCAACCACTGCCATTGCCTCATTCCCATGTTGTTTGATCTATCACATTGCAAGTTCTTCTCATGTATCTCATCTTCATTTGTGCTATGGTTCTTGGTTTCCGATGACATTCAATATTTATCCTCATGTGTTTGGCCTTCAATTGTCCTGTGGTTCTTCATGACCAATAAGGTACAAGATATTATCTTCATTCCAATTGATTTGAAGGATTCCTTGCATTATGCAATGCATGTATCGTCCAAATATGCCAAGGTAAATCATGGATCTCTGCCCCATTTTTTAGCGAGTTAGAAATCTATTGAGCCAATTATATTTGTGAAATTAGAAGATACAATTCCTTCTCTTGACATGGAATTTTGTTCATTAGTGGAGAAGAATGTTTAAACACTTAAGGAAAAAGGGTTAATTGGTATGTTTACTAGCCTTTGACCTATGTATAGCTTTGTTTTGGATTGGATATTTAGTAATTGGGTAGATCATGAGCCCACTAGCACTGTTTATAGTAGTAAATATTATTATGCCTTTATTTTTGAAAGTAAGGAGGATAGCGATCTGATCTTCATATCTAGGTGTTACTTCATGCGCTTTAGCAGAATGTTTCACACCCATTGTACTCTCGATTTTAATCCCAACATGGAAATTTCTTCTACATATATCTATATTAGTTTGGCACTTCTTCCCCTTGTTCACTAGGGTCATATTATTTTTTAAGCCATTGAAACCAAGCTAGGTCACCATATTAATAGATCACAAGCAAGTTGGATAACCTCTCATATGCCAAAATTGTGTTGAAAGGGATTTTGAAAAAGGAGTCCCTAAGGTGAATCAACTTGAATTGGATGGTTGGGGCCATCTTCAATCCTTATATTATGAGTACCTTCTTTTTATAATCCTTGTCATGAGTATGGGAATTTTGCAAATTTCATAATCCTATAACATCTCAGGCTCCTTCTATCCCAATGTGATTATTTCAAAGTAATTTTGAGCAAGAATAATTAAAATAAGTTACAAGGAAATAAAAGAATCACTTTACTAAGTGGTACCATCCTACAAGTAGGCCTAAATTTTATTAATGTTCCCGCTCAAGTAATGGTTTTCAAGATTTGCAATCTTCAGGGGTATAAGTTGGCAATAAATAAGTCCAATATCCTTCATTTCATGATTCTAATTATCCAAGTCCAAATGTTGTGCTATCAAAGATTATCATTTCACTTGCTAAGGAGGAAGTTATATATAGGGAAAATGAAAAAATCTTTAGTTTTGGAAAGAAATAAGAAGAAGAACCGAGAATAGAGGAAGAGGAGGAGGCCAAAATTTCCTCTTCTTCTCATTCCTATTCTAATTTTATAAAAATCAACCTGTTTCCCTCTCCTCCAATAAGAAGAAGAAGAAAAGACTAGATAAGGAAATCCCTAGATCTTCGTGCCCAACAATCTTCTACATCTTGAGGATCTAGTTGAGGTTTGATTTTACTTAAAACTAATTTTTTTATTTTTATTTTTTATTTTTGTATCATCTTATGCAAGAAATTTAAAAGAATCTACTCCTATACTCAAGAATCGATATGTTTAAGATTTAGTAGGTTGAGTATTGGGCCTTATCCCATTCTCCTTTTAATGGTAGGAGGATGGCTTTTTGCATTCCTTTTTGAACCATTGAAGAAATTTTCCTTGTATCTGTCATTCAAATGTACTTTAGCTGCATGTTCTAGCCATGGATTTTTTATCAATACATATTCCCTATTATGGTTATAAAAGGAAATCATATTCTATTTCATTATAATTTCAAAGGTATATCGTATGGAAGTAACGGTTGTGAATGGTCCAAAAATCAATTACAAATGAGTGATCACAAAATTATCAACATGTTTGTTTTTCTAGGCTCCAACCTTAGTGGAGCCACCCAAATCCTTTAGCTTCTTACAGACCTCTATTTCATATCATTTTCAAATTGGATGCTCTCATCATATATCTATGAAATAGGGTATTTTTTAAGGATTCAAATAGTATTCATGTTTATAGTATCACAGGCGACTATTCTTGTTTAAAAAATCATACATATAGAATGCAAATGAATATTCAATAAAAAAACATGTAATTTACTATTAAAATTGATCATTTTTTGGCGAATATTACCCATTTAATCGTATATATGTAAAAAATGGGCGATTTTTCAACCAAATGAGTGAATATTTGTTTCACTAAATGTCCAAAAAATAGCCAGTTAATGAAATTTCGCCCATAAAATTTTCCATGCTGTGAATCATAAGTAATGTCACAATCTGCAATCTTTGTCATTGCATAGCCCATGAACATTGCCACAACTTGCAACCATTGCCACTGTAATCACTACCATAAGCTGCAGCCTCGATCAATGCAATCATTGTCACAAAAAATATTATCAATCACTATTACTATCTATCATACTATTTCCCATACACTTCTCTAATGACTTCATCAATCTAGTCACTCAAACCCCTTCTTGGAACCTCCTTTCGCCATGTACTAAAAAACATTGGAACTTTCTCATAGACCCTCAAAGAATGCAAAATAATATTCTGACCATCAAATAAGTGTTAACAAGGCATAACACATTGTTGGTTATTTTGATAGCCTCAAGCTTGATTCCCATTCATTATAAACATTTCATACACTTTGATTTCAATTACAAAGGCCTCTAATTTGGGAGAAAAATTTTATAGTTTGAGGAAGGAGGTTTCTTGGGATTTGAAAGAAGCTTGAATTTATTTATGATAGCCATGAATAGTTGCAAGTATGCTTTAAATTGGGCTGATCATATTAGTTATAGGAGCATGGAAAGAAGATAGAGGAACCATGATTTCCTTGGATAAATTCACAACGAGAAATGGACATAAATTAAGAGGCAACATGGGCTACACAGGCATGACTGATTGCCCTAATTCAACCAACAGGAGAGAGATGGGGAAGCGTTGGCACAAAAAAATCCCCACCACCACTCAGATATGACAGAACCACTATAGTTGAGCCCAAGTATGGGTAACAGGAGTGTCTTCCCATGCAACTGATATGGTTACACCATGATAGTTGGAATACTTATGAAGAAGGGATTCTAGAAGGAGGTAATTTTTCCTTGGGAAGAAATAATTATGAAGAGGAAATTCCTCATCCATTGAGGAGAGACTATTCTAATAAAGAGAAAAAATGAGAATGAAAGAGAGCATTGTTGAACTAGAATATAAAGAAAACTCTCACGGAGAGAGAAAAGGTATTTTTGTTCCTACCAGAATGTAAGGATCAAAGAAAATATTATGTTAATCATTAGGTGATGGAGGCAAATCTCTCAAGTGAGGAAAATAGTTTGTGGATTCTCTAAAATAATGGAGGGTGGAGACGGTTTTCTCTGGATTCCCTTGATAGCTTGGGTTGAGGTCTGTTCTTGGATTTCTAGTAAGGAGATTTCTTTATCCCCCTCTACTTTTTTTCTTATTTTTAGATTGAGTTCTAGATTCCATTTTTGATTTGAGGGTGGTGGTATAATCCCGTAGATTTCCTTTCTAATTTGAGTATGGATGTATAAGCCTCTAGATTATCATGATGATTTTATGGTGGAGGTATAAGCCTCTACAGCCCTTTGATGATTTGAGGGTGGAGGTATCAACCTTGGGATTCCTTTGTTAATGATTTGAGTGTGGAGGCATCAACCAATGGGTTCTCTTGTTAATTATTTTAGGGTGGAGGTATCAACCTCTGGGTTCTCTTATTAATGATTTTAGGGTGGAGGTTCCAAGCTCTGGATTCCCTTGTTAATGATTTGAGGGTGGAGGTGTTAGCCTTTGGATTCTCTTGTTAACTATTTGAGCGTAGAGGTATACGCCTCTTGATTCCCTTGTTTGGCTGGTGCGTGGAGGTAAGCCTTTGGATTCCCTATTTTAGATGGTGATGACAAAGATACAATTCTTATTAAAGTAGTTGAAGGGTGGAGGTAGTTGACGTATGGATTCCATATGGGAAATCTACTACACGAATCTAGGTTTTAACTTCGTACAAAAATTACCTATGTATGAATCCTAAGAACAGAAAATAAACAATGCAAGAGCATAACACATAAAACACATATAGACAAAGACTTTCCCTTGGATCTCAAAACCAAGACTACCATCTTGATTTTTTCATTATGTTCCTTTCAATGTTACAATACATATATATACATGTTGAAGCATCCAATACCATGGAACGAAAACCATTGTGCCCAAAAACATGTACAAAAGCCATGCACAAAACCATAGCTAGGTTCGCCCACCTAATATAGGGTCCAAAAAAAAAATCCCCAGCGCATTGCCTCAGACCCATAGAGGGGGGCTAACTGCCGCCCTTAAACCTCGTGCGAACCCCCCGTTGCGCATTCGTCGCAACAAAGGGGGGGCTCTGCCCCACCTCTAACCCCCGGTTTACTAGGGAGGCTAGTCGGGGAAAGAATATAACACAACCCAAAATTCTCCTACTTGTTGTTTTCTTTCCACAAGGGGCCACAGAAGAGCTTAGTCATTTATCTAGCACTGCAACATCCATTGTTTCTCTACACCAAGAGAACTTCTTAGAGCTCACAGATTTTGTCAATGCATCTATAGTATTCTTCAAAGTGTCCACCTTTACCAGCAACACCTTTTTTTCTTCTATCATATCCCTCAAAAAGTGATACTAAACATCAATGTTCTTTGTATTTGAAAGGTAAGAAGGGTTCTTTGCCAAGAAAATCGCACTTTGGCTATCACAGTCTATTTTTATAGCTACGTGTACTAACCCCATACTTAAACACAATCTTTGCAACCAGACTACTTCCTTGCTTGCATGAGTGGCTGCCATATATTCTGACTTTGTAGTTGGTAATTCCAATACAAATTTTTTCTTACTCATCCAACTGATTGCATCTCCAAATAGGTTAAATATATACCCACTTGTAGATCTTCTCTGATCCAGATCTCCAGCCCAGTCTACAACAACAAATCCATGAATATCCAAAACTCTGTCCAATCTTGGTCTTCCTTGGTAGCACAAACCATAATCACTAGTGTCACACAAATACCTGAAGACCTTCTTCTCTGTTGTCCAATGCTCCTTCCCTAGTTTTGACATAAACCTGCTCAATACTCCCACTAAATGTGCAATGTCTGGTCTAGTACAGACCATCGCATACATCAGTCTATCGACTACACTTTCATATGGAACATGGGACATGTCCTCTTCCTCTTCTTGTGTCTTGCGACACTGTTCAGTAGATAAATTTACACCTACAGGAATATGAACCTTCACCGGTTTACTATCCTGCATATTAAACCTCTGCAGTATTGTCTCGACATACTTCCTATCATTTAACCAGAGCTTCTTCTTTGATCGATCTCTTTTAATTTTCATGCCCGAAATATAGTTTGCAGCACAAAGATATTTCATGTCGAATTTGGAGGACAATCGAGCCTTCAAATCCTAGATAATTTCTTTGTCATTTCCAACTAGTAACATATTATCCACAAACAAGACCAGATAAATAACACGGTCACCAATTAATTTCAAATACACACAGTGATATGATTTTCTTTTGGTGAAACCAAGTCCCCATATAATTTTATCAAATTTATGATACCAAATCCTTGGTGACTATTTCAACCCATACAAAGACCTTTTTAACTTGCATACTAGTTCTTTCTTACCCATCACCGCAAAGCCTTCAGGTTTCTTCATGTAGATCTCTTCTTCCATATCCCCATGAAGAAATGATGTCTTCACATCCTTATGTTCTACCTCAAAATAAAAAGCAATAGCAACAGATAAAAGTAATCTAATAGAAGTTACCTTGGCAACATGAGAAAAAATATCACCAAAATCAATTCCTGGCACCTCGGAATAACCTTTTGCTACCAACGAATCTTTGTATTTCTCCACCTTTCTTTCTACATTTGTCTTCTTATTGAACAACCATTTGCTTCCAATGGGTTTCCTTCGAGCTGACAACTTGAGCAGATCCCAAGCTTCATTTTTATGCAAAGATGCCATTTCATCAACCATGGCCTCTTTCCAGAGTTTTCCATCCTCTGAATCGACTGCTTCCTTCACAGTTCTAGGATCATCATTAGTAATAGATAAATCAAAATTTGAATGGAAAGAAGATGGACTATATCTTTTTGGTTGCCTTCTTTCTCGAATTGATCTTCTCACAACCAGAGTTTGTGGATGTTCATCTTCTCATTCCTCTTCTGTTGTAGAGTCTGATTCTTCTTGCTTTAGCTCAAACTCTATCTTCTCAGGTTCCTTTCGTTGGACTTCATGTTTAATAACATATTTTACCTCTCTGAACACCACATCTCGGTTATACATAACCTTCCTCGTTACTGGGTTCCAAAGTTTATAACCCTTTAAACCATCCTTATACCCAATAAAGGTGCACTTTTTAGAGTTACTATCCAATTTTGTTCTTTTCTCCTTTGGAACATGTACATATGAATCACATCCAAATAACCTCAGATGTGAAAGAGAGGTTTCTTACCAGTCCATGCCTCTTGTGGAGTATTATCCTCCAACTCTGATGAAGGTGATTTGTTGACCAGGTAGCATGCAGTCTCCACTGCATATGCCCAGAATTATTGTCCTAACCTGACACCACTGAGCATGCTTCTTGCCCTTTCCATCAACGTCTTATTCATTCTTTCTGCAACTCCATTTTGCTCAGGTGTGTATGGAGTAGTCTTTTTTCATGCTATACCACACTTCTTATAGAATTCTTCGAATTCCTTCTTACAAAACTCCCCACCATTATATGTCCTCAGCACCTTTATCTTGTTCTCTATCTGGATTTCCACCAGAGCCTTAAATTCTTTAAACCTGTCAAAGACTTCAAATTTATTCTTAAGGAAATATATCCATGTATTCCTTGAGAAGTCATCTACAAATGATACATAGTACACAAATTACCCAGTGATGGAACCTTCACAGGTCCAAACACATCACTGTGCAAAAGTTCTAATATCTGTTTCGCCCTCTTACCACCAGAGGGGAAACTCACCCGATTTTGCTTCCCATATACACAATTTTCATAGAAATCAAAATCCAGAGAGCTATTAGTCATACCTTCTACCATAACTTTACCATGAAGTATTAGAAGGCCCTTCTCTCTAATATGTCCAAGCCTTTGATGCCATAGCATTGTATTTTCTCCAGAGACCACTGGATATTCTACTCCAATTTCAGGAACCATAGAATTGTTGCACCCATCAACAACAATGCTACCTTGCAGCTTGTACATAGTTCTAATCCAAAATCCTTGTATCAATAACAGTGTTCCTTGAACTATCTTGCAGGTATCCTTCTCGAACGCCATTTTTACACCTGCATCATCTAGCTTGCTTACATAAATCAGATTTCTGGCTAATGCAAGAATATGCAGAACACCCGGAAGTGTTCTAATCCTTCCACCTTGAAAATCCAGCTTAACTTTTCCGTGACTAACGATTTTAACCTTCCTGTCATCCCCCAAGAAGACATCACCACCATCATATTTCTCAAACTCGCAAAACCACTCTCTATGGGGAGTGAAGTGAAAGGATGCACCTCAGTCAATTAACCATGCCTCATGATCTACATGTGTACTTGAACAAGAAAAGTACACATCCCCACCTTCATCTGAGGTGGTTTTCACCTCTGCAGAAGGAGCATCATAAGATCCCTTTCCTCTGTCAAGGATTTACAATCCCTTTTGTAGTGCCCTTCCTTTACACATTTCCAGCACACCCTTACAGGTTTTCCTAGAGATTTAGATGTCCCTCTAGATTTAGATCTCGCACTCGATGACTTATTTTTGTTTCTGTTCTGGGACCTTCCTCGTACAGACAAGGAATCACCATTCTGGCTCTCCATATTTTTCCATCTTATCTCCTTCATTAGTAAGGATGAGACTATTTCATCAAACTGCAAGGCAATTGCATTGCTACCTATTGCAATAACCAGACTATCCCACGAATCTGGTAGACAACACAACAAACTGATGCACTTATCTTCATCTAAAAGTTCGTGTCTCCTTGCACTAGGAAGCGCAAGCCCCTCCGGGACCTTGGTTCATTTCGAACAGTGATTCCAGTCATTCATTATATACGTAATTACGTATATAATGAATGAATGCATCAATATGTGTCATACCAGATTCGATGTGAGATATTGAATGACGCTTTCTCAATAGATAATAATTGACTTACCACAATATTAAATGCGTTCAAATGCTCTGTCACCGAGTCTCCATCTTTCATCCTCAAGTTATACAACTTTATTTGTAGGAAACATTTATTCGCAAGAGACTTCGATTGGTACAAAGTCCCTAACTTTCCCCACAATGCCTTCGCCATATCTTCCACTGATACATTCAACAATAGTGAATCTGAGACACACAATCATATTGTGCTCTTTTCCTTCCGATCCAGCTTCTTCCATTCTTCATCGGACACTCCCATTGGTTTAGTACCTAGATCTATCGCAATCCACTGATATTTATCCACCAACAAATCCTCCATCTTGAGTTTCCATAACTCAAAACTCTGACCATTAAATTTCTTGATCTCTATCTTTCCACTGCTCGCCATATTCTTTCACCACTAGAATCGATCCCACAAATCTCCCACTCAACAGGGTTTACCATAGGCTCGAGTGAAACCCCTCAGCAACAAAGGCATCCCCCCTTGAATTCAAAACAAATATGATACCAAATGTAAGTTTTAGCCCCGTACAAAAATTACCTGCATATGAATTCTAAGAATAAAAGCTAAACATTGCGAGAGCATAACGCATAAAACACATACACAGAGATTTTTCCCTAGGTCCTAAAACCGTAACTATTAGCTTTATTTTCTCATTATGTTCCTATCAATGTTACAATACATATATATACATGCCGAAGCATCCAATACCATGGATGGAAAACCAATGTGCCTAAAACCATGTACGAAAACCATGCACAAAACCATAGGTAGGTCTGGCCACCTAATATAGGGTCCAAAAAATAAATAAATCCCCGGGGCGCTACCCTAGACCCTGTAGAGGGGGCCTAGCTACCCCCATCAAACCCCCTCTGACCCTCCCGCTGCGCAATCGACACAACGAAGGGGGAGCTCCGCCCCCCCTCTAACCCCCGGGTTTACTAGGGAGGCTAGCTGTGGAAATAATTTAACACAACCCACCATGTAGCTAGTGTGAGGAGGTGGATGGTCATATGGAGTTTGTGTTTCAAATGGAATAATTGGTTGAATCCCTTAAACACTCATCGTCAAGCTCTGGAATCTAGCTCAGGGTTGACTGTTAAAAGAAAGGCCTTTCTATAATGTTTCTAAGATTGGGTGGAGAGTTGAACATGAGTTGAAGTCCCAATCTTAGTTGCTAAGCACATTTTATAAGACAAGTATATGCTCAAGCCTTTTTACGTTGATTGTTAAGAAAATGGTTGATTTGATGGCTTAAAGCCTATTTGGTATTGACTCAGTGTACTAGTTTATTTCTACTGATGTAATGTGGAATGTGATTTCATGCATGCTAAAGGAATGTTGATTTCCTATGTAATTCCTACGTACATGAATGGATTTATGTATGTGTTCATAAGCTTGTTTCTTTGCTTTACATTAGCCTAAGAGGTTTGTGGATCTTTGAACTATCATGGGATTGAATTTGGTCCAATGAGAATAAGTATAATGGATGTACATGCCTCTGTATTATTTATATGTAGCTAATAGGTTTCGATTTCAGACCTTATCATCAGTTACTAAGCTCGTGAAGGATAACTCAAATAATGTGTATGCACACAAAGTATAAACTCATGAGGGATAACTCTAAAGATTTTTACCACCATATATATGTGTTTTTGTGTGTGTGTGTACTCATATGGAAATGAGCAAGGTGTGAACCTTAAGAAATTAATGCCCTATCCATTAAGTTGTAATAGCCCATGTGCGGGGGTGTTGTAACTAAGTGCTAAGGATGGGGGCTCAAGTACATATATTCAGGTCGTGGGGGGTTTAAATTCATTTGCAAAGGGGGATAAAAGGTAGAATAATTTTTGAGCCACATGGCCAAGAGCCATGACCAAGGGTGCACAAGCAGGGGAGCTTAGAGTCATTGGATGTCGAGGGAGTAACAACACCTTGAGATGACCTTGAAAGAATAACGTTAGAAGTTTCAAGTGAATGCATGTTCATATCCTATTGGGGTTCAATTTCCAAGGTGATGTGGCAATGTGGGGTCTGTTAACACAACATCCTCTAGAATTGATCTCAACCATTGATTATACACGTGCTTTCCGCTGTTGGATGGACCCCAGAAGAATTTCCATTAGAATTGAAAGCTAAACTCCTAACATATATTGTGTCATATATTTCACAACTCTACGTACCTAGATTGGAAATTTAATGTAAAGTAATTTAAAAACAATTAAATAACCAAAAAAGATCATGCATATGTAGCATATATATCTTACAAACACATTCCTCACACATTTGATACCAATAACTGAGTTATATAACATATATACCTTACCCACACATGACCCTTTAAGAAAGGAGTTAATGTGTCCCAACTATACCATGGTGAGCCATGTGATTTTATGGTTACGTGGCTTGGTTGCATTGTGACATCTTGTGTAGGCATGTATTATGCAAGAGAAGGACAATTGGCATAAAACTCAGAGATCTTATGGTGAGAATCTGTTGATGATCAGTTAGGGTTAGTAACCCCCTCCTCCCTTGTCTCCTATTTCATTTTCATAGTTTGGGTTTCGTGGTTTTGTGAATTACAAGTTTTATGATTGGATTTACTTGAGTTTTGAAACCCACTGGAATTTTATACTAAGCTTCTACATGAATGTTGGCCATCTCCTCTTTAAAGTAGATTGTTTTATTGAATATTAGGGTGGTTCAAAGAGGCGATGCAATCACCTATTAGTCTAATGCTATAGGTAATGACTAACCTTGAATTTTCTTGGGTTGTCCAAGAATTTTTTCTCTTTGAAATTCCATTCCCAGAGTTTCAAGGTTTTGATAGATGCCAAAATTTATATCATTCTCTGCAAGTCTATGGGCCTCAAAAGGGGATTTGGCCCTTCCTTTTAACATTTCAGTTTATTCCTACTTCTTTTAATGAGCTCTTCAACTCTTGCGAGAATTTAATTCAAGAGTTTATTTATCTTCTGACATTGGAGTATGGTTCTTTTTTCTTCACCATGCGAATGTTTTCTCAGGTAATACATCGGAAATTATATTTCTCCCTTAATCTTCTCTGTAATATCCCTATTTATTTTTCAGTTTTTTTCCTCTTTTATGAGTTTCTACTTACTTACAAATTTCCCCTTTCTACATGCAGAGACTTGGGTTGAGTTACTATGCCAGTCTTGACATTTTTAATGGATATCGGTCTAAGATGTTTGGGTTGGAATGATCCTACAAGTAAATTTTAGGGTTATCTTTTTCGTAATTCCCTTTAAGTTATTTAACATTAATGGGTTGAGCCTTTTCTCTAGTTATTATGCTACTACGTTGGTATAAGTTCCATTAATCAAGCCTTCAAAGACTTCCTCAGTACCTTTAGGGGTTTAGCTTCATTCTTAACAATTCTAAAGGAAAGTTTACCCTCCACCATAGGTACACCATTATTGTTCCTTTTTCTTGTCAAAATTTATATTCAATATTTAATTTGCATAGGGTTAGCTACTTAAACCCTTCCCTTCTAATCACAATTTCCTTTTTACAAGGCTTGGGAGTCTCAACATTTGACCAAATTTTCACCTGTTAACATTTGAGAACAAACCTCTCAATGTATCTTCAATATATGTAAGTAAAATTAAGTTTTCACTTGCTAACCCAGATTTCCTTTCTTATTTGAGTTCCATGTTATTATTTTTCTACCATTTCAGAGTTAGCATGGAAAAGTACTATGATTATACACAACTTGGTTCATCTTAGGTACTGAAATATCTATTAAAATTCTCTTGTTTTTCCTCTCTATTATAGGGGGGTTATGACAAAGTGATATTATTTGGGATAGTATGGTCATAGCCATAGTTTCCCTATTTTTTTATATTACAACATATACATACACAAAGATGTGTGTGTGTGTCCTAACATTGATTTATTATTATTCAGTTCTATAATATGTGATGAGATTTTACTACTAAGTTTTCTACAATAATTGAGAGTACATGTGTTCTTTAACAAGTCCTCATTTACATGATGTGATTGAGCTACCTGTATTAGGTTTTATTATTATGTTGTTCCTACAAAACAGTAGTTGTATCCATGTAAGACAAATACATGTTGAAATTAGAATATTTTCTTGAATATTATATTAATTGGGTTTTATGGATTAAATCTTTTTTTTTACCAATAGTTAATCTATATGTATTATTTCCCAATTTATTTCTTCAATTGTAAACCTCCTCTATATAGAGAATTTCATGATTGGTTATGTCCCCATTTAATAGTCTTTTCCTTGTACATATTATATATACATGTATTTTGTCCTCTGGTATTCACAACTTTTGCTTACATTTCTGTATCTTTGCTTGAAAATAATTCTATGTTCCTTTTACTCTCATCCCTTCATTATCCCAATCTATTTTGATTTTAAAACCCTAGACCTTCCATACTAGCCTTCAACTAGGTTAAGCTCAAACTAATTTGAAGAAATCCATGATGCAGAGGTAGTTAGTTGTAACACTCCTAGACTACAGGTTTCTACTTTGAATCCTCCAAGTTTTTTTTTTACATATATATATATATATATATATATATATATATATATATATATATATATATATATATATATATATATTAAGGGTTAGCAAAAGTTATCTTTTTGTATTGGCGTGGCAAATCTTACTCATTTTCTTGTTTAAAATTATAACCATACATAGTTCTCTATCATTATCAAAATATTTAACGAGAACTAGATTCATATCAAAGATTAATTATTTAAAAAGAATACATTTAATAAGTTATATGCTCCACTACTTAGTCGTACATTCATAATACATCTGAAAAATAATCTCTAAAATGACTAATCGATTCCAAGTGATTTTTAATTCATTTCATGGCAATTGGGTAGCTTGACTACTCACGTACTAGCTCATCTTATATTTTCAAATAAATAATAAGTGAAATAAAAAATATTTCATTCATAACAATATGTTAATACTTACATGTGTCATCCAACTTAACATTATCCCCAATAATGTTATTCTAATTTAAATGTTTGAAATAAAAATAAAGCCATAAAGTCTCCTAAGAAAATAATTACATTATGGGTACTAAGATTCACTTGGAAGTTAGGGACCATTAAGAATAATCTAGTTGAAGCCTACACACTTCTTTAAGTATTTATTATTTCTTGCTTTCTTCATCCCTACATCTCACTATCAAAGGAGACTCTCTTATCATCATTAGAAACTTGAAAATACAAACCTAGGCCATGGATATTATATTGGAAGCAATTGTCAATAAAAAATTATTTACGGCTCATAATACGATTGTCAAATCGAATGGTACCACATCCGAAGAAGCAATAAGCATTCGGATGATTCCCATGCCAATTTGGTGGTCCAACTAGGAAAAAGGTTTTTTTTTTTTTCAACGAGCAACATGTCACAAAACTTATCCTTTATTTTCATAATTTCTCCAATTATCATCTCAATTGGAATCATTAATGGCACGAAGGTGGAGTTAAATTGTATAAAGGAAGTGAATCACTCCATATATTCTCAGCTTTCACCATAATGGTTCACTTTTGTGCCACCTTGAGAAATATTAGTTCTTCTCTCATTATATGCAGGAAGGGTGGCATAAACCACATTGATTTAATGTTTCACTTTTTGGTGATAATTCAGGTTGATGGCTTCCTCACCCAATATCTAAGCTTGGAGGAAAAGGAAGAGTTGGTCACAAGTGAATTTAGCGTGAGGTTGATAGTGAATTCATGTTTGGTTTTCTATCTATTCAAAGGGCTCTCGTTGGCATTGGTCATGGATTTTAATGAGTTGCGATCTACCCATAATAAATTCCATCAACACAAGAATGATTAGAGTGTAAATCGAGAAAATATGGACATAATTGTAAATAAGCTTTTAACAATTTAGCCATCCACAAGAGTTGAGAATGAGGTTTCATTATCTTCTTATCTATATCTAACGTGAAGGGTAAATGTCTTGGAAGCGGTGGTGGTAAAAGTTTTGAGGATTGATCAGAATAGCTCTTTGTGAATCATCTTCAAGCCCATAGTTCTTATGAAAAGTGCTCCCCTCTCCACTACTTAGAAAACAAATTGCCCAGGTAGATCTTAGATTCCCCTCATCACCCATCAACCACTGAGTCTCTGAATTAGGTAACGTTTTTCTATAAAATGCATGTTTTTGATACATTTTGTGACATTTTCCTATAAAATGCATGGTTTTGATACATTTTGTGACAAGTCCTAGTTTCAGTTCAATATCTTCTTCGTTGGTTCCGAGCTTATATATATAATTTTGGGCAAATTTAGGGTCTTTAAAAGCATGTATGTCTCGCATATCCAATCAAATAATCAAACGAACTTGAATTGCCTCCATATCTATGCATTTCTAAAATTTCATATTATATACTAGTTGTGTGGTTTAACCATAACTCTTTTATTGAACTGAGATGTTACCACCCAATATGAGGGTTATGTGTAATTCCATCCATGCTCAACGTGGAGTTGACACATGTCCCTTTTAAATTTAAAATAAAATATTCTCTTCTAGAAAATCAATGTCGACTCTCATAAAAAATAAAAATGAATATGCTATACGTGTTAATTACTTAGTTTTCTATCTCACTTAATATGTTTTTGTATACATTAATTAGAAGTAAGAAAATGTGTAATATGTTTAAACTTTATAATTTTTAAGAACATTTCGACATGGTATTTAAGTAAACTCTATGAAGATCTATGTTATCTAATTTACGTTGATCCCAACTTCACATATATGTATATGTTAAAAAAATAGTTATAAGAAAACATTATTATGTTCTATATAATAAAATATTCAATGTCTAAAGGAAAATATATTGAAAGTTACAAAATAAAATAAAAAATTTCAAGTATTTCCTAGTAAGAATAATAAAAGCAATATAGAGAATTCATTTATTTCTTAATATAAAATTAATATGTGACATTTACAAATATTAAGAATAAGAAAACAAAACAATGTTAGTTATCAATGAAATATTTTAATACAAACTAATATTGATGTATACTTCAAAATATATAATGTGAGAGATAAAATGTGTGGATGCACATGTTATGTAAAATATTTATTGTCAACTATGTATATAATATATGCTCTTTTAAAATTGAAAAAAAAATTATTGTTAAATATTTGGTCTTTTTTCACTCTCTTTTTTTTGCCAAAATCCAACAAAGGTTTTTTGAACAAGTTTAAATTATGTGCTCAATATAGCATCTAAAAATACAATTCAAACAATGAAAAATTAAATAGTAAATCTAAATATATATGTATATATGAATTTGATCCCTTTTACCTATATTAAATATGTAATTGAGATAAATCTATACTAATAATTAAATACCATTTTTTAATTTAATATATTTATTTATAATTAATGAAAATTAAAATATATAATTTTCATGATTAAAAATATAGCCATAATAATCAAATAACAATTTCTAATCTAATGGCTTGTGTTTAGTTCAGTCCTCAGGTGATTGGAGGAGGATGGCTAGGGTTTGTAGGCGAGGGTTCCGGGCGGAACCGCGATCAAGGCACGGTTAGGGGGCTTACAGACAGTTTCCGTGCGCAGGAGCAGGTGTAGGAAAGACAATTTTGGTTTGACTGGTAGCTGGAGGTTGAGTTTTTCGCTTATGCGGTCAGCTGGGAGGTAACATATTCACAGGAGCTGCTAGATTAACCTTTTTCCATTTGCGACAGTATAGGTCAAGGGTTTGCGCTGGCACCTAGACTGTTTTCGGCGCCATCCTCGGAACGGCATCCATAACCATGGTTAATCCAAACGAACTGGTTGATTTGGACCCGGAATTGGAGGACATTTTATCAGTTTGGGGGAAGGAACCTACAGCCCAAAATGTTGAACGGTATTTCGGGGGTTACGAGCTATCAAGGCTAGAACCGCCTCCTCATGTATCTCTGGAGACTAAACCCTCTTTCCTGCAGCTCAGTAAGGAAACTGACAGAAATTCTCTCAGGATTCGAAACCAGACATCCTTTGAGCAACCGGTCAGAGAGGATGCGACGGAGAGAGCGTCAAACGCTGCTATTTTTCTTGGTAACAGGGGAAAATCTGTTTCGGGCCGGAACTTTCTCTCAGGGGGCATCGAAGATATAGTAAATTTAGGGCTTGGAAAAGCAAGGGGCTCTGGAAGGGATTCTTCATTTTCTAGGGTTTCTCTTTCAAGAGACCCTCCCTTTCTTAAAGAAAGCATAGCAGGAGGTTTCGAAGGCCATAACGACAGTCAAGCGGGTGAGCCGGGAGGAATTGATGGTTCGCTGGTCAGTCAAAAAATAGTAGAAGACCCCTTCCTCGATTCCTCAGTCCCAGTTCAGTCTCGGCCGGAGTTATAAATCCCTTCGGTTCCGACCCAGGAAGAACCAGAATGGAACGGTGCTTTCGAGGAAGCCAGGGTCTCTGCCAAGGGAATTAGGAAAAAAGGAGAGAAAAGAAAAAACCAAAGACCGATTGGATCTCAGGAGTTGGAAGGAAATTTGGTCCTAGGTATGGAGGTCTCAATTGAAGAAACCCTAGGAGTAGCAGAATGCACCCTGGTCGGTAGGGCGAGAGGCAAGAAACTCTCGTCAGGGATTTTGCAAGCATGGGGAGAACAACAGTGTGTTTCTGACAAACCCCTAGGGTTTGAGGCATCCTGTTTAGATAAGGGATGGTTTATGCTCCGGTTCGTGGATAGGGAGGCAGCTGAATGGGTGCTTGAAAGAAATTGGATCATCGGGAACATCCCGGTTCTGTTGAAAAAATGGAGCCCCCTCTTTGACGCTATTAGAGAGAAAACCGACGTTTTTCCGGTCTGGGTAAGGGCCCCTGGCCTTCCTTCGTTCCTCTGGACTGAAGCAGTGTTTAAAGCCATTGGAAATAGATTGGGCTCTTTCCTGGAAGCCGACATGTCATTTTTGGAGACAAAGAACAGAGCAATGGCCCGCATTCTGGTGAGCCTAAACCCTAGCAGAGGTCTTGCCCAAAAAATAAATTTGCAGTACAAAGATTATGTATTTGAGCAGATTTTGGACTACGAGCACTTGCCCTTTCGGTGCCATAGGTGCCATGAGTATGGGCACCTTGCCAAGGACTGTCCGCTGTCCAGGAGAAGGAGGCGGTTTCGGAGGACCTCAGCTTTCACGGAGCAGGATTTCTTTCATGCACAGGTTCCTCAAGAGAAGGAAGGCTTGGTGGAGTAGATAGTTGAAGAAATGGAGACAGAGGGGACTCAGAAAGAGCCATCGCCCGAAGATCCTCAGCTCCGAGAACCGGCCAAGGTTACAAAATTGCAACCTGCGGAAGCAAAGGAGGACACTGTAAGGGATTCAATCGCTGATCAAAATCCTGCCAAAGATCCTGAAAAGGGTATGTGTTCAGATCTACCTCCTTCTCCTCTTCAATTTCCAGAACATAATTCTGAATCTCTGCATAAAATTCCCTCTCTTTCTCACAATCAAAACGAAGGCTTAAATGAAAACAAAGACACTTCAATGGGTGAACCTGATATTGAAACTATTTTGGCTGCCATGCCTTCCCTAAATTTGAATTGTGAAGATGTTTGGCCTCCTCTTGTTCCCCCGATACCTCACACCCCCTGCCCCTATAACCTTAGATCCTTGGGAGGAAAGCCTGGGTCGTCAGGATTAGTTGGAGGTTTAGGGAAGTTGGTCCCTCAAGGTTTCTCCAGAAATAAGAGAGGAAGAAAATCGGACTTATCTAAGGCCAAATTAAAAGAAAAATTCGATGTAGCTAATGGAAAAAAACACTCAATTCCTGGGGTTCTTAGAGCGGTGCAGACCCCTGATTCTGTTATCAAATGATTCTGTCTTCTTGGAATTGTAGGGGTTTGGCTAGTAAACCTAAAAAATTGGCCCTTAGAGATTGGATCCAAAACTCTAAATCTGAAATTCTTTTTCTCCAAGAGACTCTTGGAAAAGGAACTGAAGTGGAAACAATGCTAAGTGCTCTCCTGCCAGGGTGGAAATTCTCAGCAGTGGATTCATTGGGCCATTCTGGAGGTCTTGCAATTGGGTATAAAGAAGGGAGAATAAAGGTAATAAATCAATGGGGGATGAAGCATGTAATGGGCTTGGAGATTATTTCCCCCGACCTCGCTCTTCCCATTTCAATTGTAAATATTTATGGCCCCTGTCAAGGAAGGGAGATATTCTGGAATGGCCTGATGGCCAAATCCTTGATGAAGTCTTCTCTGTTGATTGTGGTAGGTGACCTAAATTTCTCAGTAGGGAGAGCAGAGGCTTGGGGTCCATCGGCCAGGGAAGACCCCTTGTCGGATTTTTTCCTCAATCTCCTCTCAGACAACAATCTCATTGACCCCTCCCCGATCAAACTCAAGCCAACCTGGAGGAATAGAAGAGCAGGGGAGGCTCGAGTAGCTAAAAGATTGGATTGTTTTCTTTTATCTGAAGATTTAATTTCAAAGGTCCCTATTCTCAGACAGTGGGTTGATGAGATAGGTATCTCTGATCACTTCCATATTTTTTGGATCTCTCCTTCCCCCCAAAGCCTCCTGCCCCCTTTAAATTCAATTCCTCTTGGTTACAAGATCCTTCCTTCAATAAGCTCTTCAAGGAAACTTGGATTCATCCGGATAGAAGCGCAAGAGAGGACAAAAGTTTCCTATTTATGGAAAATCTTAAGAGATTGAAGAAAGCAACTATCTCCTGGGCAAAGGACAGGAAGGTTAAATAGAATGAAGATTTGATCAGGATCAGGGAGGAACTGAAGAAATTGGAGAGTACTGAGGAGGATGGATATATTTCGCAGGCTTCTAAGGATAGAATCCTCCATCTGGAAAAACTTCAGAACCAAATCGTCTTGGACAAGGAAGAGGAATGGAGGCTCAAGAGCAGGGCAATATGGCTAAAAGTGGGTGATGAAAACACCAGTTTTTCTCATAATTATGCCAAAGGAAGAAAATCAGCAAACACCATCTGGAGTCTTAAAGACGAAGAAGGAAGGGAGATCAGTAGTTTTCAGGCCTCTCTGGTTTAGGATAGAGACATTTCCAGAGATTATTCTCAGATTCGGGAGAGGCCACCATAGCAGAGGTTATTAGAACTGCGCAATGCTTTCCAAGATTTGTCGAAGAGGGAGAAGTAGAAGAATTATTAAACCCCGTATCCAAGGAGGAGGTTGAAGCTGCTATGAAAATTATGGCCAAGGATAAAAGCCCCGGGCCTGACGGGTGGACTATAGAACTCTTCCTCTTTTTCTTTGATTTAATTGGTTCTGAAATCACTGATGTAGTAGAAGAATCAAGACAGAAAGGAGAAGTCTACAACCCTTTCAATTCAATTTTTCTAGCTCTCATTCCAATGAAGGACGATCCGAAGAATTTTGAAGACTTCATGCCGATCTCCTTATGCAACTGTATAAATTAGATTATTGCAAAGGTGATAGCTATTAGAATAGTTCCTATTCTGTCAAGAAACATCTCAATGGAAAAATTTGGGTTTTTAAATGGAAGACAAATCCACGAAGCCATTGGAGTAGCACAGGAGCTATTACACAGTGTCAGACAAAAGAAAAAGAAGGGAGTGGTTCTTAAAATAGATCTCTCCAAAGCCTATGATCGAATCAATTGGATTTATCTGCGGTTGCTTCTAACTCATCTGGGCTTCAATTATTCTTTCATCAGTTGGATTATGGGTTGCATCTCCAATGTCAGTTATGCAGTTCTTATCAATGGAGCAGCTTCACCTTTTTTCAGAGGTCAAAGAGGCTTAAGGCAAGGTTGCCCTTTATCTCCTCTTCTGTTTCTTCTAGTGGCAGAAGGGTTAAGCAGGTTGATTCATAAAGCTAGAAGAGAGGAGAAGGTAAAAGGTATCGAGGTAGAAATAAATCTTTTCATCACTCATGTCCTTTTCATTGATGACATTTTGATTTTATCAAATGGATCGTATAATGAACTTAAGGAACTAAAATGCATATTAGATCTTTTTTCTGAAAGCTACTGGCATGCAGATAAATTCCAGGAAGTCTCAGGTTTCTGTGGCAGATATTGACAGAAGGGAAAGAACCACGTTGCTTAATCTATTTCCTTTCCAATATCAACCTCTGGATTCCCCCCTCAAATATTTGGGGTTTTGGTTAAAACCGGCAGCATACAAGAAAGAGGATTGGAACTGGCTCATAGCCAAGTTAGAAGCCAGAATTTCTCATTGGAGTGTCAAATGGCTTTCGAGAGCTGGTAGACTGACCCTCATCAAATCTGTACTGTTACCCATTCCAGTATACTGGGCAGCCTTAACCTGGGTTCCTAAAGGAGTGTTGGAGAAAATCAGAAGGATATGCTGTAGATTCTTATGGGCAGGCTCAAAAGAAAGTTCAATTCTTCCCTGGGTGGCATGGGATAAGTTGGCTAGGCCAAAAAAATGGGGAGGTTGGGGGTTAAAAAGGCTCCCTGAGTTTAGTCTTTCTTTGGCAGCTAAATCAGGATGGAGATTAATCTCGTTGGAGAAATTATGGACAAGGGTGGTCAAAAGAAAATACATAGGTCCAGTCTCTTTGGAAGATTGGATAAGGAGCCACGAAAAGATAAAGAAGAATGTCTCAGTCATTTGGAAAGCCACGGTGGAGGCATTCTCAGTGATAGAACAAGGGCTGGCGTGGAAGATAGGAGACAGAAGACAAATAAGGATTGGCAGGGATCCCTGGGTAGGTTGTAATGAATCCTTTGCCTTATCCCCAGGCTTGCTCAGACATTTAGGAAGTAAGGGCATTTTAACTCTAAATCAGGTGGAGAAAACAGGCCATTCTACTATATGGGGACAGGATTGGAAAAATGATGAAGAGCTAGGAATAAACATCAGGTGGAAGAACGAATGGTGCTCTTTCATTCAAGAACTCCATCGCTCCAATGTTAGGCTTAAAAACGAACCAGACTTGCTGATCTGGGCTCAGGGGGAAACAGGTGAATACTCCCCAAAAGACGGATATAATTTCTTAATGCAAAAGAAAGGTTGGGGAAACCCAGAATGGTGGTCAAAACACATTTGGAAGTTAAAATGCCCAGCAAAGGCCATGATCTTCTTTTGGTGTATGCTAAAAAGGAAAGTTCCAACTTGGGACATTTTGCGAGCCAGAGACTTGGCTGGGCCAGGGAGGTGCCCCTTGTGTAAGATAGAAGAGGAATCAATAATTCATCTCTTTATATCCTGTGCAGAATCAAAAAAGATCTGGGGGGAGTTAATGAGATTGCTCAACATTAAGGCGCAGTGGGGGATTTAACCCTTGGAATACGCTTGGAGTAGATGGTGGCAGAACTACCCGGAGGGGAACATGAGAAACCTCCCTCTTATCTTCTTTTGGGGGGTGTGGATAGCGAGGAATAAAAGTCTGTTTCAAGACAAAGACACTCCAACATCTGTCACAGCTATTAACTGTGCAGCCATTTACTCTGCCATCCCTATCCCTGAAGCAAAAAATCCCCACTCACATCACAAGCCTGTTATTATCCAGGAGGGCATGCCCTGGGCTTTTTTCGACGGAGCATCTCAAAATAACAAGGCCGGTGCAGGATTTGCATTCATCTGAATCCTGATCACTCTCTAAAAGCATCTGTAGGTCTAGGTTTTGGCACTAACAACTTTGTTGAGCTGTCCGCCTTGCGCCTTCTTCTTTGCTGGCTTCTTCAAAGAAACATCTTCACAATTCAAATTTTTGGAGACTCTTTGAATGTCATAAACTAGGTTAATGGGAGTGCTATATGTCAAAATCAAATTCTGAAGATCATTTTAGAAGAAATATTGCATTTAAAGTCATCATTTAATAGTTTTATCATCAACCATGTCTACAGGGATAAAAACGAGGAAGCAGACCAGCTTTCTAACACTGGTTTACAACAAGCTCTGGGAAGCTGGTCAATAGTTGAATTAAGACAGGGGCAGTCCTTTACCTCGTTTCGGCCTCCTTTTGCTCCTCCACAGTGATCGCGGCTCTATATTTCTTTATGTTCTGGTTCATGGGCACCACTGTTTATACTTCCAGCATCTTTTTCTGTTATATTTCGAGTATTGCAATCAGAAATCTCTCTTTATACTTTTCATAACAGCATGATTTTGTGAACTTACAGCCATGTAAGGGGTTGTTTTCCTTCTCTGAAGGAGACCTTAAAATATTTCCGTTAATTTTTCTAAGCCTCCTGAAGGGAGGAAGACATGATAGTTATTATCAAACTTCTATTACAACAGTATAGGATATATTTCAAACTTCTCAATCAGTCAAGAAAGACTGAGATTTTTTGTGTTTTTAAAGAATGACAAATCAGCAAGCATCTGAATCATCAGAAATGCTAAAAGCATATGCAATGTAACTTTTTATTTTCTTGATAAAAAGTTAGCTTTTTTCTTCCGAAAAAAAAACAATTTCTAATCTAATATATTTATATATAATTAATTAAAATTAAAAAATATAACATTCATAATTAACAATATAGTCATAATAATCTATAATTAGATTTTTTATATTACACTTGAATGATGCAGCCTAACATTGTGGCGAAAACATAGAGAAAGAACCAATAAATTCAAGCTCTTAATATAAATCCATTATAATATAAATACAAAGGGATGCACCACTGAGGTGGATGGTCGAAATTGCTCAAATTGACACCATCATATGGAATATGTGAGATTTTTTTTTTTTTCACGATTACTAGAAATCAATTATTTTGTAAAAATCCATGATATTATTTTATATATGATCATACTATCCATTTTTGAATAAAACCATAGAGTTTTAATATTATTATCATGTTGTGTTATTTTATATATGATCATAGTATCCATTTTTGAATAAAACCATAGAGTTTTAATATTATTATCATGTTGTTGGAACGTATCCACCATCTTTCATTGTATTGTCAGAACTGAGTAGAAAAAGAATGATCCAATAAAGTAACAAAACAAAAATTGGACAAATAAATGCAAAACATTCAATAATTTTATAGAATCATAAAATTGTTGTGATTATCGATTCAAGTGAGCTACACTTCCATTTACTAATGAATACTCTCATCCATACCAACTAACCGGAAGTCCTAAAAAATACTGTCACCCAGCACTAATAACCTGGTGAAAAGCCCACTCCCAGACCCCTTTCGAAAATTTGATAAGATGTGTAAGGGTGGGTTTCTTACTGGAAAATGCGCAATTCTTGACAGCCAACCATATGCGACCAATTTGAGTGAATGAAAATTCCTCTGAATTCCATTATTTTCCAATTCTACCCATTTCAATGTGCTACACAACTAGGACGTTACAACAAACGATTACAATTACAAGCTTATCGCATATTGTAATGCATAGGGTTGTGAGCCGCAAAGCACTATTCTCATACCACTCCGTCACTAATTGGTTTGAGCAGTTTCGAAAATCAATCGAAATTTTAACATTTCAGCTGTATACAGAATACAGTATCTTCAAACCCTCTTGAACGAAAACAGATTATAAGACACGTCCGTTAACTGAACAGAACTCAGAATCTCATGAGCACCGCTCAGCCTTTATATAAATGAAAATATGAGTTTGCTCCATTGCAATCATGAAAGTTGTATGAGTTGGCTTGTCGTGGTCATCGGAAACGGTATGGTGAAGCGCACGAAACACATGATGCCCTTATTTCCGTTTTAAAATCATGCGTTGTGGATGGAACAACAGACGCTATGGTGGTCACAAAAATGGCATGCCAATCATGATTTTAGCATGTACATATATTTTAGAGCATTGTGAGTTCGTTCGATTCGGCCGAATTATTTGTAAAATATCGATTAGTTTTATGGTAAAAAGGATTATATCCGCAAAACATCTCAAAGCCAAGGAAACTTATTCAATAGAGCTTTCTCCTTACCTAAATTGTCACAAGTCACAAAACATTAATGGATTGTAGTTTGACAACAGTCAGCCAGCAGGGCAGAGCCCAGCAAGACGCATTTTCATTCATATTTAAAGTAGATTGGGTAGATTTTAAAACATATAAGAGAATATTTTCTGAAACATACTGCTCATATTTTTGGAATTGAAACTTTTATGATCCAATTATTTATCTACCGTGCGAATTCTTATTCGAAATGAACTTGGTATTCTTATTCGAACTGAATTCGAATACCAGGTTCGAATTCGAATTAGATTAAAAAAAAAATCAATTTGATAAAAATTTGGCATTCTGTTTTAAAACAATTGATTTAATTATTTTAAATTCTACCAGATTTATTTTTAATCTGAATGGAAAATAAGTCTTGATTGGCTGTGCAGTCACTACATGTGAGATTTTAACACAATGTTTAATACAATTTTTGAGGTCTTAATTTTTTATAAAAAAAAAGTGTGTATTGTCTTAAATATTGTCTTTAAGCAGGTATCTCAAAATTAATGTCTTAAAAATTTCTCTATAAAAACAATATAGAACACATATTATTATTGTCTCTATAAAGACACAAATTATTGTCTCTCTAGATACAATTTATTTCATTTCTCTAGATATAATTTCACTTCTCTCTTTAGAGAAACTTTCATTTCTCTCTTTAGAGGCAATTTAAGGTGGTTCCAACATTTAAAGTTCCCAAATATTGATTTTAATTACCTTAAATCTCTATTTTTATGAAAAAAAAAAGAATAAATTCCTTTTTTTTAAAGCTAACAACAAAATCATTTTAAATCTAAACGAAAAAATCTATAACTTAACAATTCTTGAAAGCAACCTTGAAAATAATAAGGCAGCACGCTTACATTTTCTAAAAATGCATTCATGTCATTGAATTTGAACATACAAGATCCTCATTTGGAATTTCATTTCATGACATATTATGAGGCAAAATACAATAGAGTTTACTCTCTGACATATAAATCCAAAATCTTGAACCACATTAAATGGTGGAAAATTAAATTTTACAAGAGAGTTTACTCTATGCCATAAATCCAAAAGCTTGAATCACTTTAAATTGTGGACAATGTGGTTAGCTCCACAATTTCAATACCCTTGTATAATTGGAATTGGCTTCATTGAGAACAAAAAATTGTAAGAATGTATATGCATTTTAATTTACAAAATGGCTTCCTTGAAAACAAAAAAATTGTTAAATAGTGAATCCATACAGGTGAGGATGGTTTTGGATAGGGGAGGAATGCCTGTTGTAGAGTTTTGTGAACCCAACGTTTCAGACTACAAAGTGAGTCCATCATCAGGGGATGCGTCAATAGATAATCTTCAACATTAATGATGTATCCAAGAGCTATGATCATCCAAAACCATCATCACCTCATGGATTCACTATTTAACAACATCAAGTCCTACCATGGAAGGGATATGATGGACAATGCATCAGGTTTTGAAAAATTAAGATTATCCAGAGCTAAACTCATTCTCACATCATTCTTTAATAACCCAGGTATATATATATATATATATATATATATATATATATATATATATATATAATCATAGCTCTTGGATACATCATTAATGTTGAAGATTATCTATTGACGCATCCCCTGATGATGGACTCACTTTGTAGTCCGAAACGTTGGGTTCACAAAACTCTACAACAGGTCATTCCTCCCCTATCCAAAACAAAAAAAATTGTAAGAATGTATATGCATTCTAATTTACAAATTGGCTTCCTTGATAACAAAAAATTATAAGAATGTATATGCATTCAAATTTACAATTGATTGGCAATCCTATCTTCATGAAGGTTTTACAAAAATAGAAAATTGGCATCGGTCAAGGGAACATGGTATAGTATTTCATTATCACTTTCTTGAACATGATATAGTATTTCTTCATTATCATTTTCTTTACCTCGCTGATTCCCCAACAGTGTTGGTACAGACTAGAAAATGATACTCCAAAAGATATTTTGTGGAATATCCAAAAACCCTTCATTTCTACCTATTGTTACTGCTACCTATTATTATTGCTGCAAAAAGGCCCACAATTTTTAGACCAAAAAAAAATAGAATGGTAGAAGTAACGTAAGAGAAAACTATCAAAAGGAACGTGTGTCAAATGAGTTTTCACAATGACCACGAAACAAAATGTTACCTCTATTTGGGGGATACACGGGATACATGGTATAAAGAAGTTTTAATCTTTCCATCAACAGAAGTAGAGAAAATTAATGTGATCATTGAAAGAAAAAAAACATAAAACTTAAAATAATTTATTTTACTTATGTTTTAAAGAAACTAATTTTCTCTAATTATGTCGTAAGGCGTTCCCTTTGAAATCAACACCCCCGGCTACTACCGTGTGTGATTATGGACCATCGATTATCTATATTAGACGATAGAAGCATCTTCTACCGTCAGATTAATAGCTAAAAACAGTTACTAACTCCCAGCAACTATACAGTGAAGATGGATACCTCCACATGGTTACTAACTCCCCAGCAATTGAGAGATGAAGATTGATACTCCACATGGTTCATAACTCCCCAGCAATTGCGCGACAAAGATTGATACAGTTACATGGACGCTCCTTCTGCTTTGTATCGACTCTTCCACGCCTCTTTCTCAATGACCCCACATTCCTCGCAGTTTCTCCCACCAACACTAATAATAGATATTTCAGAACAAATGGTTTGGAATGACTACACGTGTCGCTTTATGAACAAACCATCTTACCCTTGCTGCCATTTAAATATGGCGACACGCCTCTTCTTCTTCATTGCATTTTACAGTATTGGCTGATTTTCTGAACGCGATCTCTATGCTCTCTTCCGTTTGATTTCCTTCAGGTATCAATTTTCTCTATCTTTTTCGTCTTTCATGCAGTCTACCATTCTGTCTATCTTTGATCTTTGTTTTGAATCCTTTCCCTGTTGTCTTCCGCTTTTTCTTCTAGATTTTAGACATATAGATGGTGTCAGGTTATGCTCTTTCTGTTAACTTGTCGTTGTATCCCACGAGGATTCATTTTGCTCTCTTGTTTTTGGTTTTAAATTATTTAACTTGCTCGAGATCTGTAAAAGATGATTTCGGCTACGAGTGTAGATTGCGAAATTCGGGAGCTTTTTTGGCTTATTTACGCCTTTAAATGTTAATCAGGGTTTCTAATTATGTTCCGTGATTAAGCAGGTTGTGTATTGTGTTGATTTCGTTTAAAGATGCAGATATTCGTGAAGACCTTGACCGGTAAGACCATAACCCTTGAGGTGGAGAGCTCTGATACCATCGACAATGTAAAGGCCAAGATTCAGGACAAAGAGGGAATTCCACCAGACCAGCAGCGTCTCATCTTTACCGGTAAGCAGTTGGAAGATGGACGCACTCTCGCCAACTACAACATCCAAAAGGAATCCACTCTTCACCTTGTCCTCTGTCTTAGAGGTGGGATGCAGATCTTTGTCAAGACCCTGACCGGGAAGAAAATTACCCTGGAAGTTGAGAGTTCTGACACAATTGACAATGTCAAGGCCAAGATCCAAGACAGGAAGGGGATTCCACCGGATCAATAGAGGTTGATCTTTGCTGGAAAGCAAATTGAGGACAGACGCACTCTTGTCGATTGCAACATCCAGAAGGAGTTGACTCTTCACCTTGTCCTTCGGCTCAGAGGCGGGATGCAAATCTTTGTGAAAACCCTGATCGACAAGACCATCAACAGAGATTGATCTTTGCTGGGAAGGAACTTGAAGATGGGAGGACTCTGGCGGATTACAACATTCAGAAGGAGTCAACCCTGCATCTTGTCCTTCGGCTCCGTGGTGGTATGCAAATATTTGTGAAGACGTCGACAGGCAAGACAATCACACTGGAGGTTGAGAGCTCCGATACAATTGATATCGTAAAAGCGAAAATTTAGGACAAGGAAGGGATTCCTCCTGATCAGCAGAGGCTCATATTTTCTAGTAAATGGCTGGAGGATGGGCGAACTCTGGCCGAATATAAAATCCAAAAGGAGTCTACACTTCACCTTGTTTTGCATCTGCGTGGTGGGTGTCGAAATTCTTGACATATATTTTAATGAATAGGGTCTAAACGCGCATTTCATTGAATTCTTAGCTAGTTGGCAATTAAATACACTATCAAATATGTTCTACTGGTTATTTTTAGTATGTTGTTATGTGGCACTCTTATGAAGAGAATTTTCAATAAAAATTAAAGCTTTGCAGGTTAATTTTATGATGTTTTGTGATGTGTTCATGAACTATTGCTCTGGAACTCGTTTTCCAAAAATAATATTATGATATTATATATCTTAGATATATTTTCCAGTGGTTTTATTAGAAAATTTTAAAGTTATAAGTTGTAAATAATTAATTAATTTTTTCGAAGGGCTAAAAATGATGAAAAGGAATAGAATGATAAAACATAGATATTTTAGAACGTTGATATCATTGAAAACTTTGTTTATGATTTTAAACTTCATCGAATCTGAGAGGACATGGCACCTAACCTTTTTTAAAGGTTAAAAATATGAAAACCGAAACAGATTCCAACTTGACCCATTCTTTATTCAAGAGATTGTCTTCAAATTCTGAAATTGCGGAATTTATTGATTCTATAACATGGTCTTTGTTGGTAAACACTTTATAAGACTTTGTTGTTTTTACTCGTGTTTGAAGTGTAAGACTTTTTAAAGTGTTTTACCAAGCTTTTGATAAATATATCATCATCACTTTATTATTCCTCTAAGTCTTCCACCTCAATATTGTTCCCAAGTGAATTAGGGTTGCTTTTTAACAATAGGATTGCTCTTTTTTTGCATCATTTTTTTCTCTTTTGTTGTTGTTTTTCCCTTTGAATAGTCCCAAATTTCTCCTTTACTTTTTAACTCATGCTCACCCAAAATTTTCACTAATCCCTAACGGCAAGATTAATTTTGGATTTCCAGGGTTTTCTTTAAAGTTTTATGGTATCACCTAGAATTTTCACTAACCCATAATGGCAAACTTAATTTTAGATTTCCAGGGTTTTCTTTAAACTAATATGAAAACAAAATAGAATTTTTACTAACCCATAATGGGAAATTTTTGAATAGTCCCAAATTTCCCGTTTATTTTTTAACTCATGCTCACCCAAAATTTTCACTAATCCATAATGGAAAACTTAATTTTGGATTTCCGGGGTTTTCTTTAAAGTTCTATGAGATCACCTAGAATTTTCACTAACCCCTAATGGAAAACTTAATTTTAGATTTCCAGGGTTTTCTTAAAACTAATATGAAAATAAAATAGAATTTTCACTAACCCATAATGGCAAATTTAATTTTGGATTTCCAGGGTTTTCTTTAAACTGCTATGAAAATAAAATAGAAGGATAAGTTTCTTTGTACTTTCCATATAAATCTACAACCTTGGAATTCCCATCTTATGATTTATTCCCCTAGATTTTGAAGTAAATGTTCCATCTCTATGAATGGAAACCATCCAACATTGTAGTGCATTTCTTACGTGCATTTCTTACATTTTGGATAATCCAGCAAAATCTTAGCCCCTTTTGGCTCACTTCGAACTACAAAACCCATGGATTCTTCTTCATGAAGCTCTTTGGAATTCCCATCTTACAATTTGTTCACCTAGATGTTTAAGTAAATGTTCCATCTCTGTGAATGTAAACCATCTAACGTTGTAGTGCATTTCTTACGTTTTGGATAATCTAGCAAAATCTTAACCCCTTTTGGTTCACTTCGAAGTACAAAACCCATTTCTCAGAGACATAACATAATGCATGTGTGTATACTTCATGCTTATTGTAATGCATGTGTGTATACTTCATGCTTATTGTTTAACAGTTGACCAAATAGAATGGGAAGAAAAGTTGGTTTAATAGACTTTGGTAGGCATGAAAATTGTTGAGGATTGTCGTTCATGCCAAATCATGACATGATAAGTAGGTTGAGGTCATGGGATTGTACCATCACTATTCAACATGCATTTAAACTCTTAATTACGCCATAAGGCATTTCCTCTGAAATTAATTCCCCTCTCTGCCCACCTGTCATCCTTGTACACCATAGGATCCTATGTTAGACAATTGCAAAAGTTTCAACCATTCGATCAAAATGGTTACAAAATGGTTACAAATTCGTTTGGGAAATGGTTTGTGCAATGGTCAGCATAACCGATTACAGCATGGTATAAATCTCATTACTTTTGGCTTCGTAGTGTCTACAGAGTGCAAGAGGAGAGCAGCGGCTACAGAGCGCAGGAGGAAAACTAGAGTTGTGATGCCTGACGAGTAGAACGACGCAACTTTCTGGGTGTTCATTTCGGACATCAGCGTTTTTGTTTCTTCCGGTGAGCCAGGCTCTTGTCCTGGCCTTCATTGGGTGCCTGTGCTGCGAAAGCATTCTGAAACCTGGCGGATGGCGGATCCAGGGCATGGGTAGTCATATTGTTTTTTATTTGCAGTGGCGAATCCTTCCATGCAGGTATCTTGATTGGTGAGACCTACGCTGAGAAATGTCTTCACATCGCCAGGAGCGTTTGAGCTAAACTTGGAGAGGGATTGGGGAGAGATCATTGACTGTCATATCCAGTAGTTCGAGATAGTCCTCGAGAGCTTCCCATTCTAATCCAAGGGCCACTCCCCGTGTCAGCTTTGAACTGACCATGAATGTCCTCTCCACTATGCCAATCAATGCCTTCACCATAACATTGACAACCTGAGGATGATTTGCTTTCGTGGATTCAACGGAGAATCGTGCGAGAGTCAAAGCGCAGACCTGTGGGTGGGCCATCCTGTTGCAAGCTCCTTTTAGAAATTCATTTGATGTTTGAATCACCTTAACAGAAGTTTTGAATACTATACGACTACTCTTCGACTGAATATGTTGGACAGAAACATCAACACACTTGAATGTTTAGATGTTTCCTATTGTAAGAACATTGAAATATTACCGCAAATAGCATATCAAAAGTACCTAAAAAAATTAAATTACTGCATTAAATGGGTAATATGCATTAAATTACCCATTCCATGATGAGGAGGGGTCCTTCACATCCAGGCATCCATATTCATAAGACCTCTTTCGTAAGATCGTGGCTCAAGGCATCAAAGTGCCCAATGACCTAATGAAGATGCCAAAATCAGGGTCCTCATAGTTCCCTCTACTCATCGTGCTCACCAAGACATAAGATCAGCCATGCACATCCTTATTCCAATGTGTTCTTCATGAGGCACCTTGAGAGATACCATACCTCTGATTTTATGTTCACATAGGCAGCTACAGGGGTTTGCTCCAAAGTGCCTCGCACTTCTTCTATCTTCCAGACTTCCAAGGGTACTGTCACCCTTATCCAATGGTGCCAACACAAAGGAGTTGCATACTTTTCTTGGAGAACTTCCTTTGCTTCAGCTATTAGCCAAAAATATGATCACATGGAGGGTTGCCACTAAACCTTCTCATTAAAATCATATCAACTGATAGATTATGACATTATGGAGGGCTTTTACTATTCTTCAAAAATCAATTTCAGATTGATGTCTAAAGGGACCATCCCTTCTCATAACTGCATCCTCTATTTTTATTGGCTTCAAGGCACCTCTTATGAAGGTTTCAAAGACATGAATATATATTCCTTATTGATTTGCAAGTTGGCTTGAATGGAACATGATTTTAACACTTGTACATACATACATACATACATACATACATACATACATACACACACACACATACATATATATATATATATATATATATATATATATATATATATATATATATATATATATATATATATATGCATGCGCTTGTAACAGTGATAAGGACTTGGCCTCTTCTTCAATACACAAAATAGGGTTCCTTGATTTTACTAATATAGATGACATAGGATGCCCACTGATTGTCTTTTCAAAGCTTGCAAATATATGCATACAAAATCTCGACTTCCCTAAATTATGAAGGGCCTTAGAACTGTCCTTTAAAAGATTCTCCACTTCCTTGCAAATATGTGGAATGAGAAGTCCACCACCTTTCTTCTTTTATAGCCCGGAGATGAAGAATTCACAGCCCCAATGACCTATACTCGTTAGCCAAATTCACAGAGCATAATAGTAAATAGCAGTGCTTTATGTGACATAGGCTTCTTGGCCTTATTACAAGCACAAGGAATAAGTAGGCATCTTCTTAGATAAAACAATCGACATGAACAAAACTTTTTCTCTTCAATAAATCAGAGAACAAAGAGACATGAATAGGTCAGATTCACTGTCTGAATTGAAGAGCGAGAGAGAATATAAGACAAAGTTCATCGAGCCATAACATTTCTACCTCCATACCACAAGATCGAGAACAGAGTAATCCTTTCTCAAAGGTTGGCTTCATGAAATGACCTTTGGCGTATTCTTGTGTTCTTGCACATTTCTTGGCCTCTTAGGAGAATAAAGTTCTTTTCAAAAGACTTATCCAAAAGCATACTTATGCCCAGAATGTAAAAGAGAGATAGCTCCATTGCATAGCAGACCTTTATTGTTTCTTGTGCTCAGAACAATAGGAACACTTGGCTCCTTCTTAATGGTTCAGAGAACTAGGCCAACAACTCGGTTCTTCATTGCTCCATACGACTCTCTTTAATTCATTTATCAAATCCAAATAAATATATGTATCCCTAGAGTCACTTATTTGATCCTCAACAAATTTGTTTCTTGGACATTTTTGTTTACAAGACTTTAATTTATGTGAGCACATGTGACTGGATGGAAGGACTGCTAGCTTTAGAATTCTGATTCAGAGGTGCCAAAGGGATCAGATCTTCAAACATACTGTTGACTGCTTTATCCAATGAGAAGATTGGACTCGGAACAAAAGATTCTTAAAACAAAACTCTTCATTGACTTCTTATCATGACACGTGGTTTAGCTGCTGAAGGAGGACTTTAGCATCCTCAGATTTGATTAATGGCCTTCATGAGCTATTTAGCCCAGCTCTTGCATATACCTAGACTTGTATTATTTTTCGAGACCTCTCATGCTTTCTAAGGCTTGCAACAAGACACTTCAAATACATTAACAGTCCACTGCTTCATCTCTTGAGATTGCATTCCTCCTCTTGCTTGGGCTTGACCTCAGCTAGCTCTAATACCATGTTAATTTTTGAGTTAACATATTCTTTTCTTAGGTCAGAGGTCAGTTACTTCATTAATCCATTAGCCCATTATTAATTCCATTAATCCATTAGCAATCACGTTGACCATTATCACATGACAGTAGCTGATGAAAAAACATCAAACATAAATGCAAAAGACAAGCCAAGACAAGAGGACACCATGGTTTAGACTTAAAGCCAGGGAAAAACCCGACAACGGGGAAAACCCACAGATCTTTTCTTCTTGATAATATCAAATGTTCACAGAGAGAGAAATCCATAAGTACAATGATACATTAGTCTAACTCAATATATTGACTTGCCATAGATGATCCCAATCAAATGTCCAAAAGTCAAAGTCACATATGCAGAAGTCAACAACATTCAAAGCTATCCTAACCAGTCAGCAGCCAACGGTTAAAAACTCAGTCAAATCAGCCCAATCTATTCAGTAAAAGAAGAGAGAAATTCACCCTCTCTAGGCAGTCAAAATGCAGTCAAGGCAGCCTTCAAAACTCTGGTCAAAACTTGGTCAACAATATGTGGTTAAACCTGCCTCAGACCTGTGGTCAAACACCTCAGTTTGTGCCCGATTCCTCTACTCACAAGTGTGGCCTAGCTGGCAAAGTAATAATCCATCAAAGTTGCAGTCAAAAAGTTGGTCAAAGTGCTCGGTCAATGCTGCTCTGTGTACTGGAAAATTCACTCGCAAAAAATCACAGGAAATCCGTCCTCCAAAAATTTGCACGTATGGGAGAGAGATAGTTTCTCAAAGAAAGTCGAATCCATCATGAGAGGAAAGAGAAAGTCATGTGTGCTGATGCCAAAATGGAGTGAACTCATCTTATATTTATACAATTAAATGTGGGTCAAAGGTCATGTCTTTTGGGTTTCATGAGCCTACATGACTGTGGGGCTCACCTTGACCAAAACCAACATTGTGGGCTGGACTTCAAATATACATTTCTGCCTGTCAGAATCCATCGTGCTTTAGGTCAAAATTGGTACTTTTGAGAAGAGGAATCCAATGTCATCATCCTCTCATACAAAGGAGCCGTCCATACTGGAATTTAACCTTAGTTGACCATTTTTAACAATTGCCTATACAGAACATCTAGTTAAAAGACTAATTTTACTCTCAGTAAACATTGGACAAAAACTTCTCTCGATCTAGTTTGAATTTGGTAGTATCAAACAAAATTTTCATTCCGTAGATGAAACAAATTTTGTATTGCACAAGGGTTCAACTTTTTTGTGGAGAGGTATGTTCATGACACCTCACTTACAAACTGGTTTGTTGTAAAGTTCATCTTAACAATGATTGATTCACTCAAACGAAATAAAGTGGGCAATAGATCCACATACACATCCTACACACATGGACACATACATAAATATTATGGGAAGGACAGGAAGATGTGCTGACCTTACTTGAAAAAGAAATTGTTTCAAACCAATGTTGTCAGACTTGGACTCTTCTAAGAATCGGCTGGGCTGTGACTCAGGAAGACTCAGCAGAATCTTTCAGACTTAGCAAACAGAAAAAAAAAATACTTAGAATATGTGTTGGCAAGTTTTAGAGGATACTGGAAAGTGGGGATTATGACATAAGAGTGTCTAGGAGTTACTCTTTTCAGCGGCGACTCAGTGGACTTGGCAAGATTCAGGAGTCCGAAAAGAGTCTGACAACATTTTTTTGAACAAGCATCAGTCACAGTTGAAAAGAAAATGAACAGACAAAAAATCAGAGCTCTTAATAGAAAGGATACATGTGTAGAGTTCTATTTAAGAGTTCAAGGCTAGACTCCAGTATAAAAGTAAATTCTGTTTGCTACTGGAAACTGCAAAGTAGAAAAAAGACAAGCTAAGTATTTTATTTAGCTGAACGTGAAATGCTTTGAAAATGCTCAAATGTTAAAATCAGTCAAATTCCTGCCATTTATCTTGGACCTAATTTCATACATAAGCATGGTAGGAAACCACACTCCTCTATAAAAATATACAAGTTGTAACATGATTATATAAACAATCATAGATTGAAACAATTTCGAGCAAAGGAAATGTTATTTCAATATATTGGCCTTGTTCAAGTTTTGAATGATTTAGAAATTAGCAGATCTGTTAGATCTTGGAGGCAGGAAATTTGCACTTCTTTTCTGTCAAACCTGGTAGCTGATAAAAGATGAGAAACAACTTAATTACACACCTGTTGGTAAAGGCCTAATACTAAGAAGGCAGGTAGAAGTGGATGATTAAGATTGTTTATAGGTTTAGCCAACAGTTATTGGTAACATGCTTAGTTTGAACTTTTGGATGTATTATTTCATCACATAGGCTGACTACGGTTTGGTGAATTGCTACTGGAAATATACTTAAGTCAAGATAAAATATAGGTGGTAATACCTAGTTGAATGGAGAGTCCCTGTATATTGGCCCTTTTGAGGATTATTACTTGACCAGTTTGTTGCCTTAGTCTGTTGAGTACATTTTTTTTGTTTTTGTTAGTTGGTTGTTATTGTAATTGGTAAATTGTATAGGTGATTTTCATTCACATGCTTATTGGATTAGCTGGCTCTTGAATAGGGCACTCATGCAGTTGAGTATGTGAGAGGGGTTTGTAGAACGCATTATCTAATGAACTCTTATGTAGAGGCAAAAAGTCTCACTCATAGCCTATTTAGGGATTCAGATGAGAATTTCTTTTATAGAATGATCAACTTACTATAAGTACTACTGCACTTTCTTCGTCAACGGAAGCCAATTGAAAATCCTTGAAAATAAACTCTCTATAAGGGCCGTTGTCAATAAAAATATTTGTAGTGGAGGGGGTTTCTACATGTTGACCAACCATGTAAATTGGATCTTATAAATTATAATTCTTGTTTTCTAGCCTTCTATTTCTGTAGATATCAATTGTGTAGTTGATGGCATACTTTTTATAAATAAATTTCCACGGCTATTACAGTTCAATTAAGAGCCAATCTCTTGCAGAGTTTAGAGTTGGATTCATCTGTAACTACCTTTGATTTAGGGAGTGATCTAGAAAAAAATTCAATGCCTAACAATACTGTGATAATCACAACCATAAATACTGCTTGGGCAGAAGAAAACAATGTACTACATTTGTGCATGCAGAGCCTTCGAATAGTTATTGAATCATGTTCTCCTTGTTGCAGTGGACCAGGGGTCATTTAATTGTTGCCAAAATATTCATCACACTGCTATATTTTGCTGAAAGAAATATCTGATTTTAATGAATCTGCCTCTGCATACCAAGACTGGCGTGAATGGTAAAATTCACTAAATCTGCCTCTGCATGCCACTAGAAGTTGTTGGATGAAAATATCTGTTTTAAAGGCAAGAAATGGAATGGTTTTCTTGTTATTTGGATTACCAAAAGAAATGGCTTAGTTAAGATAGCTTATAAATGGGGGCATAAGTTCTGAGGCTCTCATGGTGTTATTTCAATATATTGGTGCTGTTCAAGTTTTGAATGATTCAAAAATTAGCAGATCTGTTAGATAGTGGAGGCAGGAAATTTGCACTTCTTTTCTGTCAAACCTGGTAGCTGATAAAAGATGAGAAACAACTTAATCACACACACGTTGGTAAAAGCCTAATACTAAGAAGGCAGGTAGAAGTGGATGATTAAGATTGTTTATAGGTTTAGCCAACAGTTTTATTGGTAACATGCGTAGTTTGAACTTTTGGTGATATTGTTTCATCACATAGGTTGACTACAGTTTGGTGAATTGTTACTGGAAATATACTTAAATCAAGATAAAATATAGGTGGTAATACCTAGTTGAATGGAGAGTACCAATATATTGGCCCTTTTGAGGATTATTACTTGACCAATTTGTTGCCTTAGTCTGCTGAGTACATTTTTTTTTGTTGGTTGGTTGTTGTTGTAATTGGTAAATTGTATAGGTGATTTTCATTCACATGCTTATTGGAATAGCTCGCTTCTTGAATAGGGCAGTCATGCAGTTGTGTATGTGAGAGGGGTTTGCAGAACACATTATCTAATGAACTCTTAGGTAGAGGAAAAAAGTCTCACTCATAGCCTACTGAGGGCTTCAGATGGGAATTTCTTTTATAGACTGATCAACTTACTAGAACTATTGCTACACTTTCTTCATCCACAGAAGCCACTTGAAAATGCTTGAAAATAAACTCTCTGTAAGGGTCATTGTCAATAAAAATATTTACAGTGGAGGCGCTTAGCCCAACAACCATTTTAGCCAGTCTTGTAAGCTAAATAGTTGAGTTCAAACATGATGAAAATTTAATTCCCTGTATGCAAAAGCATGTATTAGGTGTTGATAATGGCTATAAATATGAACTGAAGATGTATATACCTCCTTCTGTACAAAAATGAATAGAAGAGGAAGAGGTATAAGGTTCACCTCGAATTTTCTTGCAAGTTCAATCCACTGTAGGATGTGAAAGGAAGTGTCATAATGCTAAGAGTGAAAAAGAAGGGAAGGAAGAAACTAATCATTTCAGAAATTTTAGCTTTCTATCCGTACTTTGATTTGTTCTAATAAAATAAATATTAATTGCTTGACGACATCCAGGGAGCTATCTGGTAATAATAATAATATTATTATTAGTATTATAATAATAATAACAATAATGGAAAGGTGGGGAAGGAAGAAACTAATAATTTCATAAATTTGGACCTTTTGTCCTAGCTTTATTTGTTCTTCAAATCCAACTAATATTTTATAGATCCAACTTATGGTGAACCAGCAGCTTGAAAGCCAATTGCAAGTCATTAAGCCAACAATGATCTATAAGCATGCCATAGTATTATGTCTCTGCATATTCACAATAGTGATTCCATTGTCATATTATTATTCCCCCAATTGCAAGTCATTAAGCCAACAATGATCTATAAGCATGCCATAGTATTATGTCTCTGCATATTTACAATAGTGATTCCATTGTCATATTATTATTCCCCACTTGGACAGAGCGATGACACAAGGGGTTTCTACATGTTGACCAACCATGTAAATTGGATCTTATAAATTAAAATTCTTGTTTTCTAGCCTTCTATTTCTGTAGATATCAATTGTGTAGTTGATGACATACTTTTTATAAATTCTTCCACAAACTTTTATTATTTACAGAATATTCATTTTCAGAATACATATAACAAACTATTGCAATTGTAACTCATTATCATCCACCCTTGCTTTCAACAATTTCCGTTCACATGTCTCTATTCTTCCCCACTCTATGCTATTCTTCCCCACTCTATACATGTCTCTATTCTTCCCCACTCTATGCTATTCTTCCCCACTCTATGTCTTACGGCTTTTCCTTTGCAACATAAGGTGCAAATGCTAGTATTAAATGGTTGCTAAAACTAATTTTTATGAATATTAAATGGTTGTTAATTAATCTTTTAGCAATGTAAAACCCCTTGGTAAATCACTAAATATTTTAATATTAAATGATTGCTAAAACTAATTTTTATGAATATTAAATGGTTGCTAATTAATCTTTCAACAATATAAAACCCATTAGGTTGCTAAAACTAAACGTTATGAATATTAAATGGTTTCTAATTAATTTTTTAGTAATGTAAAACCCATGAGTAAATGATAAATATTTTAATTTTCTACTAAAAATAACTTGGCAGATCAAGGATTAAAAGAAGTTCTAATATAATGATAAATCAAAAAATTATTTTAAGTATACTTTAAAGAAACTAGGTTAAAAGAAGTCTTAATATAATGATAAATCAAAAGACTTAAAATAATTTATTTTCCTTATACTTTAAAGAAACTAGGGTTAAAAGAAGCCCTAATATAATGATAAATCATAAAACTTGAAACAGTTTATTATTTAAGTTTAATCCGACAACTTGAAACAGTTTATTTTACTTATACTTTAAAGAAATTAAGTTTCACTAACAGTTTATTATTTAAGTTTAATCAGACAACTTGAAGCAGCTTATTTTTTAAGTTTATTTTACTTATAATTTAAAGAAACTAAGTTTCACTAACGATAGCTAATTAATCCTTTAGCCATGTAAAACCTCCTGGTAAATAAGTAAATATTTTAATTTACTTCCATTGAAAATAATTTGGCAGATAGAGGGTTAAAAGAGGTCCTAATATAATGTTTCGGACGATCCAGAAAGAAGAGAAGAGAACTTATTACCTCAGAGAGGAAGTTGTTGAGATAAAGTAAGACACTGTCATCGAGAAATTTTTGGGCTAATTTGGCTAGTGGAGAAATTCCTGAAATTCTTGGGGCAAGTTGAATTTCTGTGCAGACATGTGTAGTCTCTGCAAGGACTTTTCTGAAGGGAAATGGGCTTGGGGAGCTATGGTGGAATGTCGTGCTCGATTGTTAGGAGGAGAATTATTCTTCCCAATGATTCTCGTGGCAACATAACGAATCAAGAAAAGACAGATAAGTTTTGTTGATTCTCGTGGCAACCTAACGAATCAAGAAAAGACGAATAAGTTTTGTTGCATGATTCTGTTATAGTTTCTTTCGAGATTAATTATTTTGCAAGTGAATGATCTGATGTATACTTCACTAATTATTTTGCAAGTGAATGTTGTGATGTATACTTTAATGGGAATGGTTATGTTTGAGTAATTGTGTAATTTGTTACTTAATTAGGATTGGTTATGTTCTGTGAGAAGAATCGGATAATATATTCTCACTGAAATTGGTAAAACTGTGTAGGTTAATGCACTGTTTCATATATAGGAGTAAGGGAGATTTATAAATAATATAATTCAAAAGGTTTAGAACATAATATAGTCAAACTCCATGAAAGAAAAGATTTAATAATAACCTATAAACGGTTATAGTTCTTCTCTTTAATGCATAGTTCCTGTCTCTAATGCAGACCAAATTAATTCTTTGGCTCGAGTTTATACTATATAATCACATAAAAAACAACAATATAATAAAAAATTGTATTACCAAATCTCCAAAAAAAAAAAAATATATGCATAAAATAGTTAAGCTATCCATACACATATTCAATAATTGAATCCAATCCTTCCCAAGCTGCTCCTCCCTCTTCCAAAACCACCCCGACTATAGGTTTACCCACATTTTTCACCCTTTCCTTCATCTCTTCCGCCTCCGCCTCCTCGTCATTAATTTTCTCACAGCCCTTTCGACATCGTCCCTTTTAGCAACGCCTTCCCTTATCTTCATCTCCACCGCCAATTTCCTTTCCCTCACCAAAAGCAGAACATATGCCGGTTGGTCGAACTGCAGGGGAAAATAAGTCATAGGAAGAGTTTTTGCCATGATTTCCTGAGCCAAATTCCATCCGCAGTGTGTAATAAAATCTCTGGTAGCATCATGTGCCGAAATCGCCACCTGCGTGCCTACTGGGTTTCTATCAAGCACCAAATTCTCTTGGTCGACTCAGATAATACCCAACAATCCGAGGACAGTTTTGGATCCCTATTATCGTTGCACGGTGAAATAAACTATTTACTGAATCACTATGATAAATAATTACAAAATTTACAAGATAATGGCTAAGAGAACAAACATTGTAAATATACCCACTAATAAGCCTTAAAAATAAAGTTCGGCTGAGAATCTGCATAAAACGTTTTACTGAATCACTATGACAAAAAATAATTACAAAATTTACAAGATAATGGTTAAGAGAACAAACATTGTAAATATACCCACTAATAAGCCTTAAAAATAAAATTCGGCTGAGAATCTGCATAAAACGTTATGTTGATTTGCGCTAGAACTCGAAGGTTTTGTTGTGTAAGTGGTTTTCCTTTTCAAAGAAATGGGTTTGGTCCCTTCCTTTCAAGGAAACAACAGACCCGATAGAGGGTAGTATCCCATTTATTTTCTTCTACTTGCACGAAAGAGACACTTACTCATATCAGCGAGGACTCCTGGCTGGGACACTACTTACTATGAGAAGAAATCTCTTTAATTTTCTGTGAATAAGTCCAAATACGATATCACATATCTGCGTTTCAATTTTCCCATTTAATGTATCATCCACATTGCAAGTCTTCTGCAAGGAATTCGAGAAAGTATTAGAGGGCTGGCCGGGCACTGCAAGGGGGAGGCGGGAAAGCACTGCGAGTGGTGGGGCTTATTGATATGGAACACACATCCCTACCTCCAGCACTATGGAACACAAGGTTTCTACATCACTTACCTCTACAAAACCATATACCTCAACTTCGACCTCACTTAACACTATGAAACAGCCTTTTTTTTATAAAATAAATGGGTTTGGTTAGTTCTGGGCCAAGGTCGACATCGGTTAGCCCACCCAGAGCCGTCTTATCCTCAAAGTTTAAAAAATTAAACACAAAAGACAAATATGTGTTGCTAATAGAAAATCTTGGAAAACAGACCTCTGATAATTATAATAATCTACAACACAGATAAACAAATAGTAATTGCAACTTTGGAAAAACAAATACCAAACATATATTTTTATATATATAATTGTTCATTACCACAAGAATCTAGAATAGGATACTTGTAATACAAAAATAAAAGTAGAAGGTGAAGGATAATGAAAAGCGCTCTAAGAATTTTCACTCAATAAAAACTGACAAAGAAAGTCTGCGCAACTCTATAATATGACAAAGAAAGTCTGCTCAACTCTATAATATGTATATAAACCGTTGAAGAAGTGTTTTTGGAGGAACCCAAATCTAAATTAGAATAAAATCTAGCCTTAATAAAGAGTGTCCATTTTGTTAAAATGATGCAGGAGTATACAGGCCTAGTCAGCAATGTGATAACATGATCACATGTTGTGACTAACAAGGGATTGGAAGATAAGTGATTAGTTAATTTTATTTATTTAAATGTGTGAGAGTGTTTATTTATTGTCAAATATGAGAAAAATGGTATAGTGACTTAGTGAGAGATTTTTGTTTAGAAAAGAGTGCAGTTGAAAAGGTTTTTTAGGAGAGAGTGAGAGATTTCTGTATCTAAACGAGAATTGGTTCGTGAATCCACTTTTGTATAAATTGTGATCTTTTTATATAATTCAGAGGTTGGATAGGTTAGCTAGAGAGAAGCTAGAGAGATTAGATAGGCTAGTTAGAGGTTCAAGAGAAGCCAGAGAGGAGAGAGCCAGGATTTCAAGACTGAAACAGGGTTTCTTTATTACCGTAGTCAACCGAGAAGGTGAGACTATGTAAATACTACTATATTGAATAAATGTTTCAGTGTGTGTGTTAATGGGCCATTTGTATTGAAATTCTTTTCTTGTCTTTGTATAGTTTCCTACGGAACCACTGAAGCATCCTTCTATGTTTATAAATTGTAGTGTTAAAGCATAATTGGGGTCTTTATCGTTATAACAGTGGCTGAGCTGCTTCAAAGATACCATAGGTTATTGTTATATATGAATGTCGTGTGTGAAAACTGAGGAGATAGAGGAAACCTACAAAAGGTGTAAGTCCAACAATATTGAAGAAATCAAGTAAAGAGACAGAGTAAAGAGGTGAAGAGTAATGCACAGTGGCCGTTGGATCTCTAAGATCAACGGACCAGATCTAATCGGGCAAAGCAGAGCACTTTATCATATCAGAAAAATATATCGCATCGGCGGAACTCTGTGTGAATGGACCAGACCCTAACCACTTGCCAACGATGATTCCGATAATGCGATGAAGTGTGAACCATTAGATCGAAGTTGATTGAACTCTGGAGAATTGATCGCATATCACAGAGTTGAAGGGTTGATGGACGGTATAATGAAATGTCGATATAGTGATATCGGGGAAATCAGGGATCTGGGCAATTGGGGATCGGCAGTGTAAAGAAGCAGCGTAGCGGACGTGATCAAGTTATGAATGTGGGTGTAATATTTTTAAGATCAGGACATAAGATTTTGAACTATTTTTCCATGAATTCCTGTGTAAAGCGGAGATCGGAGAAAAGGCGATAAGGCATAAGGAATAGGCAGACCCGAAAGATTTATAGAAGCGGGTGTATATATTTTCAGTTCCGGCTTATGGAATCGGAGCGGGCTTTCCCGTGAAATCCTTTGTATTTGATAAAGTTATATAAGAAGGAGTTTTTAAAGGAAAAGCAAGAACAACGTTTCAGATATAATGTGCCGACAAGTTTTAAAAGCTTAAGGCTTCAATACCAACGCTTCCGATGTGGCATTAACCACAGTTCTAGGCCAACAGTTTGTATATATGAAGGGGGAATTACCTTTATGATCAGATTCCGCCATAAAAGGGTTTCCCACATCATAAAACATGTTCGAAGCTAGAAGACCAAGTGCAAAAGTATATGATATGCTTCAAAACAAACAAGTCTCAATTGTCAAAATAGTCTATAAAAAAAGATCCTACACAATCTCGAGCCATTGCACCAATATGAATTATTTCTGGTAAATGTTGCCAATAGGTAAGTCCACACCAAATTCTAATAACAGTTAATTATTTCTGGTAAATGTTGAAATCATTCTGGGATTGGTAAATGTTGAAATCATGCTGGGGTATGGTCATTGAAAGCGAACCTGTGGCATTGGAAAAAGAAGAAGGCATGAATAAAGGAACCTGATAAATTAGCGGGGTCGTGATCATAAAAAGAACCAACTGCAAATCAAACCTAGAGTTGGAAAGCAAACCAAAATTAGTAAGATCTTTGATAAAAAACAAATTAATAATTTTACAAAAAGTAAGAGTGAGTACCTTTAGGGTAAACGAAGACCCAAGTCTCCAGACACGTTCTATAAAGCAAATTGAAAAATTAACATATAGGTCACCCAAAAGAGGTCATACTTCAAATCCAGTGAAATTTATTTGCAGATAATACATGTTGAAGAAGCATTGAACACCATCGTCATCCCTTGGTGCAGTAAGGAAAGAATAACCTAGGAGAAAAGAAAATTCATAGAATGCTTAAGAAACCTTGTGTGTAAACAATAAGATACCATAGTCATTTAGCACAGGACTAGAAATATTAAAAAAAACACTCGTCCTAACAGAAGAACATGCTCAAAGACTACCATCAAAGGCTAGATTTTCAGAGTTGTTCCTCCAGTTCGCGGGTGTAAGGCCTCCGAGCTGAAGTGCGACGGGCGTCGGGCAAGGTCGTGCACACGGGCGCGCGGGCACGCTGAACGGCAGACGAAACAACAAAGCGACGGTGTGCGGAAATAATGCGACGTTATGGGATAACACTAAAACGACTAAGTGTTGAGCATACACTTATAAGCAATGGTGAACGATGCTTGCAAGGCCGACTTATGGAGTGGCTTGTGGGCATGCGTGGTAGATTGTGGGGTCGGCCATGGGGTGGCACACCCCCTCCAAAACATACGATGGATGCATATAAGTAAGGGAGCATGAAAGCTCATTTGAAAACCATCGAATCTCATACACTTCTGCGCATAAGAAGAAGAGGAAACTGCGCAAGGGGTAAAAGGACTACGCATACCTCATGCGTAGGTTATTCAAGGTGCAGTTTGGTATTCTTGTGCCGGGTGAGGTGGAGGCTAGTGTGCCGGGGTTCGTTTTGGATGCAGTTTTGTGTAGGACTTGGCTAAGGGATCTTGGGTGGCTCGGGTGAGCACCTCCCTTCGTGCAAGGGTGCACAAGATGTTTTAAAAAGGCAGGTGGCCTGTCTATTGTAAAATTGGTTAAGTGTGAGACTTGGTTCGGCCAAGACACACTGTTGTATTGTAATCTGATATTCTTAATAAAATTGTTGGGCAGACTGTTCGGGAGTTGCCCCTCCCTTTATACTTGTTTGCAATTGTTGATGTTCTCGGTTAATTGCATATGGATAATGAATGAGTATGGGCTTCATTAAAGTATAAATGATAATGCTTTTACTTGGTTGCGAAACACAAACTATGTTAATGTTGGAGTAGGCGTAGTCCACGAATGTTAGTATTGTTAAAAAGAAAGCGTCCGGTGGTGCCGCACCTCGCTACAAGCGGTTGGAAGACTACCGCAGGTGTAGGGGCGTGACTGATGGTATCAGAGCTCGGTTGGAGCTGGTGAGCAGGGTTTCTCATGACAGTGGAAGCAGGTTTAGCAGAGGTAAAGCTCGGTGCTTGGACCAAGCTGAACGATAAGGCATCGCAAGTTTGGGAGAAGGTGGAAGGAAGCTCTTGCTTACCTTGGACAGGTTGAAAATGTTGAAGGAAGAGAAGCCCCGTATCCGTGAAGAACTTGAAGCCTTGGAAAAGAATGTTGAAGAAGAGCTTCTTCGACTTGGTTGGACAATGGAGCAAGATGAAGTTGCATATTGTGCTATCAAGGAAGAGGAAGCCATGACAGATGAAGATGTTGTAGACATGACCATGATGGAGGATGAACTTGAGGATGATCAAGTTGGACCAGGATCGTGCAATTTGTATACATGGATGGATGAGGATACTCACATCGAGGAGCCTCATGATGATGAAGTAAGTACTGCCCGACTGGTACTTGTGTTTCATTTGGGCATTTGGGAGATGGACCGTGTGCAGAGAAGGGCAAAGCCAGTTTGCCAAGGCAAGAGGACATCTTACCATGGATGAATATGATGGAGCCTTGTATGAAGAAACAAGCATTGTCGACTATTGCAGGACTTGTTGGGGTTATTTGTGACCTTATGGTAGAAGGTACAAAGGCCCTTGACAAGGGTGGAACTTGATGATCGTTGTGGATGAATGGGTCATGCTTTAGCCACATGGCTAAGTGCCTGACATGACTCATGGACAGCTGAAGAGGGCACACACTTGGGTTGCTTGGGTGGACATCTCATGGCCGAGACCAAGAGATAGTCTTGGTGGACACTTTGGTGGAGGAGCTATGATGGAAGGGACTCGTGATGACGATGATATGGTTGAGTGACCGAGTTCACTAGACCGAAGATTGTAGACTTGGATGAGGATGACCGATGGTTGTGATGAGTCTACTTGGTTGGACTACATGGGCAACATAGTCATGGACATCAGGTTGAAGGCATGGAGCATGGTAGTCTTATGCAGGGACATTATGTGGGAGCACTTGTAGAGGTGTCATGGACATCCAATGAGGAGTGCCAAGGCTGGATGTTGTGCATATGGATTGCTGATGTGACATGGAGACTTACTACTTATGAGTTGATGGAAAGGTTGTACACTCTTGTGCAACAAGGCCATGGACTTGGATGGATTTGTGAGCAGATTATGGAGCATTCCTACTACATGGAGATGTTGGTTGGAGATGACTCATGGAGCTCATGATGACATGAGATTGTTGTGACTTTTAGGGACTTCATATATGGTGGACTTAGAGGATCTAATGCATTGAGGAGCTGAGGTCAGGTGACTTTGATGCAGTATGGGATGCATACTTTCAAAGTACATGTATGGGCATGGCTTGGAAGAGTGACTTGATGTAGAGGATCGGTATGAGGCACTTTGAAGTGATGAAGTTACGATGATGATGATGCCTTGACTTGGGCATGGGTTGAGCCGAGACTCAACTACTTTTTACACATGGATAGATGAGACAAGTGCATACTTGTTTCTATGGAGACTTGAGGATGGCACATTGCAGATGATGAAGAGGCTTCATGGACCTGAATGGGGCAAATCGAGAGTGGGTTGATGAGATGATCTCTTCATATGGAGGAGACACACACATGGACATCATGTTTCATATGCGATGGATGGAGTTTCCATGGACTTGAGCATGGATTATGAAGATAAATACTTTGGTATGGTGAGCTTGGTGGCAGTGGTCACTAGGCCGAGACATAGTGGAGAAAGAGTCTCTACATATGTTGCAAGGATGTTTGCCTTGTGTAGAAAGGTCGACATCCTGGATGATGATGATCTTGGTGGAGAGCTACTGGGATGATATGTTGTCGAGGACGACAACGATTTCAGGTGGAGGAGGATGTAAGGCCTCCGAGCTGAAGTGTGATGGGCGCCGGGCAAGGTCGTGCACGCGGGTACGGGTGGGCGCGCGGACGGGGGCGCTGAACGGTGGACGAAACGACAAAGCGACGGTGTGCGGAAATAATGCGACAAAATAATGCGACGGTATGGGATAACACTAAAACAACTAAGTGTTGAGCGTACACTTATAAGAAATGGTGAACGATGCTTGCAAGGCCGACTTATGGACTGGCTTGTGGGCACGCGTGGTAGATTGTGGGGTCGGCCATGGGGTGGCACACCCCCTCCAAAACATACGATGGATGCATATAAGTAAGGGAGCATGAAAGCTCATTTGAAAACCATCGAATCTCATACACTTCTGTGCATAAAGAGAAGAGGAAAATTGTGCAAGGGGTAAAAGGACTACACATACCTCGTGCGTAGGTTATTCAAGGTGCAATTTGGTATTCTTGTGCCAGGTGAGGTGGAGGCTAGTGTGCCGGGGTTCGTTTTGGATGCAGTTTTGTGTAGGACTTGGCTAAGGGATCTTGGGTGGCTCGGGTGAGCACCTCCCTTCGTGCAAGGGTGCACAAGATGTTTTAAAAAGGCAGGTGGCCTGTCTATTGTAAAATTGGTTAAGTGTGAGACTTGGTTCGGCCAAGACACACTGTTGTATTGTAATCTGATATTCTTAATAAAATTGTTGGGCAGACTGTTCGGGAGTTGCCCCTCCCTTTATACTTGTTAGCAATTGTTGATGTTCTCGGTTAATTGCATATGGATAATGAATGAGTATGGGCTTCATTAAGTATAAAGGATAATAAGTTTACTTGGTTGCGAAACACAAACTAAGTATGTTAATGTTGGAGTAGGTGTAGTCCACGAATGTTAGTATTGTTAAAAAGAAAACGTTTGGTGGTGCCGCACCTCGCTACAAGCGGTTGGAAGACTACCGTAGGTGTAGGGCGTGACAGCGGGGGTTTGAATGAGCCCGGGGCAACGAGAGAGAGGAAGGGTAGTTACCCCATAACCAATCTGATGTAACCCTGACCATCAGATCAATAACAAAACCTAAGATATTAACAGTGTAACTTGTGACATATGTGAGAGAAACTTTAGTGTGTAACTGTTGGCCTTCGAGAAGTTTCGTAAGAAAAATCATTTACACACTATATTTGACTGTTGAATAAACACTATATTCGTTCATAATCCTTCACCGCATGACATTATACATATATATTAAAATATGTGATCATCAAATCATTGTTATAAGCATTTATGCCATAAGATCGCCAAAAAAAAACTATAATGACAAACCCCAAATATAACCCAATCTGGTCGATTAAAGAAAGGAATCAACTATCATTTCGGTAGTCCCTGCAGACATAAAAAGACTAGACACACAAATCTAATTTAAAAGGACAGACATGCAATTTCATGCCACAAAAATGACGTACAAATTCAATCGTAAACTCAAAAGTATAGGTAACTGCAAATTTGTCGAACTAAGCCCCTACATCAATGTTTTAGTTGAAAATTCTGAAACAATTTCTAAACACAAATATTTACTTACTATCTAAGAAGTTATCTAACTAGTTGATTTATGTAGCTACTTTAGCGAACAACTATAAATATGAAAGTGGGTAAAAGACTTTGCCACTGCATATTATTTTTATTAAGCAACATGATTAAGTAACTAATTTAACAAATACCATCAACGAGATTCTTCTTTGCTATGTTGATCCATCTCATTGCCTCAGTTCAAGATCCGATCTCTTTAGCAAAAGATCTATACCCCATGCACAACAACACGAACTTTCTTAACAAAAGTGTCATCAATTTAACTAGAAATTTGTTTCTTGAGAGTCATCCTTTCAATCCATTGTCACTCTCACAAATAGTCGTAAATAATTTTTTAAGTCGTGAGTCATCCTTTCAATCCATTTTCGCCCTCACAAATAGCGGAAATAATATGGGGTTTTATATAGTAATGAGCCTCAGCAAATGTTTTTTCAGTAATAATTTACAAAAGAAAAGCCTCTTGGCGTTTTAGCCTTTTCGTGCCCCAATGGGGTCCTCCCATAACACACTACCTCACTCTAGCCTAACCCTATTTACTACTGAATGAATGAAATCCTTGCCTCACTTGAAGCAATTCCATTCCCTCTAGCAACCGGCAAAAGTATAAAGTGAGTTTCAGTGATTCTTTTAACCAGCAGCGTTCAAAAGCGGTTGTTGGTAAGGATGTGTGATATTTGTCCCTAGTTCGGCAGGGATTTGTGAAGTTTGTCCCTAATTTGGTAGGGATTTGTGAATTTGTCCCTAATTTGATAAGGATTTGTGAAGATTGCTTTGAATAGCAAATTTGAGCAGTGAATTTTATAAATTCTATACCTGTGGAGTGTCCAGGCAGGCCACAACGATTCACTTGAAGCAACTGGCACAGTACTTAGTAGGGGAGCCTGTGTCGCTTCCGCAAGAAGCATATACAGCCAAGCCTCTCAGCGACAAGCAAGTGGAACTGGACGTAGCTGACAAATCAAGGTCTCTGGGTGCTAAAAATGTTCATGTGATTGCTGCCGATGTGACCAAAGAAGAAGACTGTAAGAGATTCATAGACGAGACTATAAATCTCTATGGTTGCTGTAAGATCCCTTTCTGAGCTTTAGAATGTTCTTGTAGTCCTCTGTGTATATTCTATGTTCTGTTGGTATAATAGAAATTCTTCAAATTAATGCAATAATTGCGGAAACCTGTACAGTAGTATTAAAATTGCATGTTTTATTATGAGTAATTGTACCAGTGAGAGTTTAATAAGACCAAATGAGCATTTGAGACTTGTTCAGGCGTTCCCTCAGGTTCATTCGAGCATGCTTTCATTCGGTCCAGCTTCCAGCTCCAGCTATTAGTCTTTCTCCGCTCCTATCCTCCCACAGGCAAGCAGCTCGAGGAATTCATGCAGCAACGGAAAGTGGGCGGGGAATGAAATGTACCTGTGCGACCAACACCTACACAATATCACAACAAAGAGGCAAGAAAGACAACATTTGTTCAAAATGTTCTTGTAGTTCTCTGTGTATATTCTATGTTCTGTTGGTATAATAGAAATTCTTCAAATTAATGCCATAATTGTGGAAACCTGTACAGTAGTATTAAAATTGCATGTCTTATTATGAGTAATTGTACCAGTCTTTATCATGAGATCAAATGAGAATTTGAGACTTGTTCAGGCGTTCCCTCAGGTTCATTCGAGCATGCTTTCATTCGGTCCAGCTTCCAGCTCCAGCTATTAGTATTTGTCTGCTCCTATCCTCTCACAGGCAAGCAGCTCGAGGAATTCATGCAGCAACAGAAAGTGGGCGGGGAATGAAATGTACCTGTGCGACCAGCGCCTACACAATATCACAGAAAAGAGGCAAGAAAGACAACATCTGTTCTGCATGCAACGGGAAGTGGGCGGGGAATGAAATGTAGCTGTGCGACCAGCGCCTACACAATATCACAGCAAAGAGGCAAGAAAGACAACATCTGTTCTACATGCAGAGTGACACATTGCAACAGGGATATCAACCGGTTCAACATGCACAACCTTGTAACAGGGAACACCAAACCTTACCAAACCTTAGCATACCCGTGCAGATAATACGAATGGAATTAATGTTAACATTAAAACCAGACCATTGACGGTTAGCAATAATTCACCAGGCGTAAAACCAATTTAAGCTATGCTCGAGCCTCTTCCGCCTCGAGAAGAGGACAAATAAGATCGCAAAGTCTCAGGTGGAAATGGAACTTAGGTTATCTGGGCACATCGGCGCACAGGGCATTTGCAAACCGAATAACCCCGTGCAGCGACTAAGAACTAATGCTAAATCCCACGCGAACGATTACTATAGTCCCTGCCAATGCCAGATGGTAGGGACTAATAATTGTTTAACTCGCTCCATTGTAGGCCGCACAAAGAAAGCTATAATTATCGACTATAAGCTGTCATTCACAGATACTCTAAAAGACTATATCTCAGTGGAGACCACTTCATTACCAACATGATTATTATTGCAAGTATTTATTTTGACTTGTGTAGACAACCCTAGATATAGCTTTCATTTGGTTCAGGGACACATTGTTAACAACGCACTACAGCCAATTACCAACAATAATTGGCTTTTTATGGCTTTCTGCACTACAAAATAATTGTTGAGATAAATATTGACACACACATATAACAGGTTACCAACAATTTTCCATAAGCGTCTCTAAACATTGCCGAAGAAAAAATAATCAATTTCTAATGATACCATAATTGACCACACGAATTGCCAGATTGCCACGTTACCAGCAATTCTTTATAAGCATATATAAACTATAAATAGGCTTCCTGGATATATTGCCGAGAAGTTATGAAAAGCCTAAACACTCACAACATTTTTCTTGTAACACCACAGATCAGCAGAATCCACATAAAACGTTTAAATTAGGAAATTTGACAATGCAAACACCCACCTAACATTATTTTCAAATTCTTAAACCAACCTCAGAGTTTATTCATTAGCCATTTTGTAATACTACATATAAACGATTAATACATTCAATATCATATGCTTTAAACGAAATTAATATATTTCTTATCAAACCCATCAATATTCGGCAAATAACTATGCAAAGACCATAGCATAAGCCATCGCCATTTTATAATGTGCAACGTTTTAACTATAGACATTACATGTCGTCTAACAAAGTAATAGATTTTGGTAAAGTCCCTCATACTTTGGCCAAAGATGTTCTTTTTCGTCCATCTCCATTTTATAATGTGCAACATTTGAACTACATACGTTACATGTCGTCTACCAAAGTAAAATATTTTGGTAAAGCCCCCGTACTTCGACCAAAGAAGTTATTTTAAAAGATAAAATATCAGAAAAATGTATGCAAATTAAGGCTCAGATGGAATTGGGAACTGTGCTGGTAAATATTTTTCCAAAACATATTGACAGGGAATCTTCATAGTTCACTTGAACATGTTAGAAATACAGTACCGGGTTTCTAATGTTAGAAATAGGGTAGCCAATTTTTATTTCAGAAACTAGAATTGACTTGGAAATAAAACCATGTTGACTTGATAAATGTCTGAACCCTTGGATATTGCCAAGCGCGTTCATAATGTTCATGCAACATCTACAGTGTTTGTTCACCATAATGTCCTTGTAACATCTACATTGTTTAACAAAGAAATAAACACGTCAGAACAAGATATTGTTCTACTGCTTATGGAACAATTGGATCTTCTTCGGCAGCTTTATTATAAATCAATTTCATGAATTTTCAAAATATGTTTTTTTAAGCTGTGGCTATCCTTTCAAGATTTGTAATTCACATTTGGAACTATCCATTCAAAATTAGCAACAATTCGAATTTGAATAGTCATAAATTAATAGACATAGCTGATTAGAAGACATAAATCAGTAGACATGGCTAATTATGAAGCTTTAAATAAATCGAAATAAAAAACAAAACAATATTCCCTCACACTTCTCATCAGGATTCATGCTTCCCATTTCCATCACAGTTCTTAGGATTTCTGAAATTTTTCATATGATATTGCCCTGGAATGTGTAGCAGAGAAATATTGCCCTGGAATGTGTAGCAGAGAAGAGGACCTAGGTACAGCCACAAAGGGATGACAGTCCAAACTTTTTAACGCGCATGATATTGAACCAGAGATGTCTCGCAGGAACACACCAAGCATAAAAGCTTTGCAAGCTTTGCAAGAACACGCCAATATGGAAATGGCATATGCCACAAATCACAGGCTGCATGGCCATTGATCTTGGTTGATACATGTTACAAAGAGAAATTGAACTCTTAAATTTTTGTTAAGAGTATTGTTTGTCAAATGAAAATATTAGTAAAAAGAAGTAAATAATTTCATACTTCCAACACTTTATATAGCAACAACCTCTTAATTATATCCAGAGGCTTTAGCAAGATATACACAACTGTAATGCATGCAGAAATGTAACATACATGGAAGGATGCATGTCCTTCATAAAGGCAATGAGAAATTCATTGACTAACCATTAATCTTTTAATTAAATATAAATTACTACTTGTATGATGCTCTGAGCCCATAATTTTACCACTTGTTTATTTTTGCATAAGCCAACATGGATGTGAAAATATAAATTACTACTTGTCATGTTGTGGGTCCACAATTTTACCACTTGTCTATTCTTCCATAACCCAACATGCATGTGAAAGCTCACACGATGGACAAAAGAGCTAATCATGGTGACGCATAATTTGACTAACATTGTGTCGTGACTCCAACAGAAATAGTGGTAAAATAAATCTTTGCCCCTCTACCCTATTTCTTGTTTTCTCCAATGCTACTAACTCAAGGGGAGTTCTTTAATTCAAAACATTGTTGCATTTTAATGTGTACGGGCAATTAGAGATATGGAACTTTGTTCTGTTTTGAATGACTATGTTGTATAATCCAGCATGTCAAAGTCTGGAAAATGAGTGGCAGTCACTACTGCGGGGAGTGCTTCAATTTAAAACACTATTGCATTGTAATGGGTATGAACAATCAGTTTAAAGTGTAACATCTCTAGTGCTGGTATTACACTCTACAAACTGCTCACGCTAATATTCAACAATCTGGTCCTCTGCTACCTGTTAGTATTCTGGTCCATCAATTTAATAACCAACCTCTTCCTTATTAGATACGACCTCAACGAAAAGCATTTGACCCTTGTTCGTAATGCTTATTGGAGCTCTTCCGACCCAGAGGTTAAGTGGACTCGTAGGTTGCACATCGTATGGTCCCTCAGCCTGTCCTAACTTACAAATATTTGCATGGTTATTCATATACCAGGGGTAGACAACCAAGGCCTGCTTTGTGAAAAGTGGACTCACGGATGGAATGTGCTTAGTTTGTGGAAAACTGGGGATAATTAAGCATGAAAGTAACTCGAGAGTGACATTTTCCTTTCCCTTATGTTCAAGCAGCCTTACCACATAGTCATTCATAACAAAACAAAGTTATGGTTTACATGTGTTGTGGAATATGTCTATTATGGAAACATTGTAATAGTAATAAAGCGCCGATAGGAAGTTTATGGGTAGGTACGTGAATAGACATAGTTATAGAATGGGGTTGGTTATATATTCATAACAGAACAAAGTTCCATATCTCTAATTACCCGTACACGTTAAAATGCGACAATTTTTTGAATTAAAGAACCCCCTTGAGTTAGTAGCATTGGAGAAGACAAGAAATAGGGTAGAGGGGCAGAGATTTATTTTACCAATATTTATGTTGGAGTCAAGACACAATGTTAGTCAAATCATGCGTCATCCCACATATATAACCAACCCCATTCTATAACTATTGGCGCTCTATTACTATTATAATGTTTCCATAATAGACATATTCCACAACACACGGAAACCATACCTTTTTGCCTTTTCATCGGTCTTCACACATTACCCGATGCTTTCCTTTATCGCAATCGCAATCTTTCTCCACCGTCCAACATGCCTTCAAAACTCTTGACTTGCAATATGTGACTGCCTTCCCCACCATTGATTTCATTCACCAGATCAACGGTTGTCGCAATATCGTATCAAGCCATCCTGTGCCTCCACCACCTCTCGCATGCGATATGCGATCATAACTAGACTTCAAATAAAATCAAACCGTGCCTATAACCAATTCAGGTCCACCTTTTCTAATCTCTTTTCCATTCAATCTCCACCATTGATCCTACTCTTGATCTAACAGTTGCACTTCTTCCCGATCATCCAACCAAACTGATACTTTATGACCATTGATCAAGATTTGTTTGATCCGACGGTTCACAACGATATCGGGTGGACTACTTACGCGACGTTTATCCGCTTTATGGAGCCGATGAGAATTATAAGTTCCCAATCTATAAAAGTTCAGGTCTGGCTTTTGAATTAACTGGCATGCATCTTCTGACCCGATATCTGTTGATTTCATCCATCTGTAGATCTGACGATCCAGATCGATTCCCGTCTTTCTCCTTTCACCAGTACTTAGATTGAATCTTCGTCGTTCATTTCTTAGCTCTATATTATGCGACTTAATCCTGGCCACCCATCAGAAACAAATCTCGTCCATTGATCTTCTAGATCCAATAGTTACTATGCATCAACACTTCACTTCTTTGCTCTTCTCTTCACTTGGGTTTTTATGCCAATTCTTTAATGTTCTTCTGTAGTTTTGGGTTTCTTCAGGGTTTGTGTTCCTTCTACTGTTCTGCTACACAACTCCCTCCTGAGCTTAACTCTGCGAGTTTTTAACACAGCCACTCCAGAATCTTGATTGTGATCCTTCGAATGGATTCAAACAATCCATTACGATTCTTTAGATCATTCTTTTTTCTCTGTATCTTGGTGTTACACATAATACTCAAGTTCACACATATATTATAATTGAATTACACAATACACATTGTACAAACTCTAAATCGAGTTGTTTGTATTAATAAACAAGTATTTACACAAGAGTCTTTCTCTCTGGCTTGATTTTCTGATCAGTGGCCTTTCTTCTCTTGCTCGTAGGCTTACAATTTGACTCTTTGACTCCCTAGCTATTCTCTAGCTACTTCTCTAACTAATGACTAACTAACTTGTTCTTGCATTTTAAGTTTACCTTTATATAAAAAGGTTCTGTTGAACTAATTCTAGTTCAGATCCTTAATCTACTGAACTAGCTCCTCAATATTCTCTAAGTCCACTTTTAACTCCTACTTATCCCTAAGGGTCCTCTCTAGTTTCTCGAATGATGAGACCTATAAGAGTTACAATTGATTGCCAACTCTTCATCATCATTAATCACTCATGTTCTCTCACTTGAGACTATTCACAAATATCCTCACACTTATCTAATTAATTCCTACTTTAACCACTCAAAACATTAATAATTACATACATAAGAATCCAACTTCCTTGAAAACACAAGACCCCCAATATCTACTAAAATACAATGATATTTTCGAGTCAATGCTCCTCCATCAAAACTCTATATGTTACTTTTCCATAAAGTGTGGTTTACCAATGTAGAATAACTACCTGAATACTCTTTCTAAAACCCTGTAACGTTCACAATAAGTGAGTGATTTAAGTCTAGTAGATGAATAGGTAATTCATTTATTAGAAGTAAAGTCAGAGTTCAACATTAACTATGTTTATAGTACTACCAGTAACATGAAGGTAATATTAGAGTAACCTAATGTATAGCTATTGATGTATTGCATAAATTCAAATATGAAATAAGCATGAAAGCATGCTTAGCATCAATATAGATTAACATTGATTAATGTTTACCTCTTAAAATAGTGGGTTATGTGGTGTCATGAACTGTAAGTTTTCATATAATTGAAATTCAATCAAACCTTCAAATCACAGTAATAGTGCTAAGTAATAGTGCCTTCTACTCTGCAGCTTGGCATACCTTTGCTTCCTCAGCTTACAAACTGTCATAGCTTTTCTTCCTATGCAGCTTGGCGTACCTTTGCTTCCTCAACTTACAAATTATCACACCTTTGCTTCATCTGTAGTCGGAACTGTAACTCATTGCAAATTCAACCCAATATTAATTGGCTCCCTGCCATCGCTGAGATGCTTCGCTTTCAGCTGGGGTGCATCTGGAAATTTCTATTTGAGCCATCTGCACCAAAGCACATTTTACAATAGCAGAGCCAAGGCGTGATACCAGAGAGTTGCATGCAGATAGACAAGTGGAAACCAAGTGGAAAAACGATAGCTAAATCTTTCAAGTAGAAACCAATTGGAAATGTCATTAGAAGCCCATTGGTTAATGAGAAAACATTGGATATAAATTACAGTGCACGAGAAAAAAAATTAGACACAAGGAAAAGTTTGGGCATAAAATGTAGTAAACAAAAAGAAATTATGGATATAAAGGAAACTTCGGATATAAAAAAAATGGTCTAACCTAAATATGAAAAGAAATTCCTGACCTTCCCGTATCAGAAAACTTTGGATATAAAAAAAATTCCCATCCCTCCTGCATCAGAAAACTTTCGATATAAAAAAGTTGCCCAACCCTCCTGCATCGGCACAAGCGAAGTTTCAAAATAGGAGGTCGAATGTTTACAAACCCAGTTAAATTACAAAATGAATGGATATTGTCCGCATTAGAACTTTGGTTAAATTGTAATAACCATTAAAAAAATATTTGGTCAAACAATGGATTAATCGCTGGTCAACGATCGAGTGATCGCTATAGTCGTGCAGGGCAAGGACTAATAAGGAACGTGGATGACCTTACAACATTGGGTGTGCCAACCAATACATTGTTGTACAAGATTGTATGAATATTCGGATTACAATCAACCTTTGTTACCCTTTTTTCACAATTTATTCCGCACAAGGGGAGCTGCGACGCAGCGAGTCCCTGCGTGAAGTAAAACAATGAACTGAGTTTTTAAGAAGCAAAATGCAGCTTCTGTATACAGCATCGTTGAAATCAAACTTGCACCAAGTGATGCTACTCCTCTGCCCAGAAATAGGTCTTCTTCAAGCCACATGATGAATACATGGCGGGTGTAAATCCTTGATCAATGTTATCAGTCCGAAACTCTTTTGCATTTTCAGCAGTCACGGTGGACGTCGAGTCGGGTAAACCGAGAACAAAGGTCTTCTGCTCACTATTTCTTTCATATTCTCCCACCGAATACATTAAATGGATACAAAGAAAAAATGCGGAATTACCAATGGTCATCGGCGTTGGGGGAAGACTACTCATTTGCTTATATAATCATCGAGAGGCCGTTGGGTTCTACAGATTGCAAAAGAATCATCCAGCAATCCTAGATTGAAGGCCACCCAAATCGGAAAAACACTCGTCTGAACCACTGAGTGTCTATATGCCATCCAATGACGAGGGTGGAGCTTCTGCTCCCATTCCCAGTGGAGATAAATCTAAGAGGTCCGTCTCAGTTGGCAGTGGAAGTGGAATTGGCGGAATTGTTCTGCTGGGCGGAGTTCTGGCCGTCGGAATTGTAGCAGGAGCGCTTCTGAAGATGAGACGCCGGCGAAAGGGAAGAGAAATCCACCCTGGGAACGACCACGACAATGAATTGTCTGGCAAAAGTCTGGCGATTTCAGGGGATGATTGCGGTTACGGTCAATCTTCGCCAAAACTGGAGATAAAGAAGGTGGAAGAGCTGAAGAAATGTAAAGAAACCGAGGCCGAGTCGGCAGAGAGTGCAGAAGAAATCCAACCATTGATGGAAGTTGAGCCAATGCATTTATTGATCGAGTCTATCAGGTAAATTCGATTGAATTCGTGATTTTTTTTAAGCAACATTTGGGCTTAGCCACGAACAGAGGTTTTTTTGTTTTTTCAAGGGAGGTGAACCAGAGTTATCGTCACAGCAATTGTTCTGGCTCGATCCCGGATCACATGGGGACTGGTCAATTGAATTTGATGTTAAAATTGGGTTGCTGCCTTTACTGAATTTATATGTTAAAATTGCTTTTTACCCATCCTGGCTGAGCACAATTTAACTCCATGGAGTATGTTGTTGTTTCTTGTTCTCAGTTTGAAGGATTGGAAGCACAAAAATGGATCTACATCCGGGAAGGTGAGTAATTTTATTTATTTTAAGTTAGTCCACCGACCACACCAGTGGAATCTGCCTCGCCGTTTCCCACGCCGAGCCGTTCCTCTTTCCCTTGTACACAAGGAGTGCTATGATAGAAAATCTATAGGTGTCTCGGGCGGCAAAATGGCAAGTGCGAATTAAAGCACATGTAGAGATGCTTTCAAACCCCACGGCTACACTATGTGGAACCCAAAAAAGTGGAAAAAAGGTCCAATGAACGGAGAGAGACCAGGGAAAACGGTTAGTGTTTGTTCCAATCAAACAATAACCCTTGGATTAAACCAAATTGATCTCCACTATTGAACAACACTTGCACGACCATTCGGGAATCACCCTATGTAATCATATGCCAACAATAAAACTCTAGAAAAATCCCTTTTATCCGACGTGAGTGATGTTTTTTAAGAACTCAAGTGAGAAACAGACTAGGAACCAAATCAAAGGTGTATGTGGCACGTTCGAATGACTCATTAAAACTCCACGCGTGAAGCCCTTTCAGAAGTAGCTCTCCACGCGTGAAGCCACTCTCCACCCGTCAAACGATGATGTTGATGGTGGTAAGTATTTCTCTAGCACTGGATTCACGGATATTGCCTCAGGCGTGGGAAACGGCGAGGCAGATTCCACTGGTGTGGTCAGTGGACTTGGAGGGAGAGAAGAGACGCTCAACAACAAGGAAACGATGGGAACTTTTCATTCATTTTCTTATGAAAGCAATAGTGAGCAGAAGACCTTTGTTCTCGGTTTACCCGACTCGACGTCCACCGTGACTGCTGAAAATGCAAAAGAGTTTCGGACTGATAACATTGATCAAGGATTTACAGTGGCGATCTTGTGTCTGACGATTTAGTTGCTACTGGAAGACCTATTTCTGGGCAGAGAAGTAGAGGTATTAGGGAGTCATTAGATATCAGACAAAGTCCTCCTGTTTTTGAATCGAATGCAGTAAGAAGGGTAAGGGTGGATTCGGTGAGCAGAGAGAAGGACAGAGTAAAAACGACTTCCTTTGTTGAAGGCATCAAAGGAAGAAATGCGGCTGCGGCCACTGTCTTCTGAGGGCGCCGCAGACTCATATAAAGGACTGCATTTTGTTCGCCGAATTCGAATCTGGGGCTGTTCCAGTTCCTGCTCCCGAACGAAGGTGCAGGCGAAGGCGATGGCGATGACGCTGGGGGTGTCTGAAACCTTGATCTGCTGTTCTTGGAAGAATCCATGGAATTCTTTGTCGCGGGTAGTAAGCATTCTTCTTCTCAAGTCTCGCAAGAATCGTTAAGCAGCAGCAACCATGGCGTGCAGGAATTCTCAGACAATAGGGGTACACTCAGGTAAATTCACAAATTCACTTTGTTTTTTGTTTCTCGCTCTGTTTGTTTTCTAAGTAAACACCAGAATTAGCTGCAATGCATTTCCTGTCAGAATAAACACATCCAATTAAAAATAGGCTTCAGAACCCTGTAGATTAGATGCAGGAGTCGCAAGCAAGAATGTAGAGAATTATTTTGAACCCCATGTTTTGTACCTACCAGAAACCCAGAACTATGTGAATTGCGGCAGTCATTCGATGAAAGGAAACAAAACAACTTGAACCATAACATGTAGGGGCATCATTACCTAAATCATTCGCTGAGATCCTGGGCGCTAATGACAAACCTGGCATTGGAGTTAAGAAAATAGATTAGAAATCGGTGAAAAGAGATGGGTATGTGGTGCATTTCCTCAAAAATTTCATAAATTGCAAGAAATATAAAGGAATTTTTCAACAACAAAAGTGGAAAACAATTTCTTAATTTACAGTTTGTACTCAAAAGTATTCATACCTATCTGTGCAGGTTGAATAAGACTCGGATCATGCAGAACAGACACTGTTTTCGAAGGAACGTTTCGATGCCAAACAAGACACTGATCATGACAGTAGCAAATACAGCATGGATGGAGCCCAACGACCTCATAGATTTGTTGTTGTGGTGCAGCTATGCCGCCTGAGCACTGGTCATGCTACATTTACCTGAACCTGAAACATCTGCAAGAGGATGCATGGACGCAAGGCATTATAACAAAGAAAGAAAGCTCAGACGACTGATGGAGTCTCCGACGAACATGAGCCTCTTTCCTCTCAGCCTCTCCAGCAGGTCCGTAGCGTTCAACCTTCAAGGCTAGACAATTGCTAAGTTAGATGGTTAGGCAACTTGGTCTCAGATTCCATTACAGTATAAGCATATATTCAAAATAGATGAGGATGCATTTGGTTAAGAAGACGATACCTTGTTCACAGAACGAAAGCAGACGACGCACAAAAGAGCAGGTGGAAGACGACGCACAAAAGAGCAGGTGGAAGACGATTATAAAGCAGAGCACAGCTGCGCTGCATCATCCACCTGTAACACATGCAAACACACTTGTAGTAATTACCTGCGATTGATAATGAACTTATAATGAACTTATCATAGGTTGCTTGTAACTATCTGCCCATCCCAACATTTAATGTTTCAAAACTAATGTTAACATTAAAACAAGCCCTTTTACGGTTAGCCAAAATGCAGCAGCCTTAAAACCAATATAACCCATGGTCAGGCCTCTTCCGCCTCGGGAAGAGGCCAAATAAGATGAGAAAGTTTAAGCCCGAATGCGACTTTGGTTATGTGCACATAAAACCTCACACGACTTTAGTATAACCGCCGTATAACAGATGGAGAAAGCATTGAACTAATGCTAAGTCGGCATTGAACGATTACAATAGTCCCTGCCGGATGCCAGATGGCAGGGACTAATAAGATCAAGGCAAGGCCTGGTACAATAACATTTAGTTGGTATAATAAGATAAACCACGTGGTGATGCCACGTCTCAAGTAAAATGCAGTAAGAAGAAAAAAGTGAGCATGTTACAACTAATTTCTGTAATATAGATTTCTATATAAATTAGTAATATAGATTTCTAAATAAAATACCAGAATACTTTGTTTATCACGAGGACGGATAGCATGAATAGGTGCTTCATGTCCTTCAAATGTATATTGCATGTCATTGGTTCTCAAATGACATAGCTAAAAGAAAATAAAAAGGCAACGAGGCACTTAAATTAAGTCAATTCATAAGAATAAATGTGGAAATTTAATTAATTATATTTATTTTAAGTTTAACGTGATTTTAATAAATTTTATAAAAAATATTTCATTGAATAATTTAATTAATTTAATGAAGAAATATTTATTTACTTTTGAAATAATTTGAAATTTGGAAAAAATATATAATTTGAAAACATATCAATTTGATTTATTTGATTTTATTTTTATGGAGAAAATTATTAATTTAAAATTAACATTTATTTAATTTGGAAAAAATATTTTATTATCTCTATTAGTTAATTTGGAAAAACTGTTTCATTATTTCTATTACTTAATTTGGAAAAGACATTTCATTATCTTTATTATTAATTACCGAACAAAAAACACAGAAAATGACATGTTTAGTTGAATCCTTCTTCAACATTTATCATTCAATGGGACACTACTTAATGGAAATTCATTGAAATCTAAATATTTTTTATATCAAAAAAAATACTGAGAATAATTTTCTTTTTTAAAATGTGTGTTTTAACTCAATTTTTTAATTAAAAAGAAAATATAAACAATAAATCAATTGTATATATTCATTAAATTAAAAATTTAACTTGTAAAGTAATATCCATGATTTATAAAATGAATTGAATTTGAAAAAACCAATGTTATAAATACCTTGATGACCTTATCATCTCGAGATGTGATAAATTTAAGCTGCTCATTATGGATGACAAAAGAAATATCATTCACACTTCCTATATGTGCATCAATCTACAAAGTTACATGAATATGTGCCATTAAAATAAATTCAATGCAGAATATAATAAAAGACAAAACAAATCAAAGTATACATGAATATGTGCCATTAAAATAAATTTAATACATAATATAATAAAAGACAAAACAAATCAAAGTATAGATTTGAGTGAGATAAGTAATTTTGATTAAGAATTCCAAATTTATCATATTTTGTTTTTGAGTTGAGGTTTCGAGCCAAATAGTGTGACTTATCATCACAATGTTTAGATGATAAGTCACACTAGTTGGCTCTAAATATTGAATCAAAAACAAAATTTCCAGAAGACTTATATCAAAACAAATGAAATTGATAAATCCTAAATACTCTAGAACCTATCTAATAACATATCTTATAGTTATAAGAAGATCATAACAATTTATATGTCTCTACTACCAATATTAAAACTGTGAAGTGTTTAAAATCCATTAATAAAACATCTTTCCAAATTTATCAACTTGAAGGTGTTGCGGCAATTGTGAGCCTCGCTAGAATGATATATGTGGACTATGTTCTTAGAAAATGCCACTCATATAATTCATGTCAAGTTAATTAATAATAAATTTCATAAATATAAAATGATGGAGAAATATTGAAACAGCTAACTATAAGATCAAGCAGTCAAATTTACATACCAACCCATACCCATAAATTGGATTCTTTTGAAAGGAATGCCAAAACAAATATAATAGAAAATGTGTATAAATGATCCAAAGTATATTTTCTTGAGAAAATTATAGGAAACTTCACCCAAATTACTTGCTACCTTAAAGTTGTAAATTATATTTTGCTAACATGCGGCTTACAAAAAACTTCACCCAAATTACTTGCTATTTAAAAATAGATCTATACCTACACAAATATTTTGAGCTTTGATAAATCCCAAATTTTGAATGATTTCTGAACTAATTTTTCACCTAATAACACTGTCCAAATTCCAATATCACCAAAATATATTCCAACTAAAAGATATTCATGCAAGTGAGTATGCTTAGAAGTTATTTCATTGTTACAAAGCATTCAAGGGAAATTGTAGATATAGAAATTCAGTTGAGGACCCCAGAATACAATCTTCTCATAATTGAAAGTAAATATTACCTAATAAAATTGATTGATTCTGATGATGAAAATCCATGCTTACCGTTAGGCCTTTATTAAGATATGTTATGGGCTACTCAAAACCCTGCACATTATTCTGTAAAAATACCCCTGCGATTGCTTCTTCTAAAGCAATTGAGAAAATCCGAAACTCCTTTGAATATTTATCAATACAAGAGTTGATGCAATAGCTTATTTAATCTGATTATATTTTGAGAAACTATCCAACATTAAAATCATTCATGACTTGATTATCCTTTGTAATAAATACGCCATGGTGGGTAAAGGGTCATTGTCCTTCAACAACAGTTGATTCAAATTATTAAATTCAACACATATTCTGATGTCACTATTCTTCTTCCTTATAGGGAATAAGTTTTCCACCCAGGTTCAATATCATGTAGGATCAATGATTTTGGCTTCAAACATTTTCTACGACTCCTTCTAAATTATACGTGCCAATTTCATATTCATATTCCTTGGTTTTTGTCTAAATGGGTTGTGATCCTCCTTCAATGGGGTAGTATGTTGAATAATATCACCCTTGTATGCCTTTAAATAATCATAAATATAGGAAAAGCATCGTTATACTTTTTGATAAGGGTTTCAATTGGTTTTCTCTCCTCAAGAGAAAAACCCTTTTGAAGCTTGATTATTTTGGGGGTTACTATGGACCCCAAATTGATTTCAATCACCTCTTAAAGCTTGTTGATATATTTTTCTTTCTTATACAATATACCGTTTCTCAAAATTATTCTCTAATGCAACAAGCCCATTGGGATACTTATTCTCCTAAAACTACCTAAGCTTAGTTTGATATGTATCTTCCCCTATCCAATTCATCTCATAATTGGAAATCTACTTTAAATTATTAAGGAACCTCACAATTTGAGTACCATAATGAAAGACCTGCCAATGCTAAAAATTATCTAGAACTAATGGCCAAAAAAACACCTCCATCATATGATTGTTGTCAACTATTTCATCACAAGGCTAAAGAGTAGATGCTACAATGGCTAAGCAATTCAAGTGAGTGTTATTTTACCTAGCCACAATTTCTATATTGAATGCATAAAAAAACTCAATTGAATACCATACTACATACCTATTATTTCTTTTTTATTGTATGTTTCAAATTCCATTTCTTGTAGTATTGGAGAAAAGAAATCAGAGTATTATGTGTCCCATCCCCTAGATAGAGTTATAGAGGATACTCGATACACCACATAGATTTTGGGTTGAAATCAATGGACCTTTGGGATGCTTGCAAAAATTAGAAATCTCAATTGTGAAATCAATTATAGAACCATGACAATGGAGGTCATCCCAAAAATAGAGAATTTTTTTTACTATTTTATTTTTATTAGAGGATGTGAAGCATGGCTCGACCAACAAGAGAGGATTCATTCAATTTTATTCATATGCACTTTGAATATTAAATATTTTATGAGAGGAGCTTGTTGGACACAAATATTTTCTTTTAAGTTTGAATGGTACTAACCAATTTATTTGGAGTGCATGAGGGTGAGTGCAAGCATGGGTTTGAGTTGTAATTCATCATATTACATTTCTATACCTGCAATTGGGAAAGGCAACACCCAATCTCATTGGCCACACAACCACCAATACTTATGGCATTAGCCTTAGCCATGGTCCAAAAATTATCCTAGGATAATAAGATGAGGGCTTCCTAGGTTCTTCCACCTAACAAAATCCTCATCACAAGAGATAAAATTCTTGGCAATAGCCACATAAAGCCCTGTATTATGGACATCAGTAGTGCGATGTGTAAGCAAGGCCAAGTGAAAAATGCAACTACCCTACACTCTTGTATGTATATTTTTCATCTAGAAATCTATACTTGAGGGGAAGCTAGTCCATGATCATATTGTCCAGACTGGGTTCAAGGGAAACAATTCCTTAGATATTAAAGTATTTATCACGTATGCTAAGTGCAACAATTTGGTTGATGCCGCCTTCTATTTATGGAAGTTCCCAATCGAAATATGGTGCCATGATCAAATTTGATAGTAGCCTAGGTCTATGTGGACACATTGACAAGGCCTTGACTCTGTCTCATGAGATTTGAGAATGAAGCATTTCCCTAAATCCATTCACTTTTGCTAGTGTTCTCCAAGCATTCGTTGGCTTGGATGCTTTCAAACATGGTAGGAAATTCCATAAAAAGAAGATCCAAAGTGGGTTTGAATCCATCATATTCTTAGGGTTGAGCCTCATATACATGTGTGTTAAGGTGGAATATTTCACGGTGCATGCGAAGTGTTTTACAAAATTCCTCAACAAGATGTTGTCCTCAAAAGTGTAGTATCAATCCATTATTTCATAAAACAGACTAAACACATTGGAAAAGCCTTCACAAAAATTTATGAAAGGATGGCTATTGATGGTTATATGATAAAGGAGGAAAAAACTAAAGGTAATAGGGAGATTTACATTTTCCTATGTTTTTTCGATAATCCTCAGGACCGATTATTCTTCTCGGAGGAATACCGACACAAGATCATTGAATTGGATGGTAATAGAAGGGAAATTCTTCGTTCATGGGAAGAAGACATCTGCATGAAGAGCAGGGTGGCATGGATAAAAATTGGAGATCAAAATAACAGATTTTTCCATGCACATTTCAATGCTAGGAAATAGATCAATTCCATAAGGAGGATAAGAGATGACACCAAAACATATTCAGTTGACAAAGATCTATTGAACAAACAATAGTCACACATTTCAAAGGCCAATTCTGGGCACAAGAGACATCTTTCTGGTCGCAAATGAATTTCATCAAAGAAGTTCCGAACATGTTTAGGTTGGAGGATAATGACATATTGCGACAACCAATCACAAGAAAGGAATTGATAAAGATATTGAAGGAATGTGCAAAGGAGAAAATTTCAGGCTCAAACGGGTGGGGGGGTGGAACTTTTTATTCACTTCATTGATTTGATGATCCGAGATTTTTTGGCAGTACCTAAAGAATCTAGCATTCATGGGTTCATCTGAGGGGCCATAAATGTGAACATAGCATTAATCCCCAAAAGGGTGGAACCAATAATCTTTGCAGATTATCGTCCCATATCTCTCTGCAACTCGGTGTACAAAATGATATCAAAATTTATTGCGAGTAGGTTGATGTGGTATTGTCGAAGCATATTACAGAGGAACAATTTGGTTTCTTAGAAGGAGGAAAAATACAATATGCAATGGGTGTTTCCCAAGAAATGGTGCACTCTATTAAATAAAGAAAAAAATATCTTTCCTTCTAAAGGTAAACTTGAGCAAAGCATATGATTGCACTGATTAGGAACTTCTCTTCTTGGTCTTGTTAAATTATGGTATATCTCTATTTAACATTAAATGGATTTTTGCATGTTGAAAAGATACAATTTTTTTTTCATTATTAATGGATTTCATTCACAATTTTCAATGCATATAAATGAATTTGACAGAGTTGTTCCCTATCTCCATTTCTCTTTCACTTAGTTATTGATTGTTTAAGTAAAGAAATGAGGGTGTCAAAGGATGATGGAATTATTAAAGGGATCAAAGCAACCAAAAATATTTCCATCTCCCTTTAAATGTTTGTAGATGATCTGTTACTCGATGGGGAATCCACGGTGGGGTATTGGAGAACAATTAGAGAACTCATTAAATCATTTGGAGTTGTGTTTAGTTTGTGTATGAATAAAGGAAAATTAATCTTTTTACACGATGGGAGTGAGGAGAATGTAACAAAGGACATATGTGATTTGTTTGGGGTAGCATTCACAATCCTCGATGATGGTTTCACATACGTTGGGTTTAAGATGAAACCAAAAGGATACTATAACTAGGATTGGGCATGGTTAATTGAAAGATTTCACATAAAATGGATAGTTGGAAATACAAATGGTTGGCGATGGGATGAAGGATGGTAATGCTGAAATCGATGCTACAAAACATTTTAATATATTGGACGCAACTTTATTTAATGTCGAGGGAGATCATCCATAAGCTAGAATATATCATGAGTCACTTCTTATGGGCTAGAACATAGTTACAAGACAAAATTAATATGGTATGATGGTCAGCACTTGCAAGGACAGTGGAGGAAGGAGGTTTGGGTTTCATAGATACATCCAATTTTAACAAGGCTTTGATTATAAGAAACATGTGGAGGGAAATGTCTGGAAATGGTATGTGGTCTCATATCATTAAGGAAAAATATATGTTCAGTCAAAATTTCTCCTCATGGATTAGCAGTGGTGCAAAGAATAAATTTGTTATATCACACACATGGAGAAGTATGATGCACACTGTACATTGGATATTGAGGTATTTCCGTTCGGGGGTTGGCGATGGATCCAATAACCAAATTGGATTAGATGCCATCATGGGGATGGTTGGGAATCATTCATTATCGGTTTAGATGTTGCAAATCCTTCAAAGAAAGGACATTATCCGCTTGCAACATATATATCTATTAGGGACTCAAAACATTGATCAACAAAGTTGGAGAAGGGTCGAAGATCTTGGCATAGCAGAGACATATAATGGGGAATGGGGTTCATACGTAGTGCAACTTCGATTTGTTGGCATCACTCTTGGTGATAAGAAGGATTTTAAGATGGGGGGGGGGGGGGGGTAAAATCAAAAATAAAAATTCGATGGTCGAAGGCATTTACCTGAAGTTTTGAAGGCATGGGAGGATGAATGATAGTAATAAGCGTCGACAAGATATATGGAGATGAAATCTCTGGAAAAAATATTTTTTTTTGCTAACTAGCAACACATGATCATATATTAACATGGAATAACTTACAAAAGCATGGGTTAATTGGTCCTGGAATATGCCCTCTCTACATGAGGGGGATACAGATCATTTTTTGATCAAATTTTCATTTGCGACGTTGATTTGGGATGGGGTTATGGAAGAAATGAAGCTTCACTTCATTGTCTCTAATCAACTCTTTTTCAGATGTCTTTTGTCATGGTTCACTTCACACAGGAAGTATAGGTCCCTCCCATTATATATCATATGGATTATATGGTGAAGTAGGAGTGATAGAATTGTTTTATTAAAAAACTATGATTGTTAGAGAAGACATTATCAAGACATTTTTTTTTTCAACGAGATCAGGATAGTGATCAAGTCTAACAAAAAGAGGAAATGAAAATTCATTGTTATTTGGAAAGAATATCTGGTTGCGTTGTTTCACGGAGCCAACAATAGGAGGAAATTTGGATGTGGTGCAGTCATAGTTTCTGATCCTAGTAATTTCTTCCACTTCTGGTGGGAGAGAGGAATGGGATCAAACAAAAAAGTGGAGATTACAACACTATGGGGAGTCCTTATCGCAGAAAAATGGATTCAAGCATGTGGAGATGAAAAATGAATCATTGTTTGGATAAACAAGCATAATAATTTCAATCCCTTCATACTTCAAAATTGGATGATGAGGATTCACAACCTGGTAAGGGCTTTTAATCATATACATTTCCCGCATATATACAGAGAACATAATTGGACAACGGGCCTCCTATCTAAAAGATGTATATCAAAGGAAACATGTAAATGTTTTTTTCCCAGTCTTCAAGCAAGGTATCATGGTAAACGCAAGTAACATCAACTAGTCTTAGGAGACATTTTAACACAAACCAGATTTTGATGGAAGTTTTGTATCTTTAGATATTGGGAGTGTTCATTTTCGAAAATGTAATGGTTATAAGCTACCATTTGATGTTAAGAAATAAACTTTTTGTAGAACAAGAAAATAGAAATTTATGGGCATATGAATGATAGGAGAAGTATGAAAGGATAATATAATGAACAAAATATGAATTATGTACCATCCTTATATTTTAACACAAAGATAACGTTTTTTTCTTTCCTTCTTTCTTTATTCCTTTTTGAAGAAGAAGAAGAAGAATAAGAAGAAGTGGCATTCGAAATAAATGAAACATTCAAAAAACACATATAAAAAACACAATAGATGGAGACCCTGAAAAGTACTCCAACTATCTACTCCCTATCCATGTTCAGTGAAATTTTCCCCATCATTCCTCTCAAGAATCAAACCTCTGTTGTTGGCCTCCATCACGCTAAATCCAATTAGTTTTTATTGGACTCCATTGCTCCACTTCCTGAAGTACCCATCATCAATGTAAAGACAAACTCCTAATCCTTTACCTTTACCTTTTTTACGAGCGCCTCATATTGAAAATTTTAAGAGAAATTAAATTTTAAGACAATAATTTTTTTCTTAAAATTCCCCTCCATGTAGTAGTGTTGAATGCAGCAACATACAAGTTGTGTCTAATAGTATCAACAAAGATCAAAGGGACAAAAGAGGGGAAAAATTGTCGCATTTTTCAGAGTCGGCTACCCCCACAAAACAAAGAGACCAACAAATCATTGTCTTTATATAAGATAACATGAATGGTAAGTGAAATAGAAACCTCGGTATAGAATCAAGACAGTAGTTGCCTGCAAGCTGACAAACATAGGGTGCACTGTCAGAATCAATTATGTAGTTGTTAGATAATATCATCTTAAATTGATATGCTTTTGTCTTAATTGTTAATTCTCTTAAATGGGTTTCATCTTAAGTGGTCATTGTCTTAAATATAAAGTTGTCTTAAAATATTTTTGTCTCAAACTATTTAAATATAAATTTTTGTCTTAAAATATTTTGTCTCAAATTATTTTTCTCTTAAATATAAAGTTTTGTCTTAAACTATTTTAGTCTTAAATATAAATTTTTTTCTTAAAATATTTTTATCTCAAACTGTTTTTGTCTTAAATATAATTTTTTTTCTTAAAATATATTTGTCTGAAACTATTTTTCTCCTAAATTTTATATTTAGGACAATTCAATTGATATTAAATCTTAATGTTAAAAAACTAAAATAAAAAGTGAATTTTTAAGACAAAAGATTTATTTTGTCTTAAAAGTGCCCTTTGTGTAGTAGTGAGTGTTCATTGTTGCCTCTCTCTAAGTTGTGAGGAAGATAAACTATAATCCATTACTATTTTATAACGATTTAGGTTAAGAGAATGCTCTATTAAATAAGTTTCCTTGGCTATGAGATATTTTGTGAATATAATCGTTTTTCCCATAAAACGAACCAATCTTTCACAAATAATTGGGCCGAATGGAATGAACTCATGGATATTTGGATTTTTTTACCAATTTTTTTACCGATTCATAATATAAATAACTACAACTTCTGTGTATTGAAAATTGACTAAGTTGTTTATTTACTATATATACTAGCACAACCACATTTACCAATGTAGTTGATATATCGGCGTATATGAAACATGTATACAATCACATTTTCCAATGTAGTTGATATACACCAATAGACTTATATGAAGTACATTGATAATTATTATGAGTATTTTTCTAAACACCATCTATTTATGATTATTAACAACTATATAAATAATAACAACCATATTATTTATATATATTAGTATATAATTAGTATATTAATATTATAAACTCATTATAATATTAATAATATTAATTAATAATAAATATAACCCATAATAGTATTAGATTATCATTATATTATTATAAGAATATAAAAAATAATTATTGTTAGATTATTATAATAATAATATAAAATTATAAAAAAATAATAACAATTATATTGTATTATTATTATAATAATAAAATATATTTATTATTATATAATAATAAAAATATTATTACATTAATATAATAATATAATTATTATTATATTATAATAATACGAATATAAGATAATAATAATATTAATCACAATTATATTGAATTATTATTATAATGATAATATTAACTCATAATAATAACCATGATCCAATAATAATTAGAATTGTGATAAGTGAATTATTATGTGTAATTTTTCAATGACCAACTATTTATGATTATTAATAACTATATAAATAATAACAATGATATTCTTATATATTTATATATCTATGATTATTATATTAATATTATTATAATAATATAAACTCATAATAATATTAGTAATATTATTATTATAGTGAGCTCGGGAGGCTTCTCTCCAAGCTTTCTGAGCATAGGAATAAAATCTTAAATCAAACTAAATAATGATTCGTTTCTTTACGTCCGATAGACCAAAGATTGGTCTCAGTGGACGTTAACCAGCACCATCATCATCATCATCATCATTAATTAATAATTATTATTATTAGGATTTATTAGTTCAACCATGTTTATTTTAGTATTTTTAATATTTATCTTAGGGTTTCTATACATTGGGTTTATGATATTAGTCCCTTTTGTTTAATATTATTCCCTCGGGTTCATAATCCCTTGAGTTTATATTTATTATATTATTATTATAATATTATATTATTATTTTTTACCCAAGGGATTATGAAGCCGAGGGAATAATATTAAACAAAAGAGACTAATATTATAAACCCAACTTAATAATAAACCCAAAGGATTAATACTAAAAGCCCAAGGGATTATGAACCCAAGGAAATAATATTAAACCCAAGGGACTAATATTATAAACCCAACATTGGTAAACTCTAATATAAATATTAGAAAGACTAAAATAAACATGGTTTATTTTCATGCTGAGACAATCCTTGCCACAATGTGACATTCAACCATGGTTTACCATGGTTGGCTATGATTGACAATGGTTGACCATGATCGATATTATATACCAAAGGGAATAATAAACTTGAGGTATTGATATTATAAACCCAAAGGAATAATAAAACTAATGGATTAATTCAAAAACCCAAATGGATTATGAACCCAAGGGAATAATCTTAAACCCATGGGACTGATATTATAAACCCAACTTTAGTAAACCCAAATATAAATACTAAAAACACTAAAATAAACATGGTTTATTTTGATGGTGAGACAATCCTTTTCAGAATGTGACATTCAACCATGGTTGACCATGGTTGGCTATGATTGAAAATTGTTTACCATGATTAATATTATAAACCTAAGGGAATAATAAACCCAAGGGATTGATATTATAAACCAAATAATAAACCCAAGGGATTAATACTAAAACCCCAAGGGAATAATATTAAACCCAAGGGACTAATATTATAAACCCAACATTCGTAAACCCAATTATAAATATTACAAAGACTAAAATAAACACGATTTATGTTCATGGTGAGACAATCCTTGTCACAATCTGACATTCAACTATGATTAACCATGGTTGGATATGATTGACAATGTTGATCATGATTGATATTATAAACCTAAGGGAATAGTAAACCCAAGGAATTGATATTATAAACCCAAAGGAATAATAAAAGTAAGGGATTAATACTAAAACCCCAAGGGATTATGAACCCAAGGGAATAATATTAAACCCGTGTGACTAATATTATAAACCCAACATTGGTAAACCCAAATATAAAAACTACAAACACTAAAATAAACATGGTATATTTTGATGGTGAGACAATCCTTGTCACAATGTGACATTCAGACATGGTTGACCATGATTGATATTACATACCAAAGGGAATAATAAACCTAAGGGATTGATATTATAAACCCAAATGAATAATAAACCAGAGGGATTAATACTAAAACCACAAGGGATAATGAACCCAAGGGAATAATATTAAAACCAAGGGACTAATATTATAAACCCAACATTCATAAATTCAAATATAAATATTACAAAGACTAAAATAAACATGATTTCTTTTCATGGTGAGACAATCCTTGTCACAATCTGACATTCAACCATGGTTGACCATGATTGGTATTATAAACCTAAGGGAATAATAAACCTAAGCGATTGATATTATAAACCCAAATGAATAATAAACCCAAGGGATTAATACTAAAACCCCAATGGGTTATGAACCCAAGAGAATAATATTAAACCCAAGGGACTAATATTATAAACCCAACATTCATAAACCCAAATATAAATATTACAAAGACTAAAATAAACATGATTTATTTTCATGGTGATACATTCCGTGTCACAATGTGAAATTCAACCATGGTTGACCATCGTTGGCTATGATTGACAATGGTTGACCATGATAGATATTATAAACCTAAGGGAATAATAAACCCAAGGGATTAATATGAGAAACCCAAAGGAATAATAAAACAGAGGGATAGTAGTAAAACCCCAAATGATTATGAACTCAAGGGAATAATATGAAACCCAAGGGACTAATATTATAAACCCAATGTATATAAACCCTAAGATAAATATTATAAACACTAAAATAAACATGATTGACCATCATTGATTTTCATATTGAGACAATCCTCATCACAATTCCATGTTGGACAGTGATCGAAATCATAATAAATCATGTTTGACTCGGGAATAATAAGGCCAAGTGATTGATATTATAAACAAAAAGGAACAATAAACCCAAAGGATTAATACTAAAACCCCAAGGGATTATGAACCTAAGGGAATACTATTAAAATAAGGGGACTAATAATATAAACCCAAGGGAATAATAAACCTAAGGGATTGATATTATAAACCCAAGGGAATAATAAACCTAAGGGATTGATATTATAAACCCAAGGGAATAATAAACCGAAGGGATTAATACTAAAACCTGAAGGGATTATGAACCCAAGGGAATAATATTAAACCCAAGGGACTAATATTATAAACCCAATGTATATAAACCTTAAGACAAATATTATAAACACTAAAATAAACAAGATTCACAATCACTGTTTTTCATATTGAGACAATCTTTATCACAATTCCATGTTGGGCCATGGTAGATCATGGTTGACATCATAATAAACCATCCTTGAACGAGGAATACTAAACCCAAGCGATTGATGTTGGACAGTGGTTGATCATGGTCTAACATGGTTGTTTATTGTGGATCATTGTTGAATAATATTGAACCCTAGGAATATGAACCCTTAAAACAATAAACCGAAAGGATTGATATTATAAACCCAAGGGAATAATAAACCTAAGGGATAAAAATTATAAACCCAATGCATATAAACCCTAACATGACTACTATAAGACCTAAAATAAACATGGTTGACCATTTTTGATTTCCATATTAGATTAATCTATTGTGGTATTGACATAATCATAAATAGTTGGACAAATATTTAACCCTTAATATTGGGATTTTATAAAACCAGGAGATTATTAATATTACAAACCCAAGGCATTAATATTATAAAAAAAAATGATCAATAAATGCAAGTGATCAATATACCCAAGGAATCAACAAACCCAACGAGTTAATATTAAAAACCCAAACGATTAATAAACCCGAGGGATTATTAATATTAAAAATTTGAAGAACGAAGAAACCCAAGCATTTGATACTATAAACCTAAGGAATTAATAAACCCAATGGAAAATTATTAGAAAGCCAAGGGACCAAAAAATGGAAAGGGGTCAATATTAAAAACAAAAGGGATGAATAAAATATATGAATTAATATTTAAACCCAATGGATTGATCAATCCATGTTACTATGAATATTATAAATCTAAGGGATCAATAAACCCTTGGGATTGTTAATACTATGAAAGAAACATGTTAATACATTGAAGGGATAAACATTGTAAACATAAGGGATTAATATTAAACCTTAGGAATTATTAATATTACAAACTTAAAGAACAAATAAACCTAATCATTTAATATTATAAACCCAAGGAAATAGTAAACCAAACCTAAGCCATAAAGCCATGGCGTCAGTATTATAAACATAAATAATGTTATAACATAAAACAATAATGAAAAACATAAACCAAAACCAATATAAGAACCACATTGCAAACCATAAAGCATTTAAACATGATAAATCAATATCACATTAATAATAACACATTTATATAACTACATTATAAATAATAAATAAATTTTAAGCCATGAATACATTGATATCAATACATGAATGTACTAATATTATAAATCTCAAGAATTTTGATATAAACACCTAGAACATGAAAGCCCAACAATAATATTATAAATGTAAACAATATTTTGATTTATGAGAGATGTGAACAAAGTGGAGGGATCCACACAAAAGACGACAACAATCACAAATGCAAGAGAAAAAAATAAAATAGTAACATTGCCATCGGAGCAAAGGAACGTAAATGCAAAAACACATCTAAATTGTACACATTGGATTTAAAGAAGAACAACATAATAGGACATTTTAAGAAAAGAGATATACAATTTTGTACATAAAAATAACAACGAGAAAAAGAATTCAATTTCACCAACATTGCAACTACAGAAAAAACATTGAGTCTTAACATATATTTTTTATTTTCTTTACATCAAATACTTCCACTACAAAATTGAACTTGAAACACTTCATCAAAGTCATCTATGGAGCGGCCTCTTCCAAAACATAATCAAAACGATGACAAAAACAACACCAATTCAAATCAATAGGATAATGATCATGATACTTAACGCTTTCCAACCAATTCCTTCTTGTTCTCCTCCCAGACTCCCTCTGGTGCACATGTAACAAGTATTTTACATGTCTTTTCATGTGATCTAGATCACGAATATGATCATCAATAAAAGCAGGATGAAACCCATTTTTTCTATCAAACATGTTCCAAAGATAGGAAAGAAAACTTATAGCTCCAACAATATTGTGTACTATTTTGGAATAATAGAAGACATAATTATTGTCCATAGCTACATTTGAAAGAAAAAAAAAACAAAAGAAAAATCAATAAATACATGCACAAATAAATAAGCACGCACACACACACACACACACACACACACACACATATATATGTATCTACATAAAACATAACACCTCATTTGTATTTATGTTAAAAAAAATAATGTTATAATGTTACATGAAAAAAAACAATCTAGTGTTACATGAACCAAATCATATAAAAATTTCTACAAATATAAGGCTCATTTCACAATTCAATAGAAAAAACTGTGGAAATAGAATAAAAAAGTGGCCAATATTCAAAAAATGAATATTGTCCATGGTGATGGCCAATATTCAAAACCTCCATTTTTTCATTTCATGATGTAAATGAATCCACAATATTAATATCAATATGAACCAGTTATAAAAATGATTCTAAATGATTAGTTCATATAACTCATTATTTATGTTTGAATGGTTTTTTGCAAAGACAAGAACAATAGGCACTTAAAAAAAATAAGTAAATTGAACAACATTGTTGGGTTGTGTTATATTCCTTCCATGAGTAGTCGACGAAGTTAAACGAGATGTTAGAATGGGGGTGGAGCCCTCCCTTCGTTGTGATGATTGTGTAGCGGGGGGGGGTCACCGGGGGTTTGAGGGGTGCAAGTAATCCCACTCTATGGGGTCTGGGGCAGCGTCCCAGAATTTTTTTTTTGGACCCTAGATTAGGTTGGGTGGACCTACCTATGGTTTTGTGCATGATTTTTCGCACATGGTTTTCGACGCAATGGTTTTCGGTCCATGGCTTTGGACGTGATGGTTCTCGGTCCATGGTATTGGATGCTTCAACATGTATAAATATGTATTGTAACATTGAAAGGAACATAATGAAAATCAAGTTGGTAATCCAGGTTTTGGGATCCAGGGGAAAATATTTGTGTATATGTGTTTTACGGGTTATGCTCTCACATTGTTTATTTTCTGTGTTTTAGAATTCGTATGCAGGTAATTTCTATACGGGGTTAAAACCTACATTTGGTATTAGAGCTGTTTTCGATTCAAGGGGATGCCTTTGTTGCTAAGGTGTTTTGCTCGGGCCTGTGGTAGACCCTGTTGAGTGGGAGATCTACGAGATCGATTCTAGTGGTAAAAGAAGATGGAAAGCAGTGGAAAGATAGAGATCAAGAATTTAATGGTTAGAGTTTTGAGTTGTTGAAACTCAAGATGGAGGATGTGTTGGTGAATAAAATTTTCCTACGAAAAAAGTTGTATAACCTGAGGATGAAAGATGGAGACTCGGTGACAGAGCATCTGAACACATTTAATACTGTGGTAAGTCAGTTATTATTTGTTGATATTAAAATTTCAGATGAGGATAAGTGCATCAGTTTTTTGTGTTCTCTACCAGATTCATGGGATAGTTTGGTTATTGGAATAGATAGCAATGAAATTGCCTTGCTATTTAATGAAATAGTCTCATCCTTGCTAATGAAGGAGATGAGACGGGAAAATATGGAGAGCCAAAATGGTGATGCATTTTCTGTACAAGGACGGTCCCAGAACAGAAAAAAAAAAAAAAAAGTCATCGAGTGGGAGATCTAAATCTCCAGGAAAACCTTTAAAGGTGGTTTGCTGAAAATGCGGAAAGGAAGGGCACTACAAAAGGGACTATAAATCTAAAGCTCCTGACAAAGGAAAGGGATCCGATGATGCTCCTTCTGCAGAGGCAAAAACCACCTTTGATTAAGGTGGGGATGTGTACTTGGCTTCTTCAAGTACACATGTAGATCATGAGGCATGGTTAATTGACTCAGGTGCATCCTTTCACTTCACTCCCCATAGAGAGTGGTTCTGCGAGTATGAGAAATATGACGGTGGTGATGTCTTCTTAGGGGATGATAGGAAGGCCAGAATCATTGGTCGCGGAAAAGTAAAGTTGAAGTTGCAAGGTGGAAGGGTTAGAACACTTCCGGGTGTTCTGCATATTCCTGCGTTGGCCAGAAATTTAATTTTTGTAAGAAAGCTAGATGATGCAGGTGTAAAAACAATGTTCGAGAAGGATACCTGGAAGATGGTTCGTGGAGCACTGGTATTGATGCGGGGAGTTGGATTGGAACTCTATACAAGTTTCAAGGTAGCACTGTTGTTAATGGATGCCACAGTTCCGTGGTTCCTAAAAGTGGAGTAGAAAATCTAGTGGTCTCTGGTGAGAAGACCATGTTGTGGCATCAAACGCTTGGACATATTGGAGAGAAGGGCCTTCGAATACTCAAGGTAAAGGTATGGTAGAAGGTGTAATAGCTTTATGGATTTTGATTTCTGTGAAAATTATGTATATGGGAAGCAGAATCGAGTGAGTTTCCCCTCTAGTGGTAAGAGGGCGAAACAAGTTATTAGAGCTTATGCACAGTGATGTGTTTGGACCTGTGAAATTTCCATCACTAGGCAATTTTGTGTACTGTGTATCATTTAAAGATGGCTTCTTAAGGAATACAAGGATATATTTCCTTAAGAAGAAATATGAAGTCTTTCATAGGTTTAAATAATTTAAGGCTCTAGTGGAAAACCAGACAGAGAAGAAGATAAAGGTGCCGATAACAGATAACGGTGGAGAATTTTGCAGTAAGGAATTTGAAGAATTCTATAAGAAGTGTGGTATAGTACAACAGAAGACTACTCCATATACACCTCATCTAAATGGAGTTGCAGAAAGAATGAACAAGACATTGATGGAAAGGGCAAGAAGAATGCTCAGTGGTGCCAGGTTAGGACAAGAATTCTGGGCAGAGATGGTGGAGACTGCATGTTACCTGGTCAACAGATCACCTTCATCAACATTGGAAGATAAGACTCCACAGGATGTATGGACTGGTAAGGAACGTTCTCTTTCACATCTAAGGGTATTTGGATGTGATGCATTTGTACATGTTACAAAGGAGAAAAGAACCAAGTTGGATAGTAAAACTGAAAAGTGCATCTTTATTGGGTATAAGGATGGTTTAAATGGTTATAATCTTTGGAACCTAGTAATAATGAAGGTTCTGTCCAGCTGAGATGTGGTGTTTAGAGAGGTGAAATATGTTATTAAACATGAAGTCCAACCAAAGGAACTTGACAAGATAGAGTTTGAGCTAAAGGAGGAAGAATCAGACTCTACAGCAGAGGAGGAAACATAAGATGAAGAGCCACAAACTCTGGGTGTGAAAAGATCAGTTCGAGAAAGAAGGCAACTAGAAAGGTATAGTCCATCTGCTTTCTATTCAAATTTTGCTTTATCTATTACTGACGATGATCCCAGAACTGTGAAGGAAGTAGTAGATTCAGAGGATGGAAAACTCTGGAAAGAGGCTATGGTTGATGAAATGGCATCTTTGCGCAAAAATGAGGCTTGGGATCTGGTGGAGTTGTCAACTAGAAGGAAACCCATTGGCAGCAAATGGGTGTTCAAGAAGAAGAAAAATGAAAAAGGGAAGGTGGAGAAATAAAAAGCTCGGTTGGTAGAAAAAGGTTATTCCCAGGTGCTAAGAATTGATTTTGGTGATATTTTTTCTCCTGTTGCCAAGGTAAATTCTATTAGATTACTTTTATCTGTTACCGCTGCTTTTGATTTTGAGGTAGAACAAATGGATGTGAAGACAACATTTCTTCATGGGGATCTGGAAGAGGATATCTACATGAAGCAACCTGAAGGTTTTGTGGTGAAGGGGAAGAAAGAACTGACATGCAAGTTAAAGAAGTCTATGTATGGGTTAAAACAATCACCAAGAATGTTGTATCAGAAATTTGATACATTTATACGGGGACTTGGCTTCAACAGAAGAAAAGCAGATCACTATGTGTATTTTAAATTAATTGGTGACTGTGCTATTTATCTCTTCTTGTATGTGGATGATATGTTGCTGGTTGGAAATGACAAAGAAATTATCCAGGATTTGAAGACCCGTTTTGCCCTCCAAATTCGACATGAAAGATCTTGGTGTTGCAAACTATATTTTGGGCATGGAAATTAAAAGAGATCAGACAAAGAGGAAGCTCTAGTTAAACCAGAGGATGTATGTTGAGACAATATTGCAGAGGTTTAATATGCAGGATAGTCAATTGGTGAAGGTTCCTATTCCTGTAGGTGTAAAGTTATCTGCTGAACAGTGTCCCAAGACACAAGAAGAGGAAGAGGACATGTCCCGTGTTGCATATGCTAGTGCATTTAGTAGCCTGATGTATGCGATGGTCTGTACTAGACCAGACATTGCACATGCAGTGGGAGTATTGAGTAGGTTTATGTCAAAACCAGGGAAGGAGCACTGGACAACAATGAAGCGGGTTTTCAGGTATTTGCGTGGCACTAGTGATTATGGTTTGTGCTACCAAGGAAGACCGTGATTGGACAAAGTGTTGGATATTTGTGGGTTTGTTGATGTAGACTGGGTTGGAGATCTGGATTAGAGAAGATCTACAATTGGGTATGTGTTTAACCTATTTGGAGGTGCAGTCAGTTGGATGAGTAAGAAACAATCTATAGTGGCACTATCAACTACAAAGGCAGAATACATGGCAGCCACTCATGCAAGCAAGGAAGCAGTTTGGTTGCAAAGATTGTGTTCAAGTATGGGGTTAGTACAAGGAGCTATAAGGATAGACTGTGACAGCCAAAGTGCAATTTTCTTGGTAAAGAACCCTGCATATCAATTGAAGACAAAGCACATTGATGTTTAGTATCACTTTGTGAGGGATATGATAGAAGACAAAAAGGTGTTGCTAGTAAAGGTGGAAAGTTTGAAGAATACTACAAATGCATTGACAAAATCTGTGAGCTCTAAGAAGTTCTCTTGGTGTAGAGAAACAATGGACGTTGCAGGGCTGGATAAATGACTAAGCTCTCACGTGGCCCCCCGTTGAAATAAAATAATTAGTGGGAGAATGTTGGGTTGTGTTATATTCTTTCCACGAATAGCCGACGTAGTTAATCAAGGGGTTAGAAGGGGGGTGGAGCCCCCTCTTCGTTGCGTCGATTGCATAGCGAGGGGGGTTCACAGGGGGTTTAAGGGGTGCAAGTAACCCCACTCTATGGGGTCTGGGGTAGTGCCCCGAAATTTTTTGTTTGTGGACACTATATTAGGTTGCATAGACCTACTTATGGTTTTGTGCATGATTTTTCACAAATGGTTTTGGACGTGATGGTTTTCAGTCCATGGTTTTGGACGCGATGGTTTTCGGTCCATTTTTTTGGATGCGATGGTTTTCGGTCCATGGTTTTGGACGTAGTGGTTTTTGGTCCATGGTATTGGATGCTTCGGCATGTATAAATATGTATTGTAACATTGAAAGGAACATAATGAAAAATCAAGCTGGTAGTCTCGGTTTTGGGATCCAAGGGAAAATCTCTGTGTATATGTGTTTTATGGGTTATGCTCTCGCATTGCTTATTTTCTGTATTTTAGAATTCGTATGCAGGTAATTTTTGTATGGGGTTAAAACCTACAAACATGAAAAACGATGTAAACAACTTTTTCAAATATTACGATGAATATGATGAATTTATTAATCTCATAAATATATGAAAATGATTATTATATTAAAAATAAATCAAGAGGACAATAAAATTAATTCAAAAACATACTATAAAGAAGGTCACAATGTTATTAGTTGTATGTCATAGCGATATCAACTTCAATTTCTCCTCTTCTTTCTTCCTAATTGTAACGTATGTGCTATCTTTAATCTTGGCATAATGTTGAAAAGATAAAGGTGCTGCAATGCGTCAACCATCTATTGATTTCACTCTTGATATGGCTATGAAGGTAAGGCCTAACTACTCTTTATTTCTGATATCAACTGAGGCTCGTTCTAAAGTCAATCCCTGTGACTTGTGGATTGTAGGAACCCATGCCATCTTCAAAGGAATTTGTTTTCGATTTCCTCTTATCATTGGTGTGATAGAGACAATGTTTGGATTTCTTGCATCAAATGGAACACCAACATACCTATCAAAAGCAACATTTGTGAACATTGGAAGTTGAGGTGGCTTAGAGGTAGGTGTATAAAATATATCCTTAACATAACCAAGTTCACCATTCACCAAGCCAAATTCAACCCATAAATTACATGTAAACATAACACGGTCACCACGAAATAACAAAACTTCATGGTCCAATTAATCATCATCAACACCAATGATTTATGAATGACATGAATGCTCAACAACACATCATCCAATTGGAGAATTTAATGATTTTAACATATGCCTATTATGGAAGGAGAACAAATTATTTCTTGGAAACATGTGAATTGCTACATTAAATAAATCTCTTTCTCTAGGATGAAACCTCATATCAGCCCGTGACATAAGAAACTCCCAATCTTCAAGAACAGGTTCTACATTTCTTATGTTATTGAGGACTCTACAAAAACAAGATTGTTTCTCTTTATTCCCTTGTTGGCAAAAGATTGTGTCAAGAGTGACAACAATGTTGAATTTGTTCCACAAGACATTCCCTACTATATTACCTGCATACAAAGGCTTATCTCTCACAGGAGGCAGTTGGCCAAGGTCACCCACAAGGATGATGGATCTGCCACCAAAAGGACAATTATTTTTCTTTGGAAATGCTTCTCCTAATTGAGGATCTATTTGCATAAACAACCTTGATCCTAGAAATATCATTTCATCAATCAGTATATATCTAACATGTCGCATTTCTTCTTGGAATACTGCAAGTGACTACCCCTATAGTGGTTGCATATATTTAATTGGAATTTTTAGAGTTGAGTGTATTGTTTTAGCATGTATATTAAAAGCAGTTATTCCTATTGGGGCAAGAGGAAGAAAAGGGATTCTTCCATTACTTGACGAATTAGAAAGAGCTCAAAAAATACAATGGATAAGGAGATACTTCCCAGTGCCTGCAGTGCCCTGAATAATCATAAGAAGAGCTTCATGAATATCATATTAAACAAAGTTCCTTAAAACAATTTCAAAAACAAGTCGTTGTTTTTCCGACAAATAATCTAGAGATGCAAATGTTCTATTTGAAAGATCAACAATATCACCCCTTGATTTTGCATTCTTTATAAATTAATAGCTTCTTCTGCAACATCATCAGAAATAGTTGTACTTTCCCAGTCAAAGGATATATCAAAGTCCCTTCGACCAAGGGTGTGAAGATAAAAAAAAGTCACATCATTTGGTGGAACCAAGCAAGAGAAAATCTGCCATTCTTGAAAATCATCTTCAAGATTCATTTCCTGGTTAGAAAAATCACCATCTTCTTCATCTTCAATATTGTCTATAATTGATGGATTTCGATCAACATGCCATGCTCGTTATCAAAAAATCCTCCAATTTTCAATAATAATTTCAACTGAAAGGCCAATTTCTGTAGGAATGTCACGAAATGGCTTGTACAAGAGAAATTATGTCCAGTAAAAGGTTTCAAATTCCTCTGAAGCCTCAACAGGAATAGAATAAAACCATGGCCAAACCCGAATAATAGCATGAACATCTCTAGTTTTCCAAGGATCTTGTTTACGCTTGCTATCAAATGTCTAAGTTCTTATTGTTTCTATCAAAGATAGATGTTCAAGGAAAAAAATGTCTCTTCTGATAATGTTGAACAAAAGTATTCTCATATGAACATTGCAAGCCATCCCTTGAGATTTTCCTAAAAACCTTTATTCTAACATCTAAGGAAACAAATTTCTGACTACAAACAACAAGAGGTAGCTTAAACAACATATGGCATGTTTCTTCTGCTCCAATGTCACGGTCAACAATCATTTCTGCAAGAAACCTTCTATATGCACACAAAGCATGACACTCGGAGCTAATAGAATTTTAAATTATAGTTAACATATGATGATAACTTTTAGACCTTTTTTCTGCTTTTGATGCATACTTAGCAATATATTTCAAGATAGCATAGCGAGAAAGCACTGGCTGGCAATCAACATTTGCGTGCCATATTGTTAGAAGGTCAATGTTATGTACATTAAGCCTATCATCATTTCTTCCTGGCTCATATTTTTTTCCTCCTTGATCATCTATGAACAATCTTGATTCATCACAAAGATCCCATGGACCATTGCACCGACATGTTAGAATAGTGTCGTTTTAGCGCAAACAAGAATCTACAGTACACTTTGTGTGCCTTTGGACACATTTTAACAATTATTTATAATCATTATGAGGATTAGAAGAGAAAATATGACCAATATTAATTATGCAAGGGTCATCATTGAGGCTTCGTGGAGCCATTATGTTGCAACAATGTATGTCACACCGATTCCATGTCGTTACATAATTGTCGAAGAATATCTTTGCATGTTGTAGATCAGAACCATTTGACCAATCAAGTATTTCCATTTCATGAGCACCTTCTAACCATAGGAAACCATTGATCTATGTTGAACCTCTATGTTGCCACTCATATCTTAAAAAAATGAAGATATAGTTACTACAAACAATATAAATAGAATCATAATAAAAGTTGAAAAATTATAGAAAAAAATTCAAAAACCCAAACCTGTACCAGAAGTCTTTAGCTTTAAGATATTTTTGGATAACCTCCTCCCGAAAAATATTGAATCTATGGTGCATAAATGTCGCAAAATTATGAGGGTACTAGATAACATTCTAAATTTTCATATGATGCTCATTTAAAGAACGAGAATGTGAATGTATGGGCATGAGGTTATGTAACTATGGCCACTTTATGTCAGCTACACTCAAAGTAAAAAATAAAGATGGAAATCCTAACTGAGTAATCATGTCAGTCAATTTAGTTCAACACTTAGTCCAAAATTCCCTTGTACCTCTCAGAGGAGAACCAAACCACATAAAATGCTCAGCTAACTTATTATCTAGTAAATCAAATAGTTGGTGACACAACTCTTCAATTGTTGTAGGTGAGTTATCATGTAAATGTTTCTTTGCAAAAATTGCAGTAGCTTCTTGGCTCTGATTCCGCATTATCATGTTCAATAGGTAATATCGAAAGCGAGGATGGCTTCCAAATATATGATCAAAGTACCTAATAGGATGCAATGCATACTCATGAAGTTCAACACTATAAATACGTGGTTGCAACCAGTCAGCATCACCAGTGGGCAACAATGTTGGGAATGCCATATCTAATAACCCCTATGTATTATATTTATTCATTGGAGAGGTTCCAATAATGGGCCAATACATGTCTTGAACATGTGAAGAATCAACATTATCAAGAAATTCTCTAATTTCTTCCACTTCTCTTCATTCGTTTGGTAGGCGAGCAAAAAAAGAAGAAGGATGAGAGGGAAAATGCTCAGCAGGAAACACTTCCTTATTAGTTTCATTGATATGAGATTCTTCTATATCAAAATCAACAAATTTAAGCCTGGAGGAGACATATGTTGATATTTCGAGCAGAGAATTCACTAAATCATAATGAATTACAACATCTTGATAATATTTATCACGTTGGATTTTGAAAATAAATGCAGCCATCACTCGAGATATTTTGACATAAAATTCATAATATTTAGACTGAGTGGCATGTCTCCTTATAATTAGAAAGTCAATATCTTCCACATGTCGGGGAAGACTTTGTAAAATTGTAGAAATATCTTGTGGAAAGCTAATTGTATGACCACTATACTTATATTGCCCACCTCGAGCATGTGCCACTTGCAAAATAGGATTCACACGTGCTATTAGCATTTAGTCAACTTGAGTAAGAAATCTTAAAATATGAGGTTTATCACCAGGATTCATGTTATTATATCGACAAAAATGATGGGATCCTCTTTCACTCTTACATAGTCTGCAAACAGGTCCTTCAGAATCTCTCACAACATGGATTCCAAGAAATGATTCTTGGCAAATGTGGCACATTTGGACAACTAACAAGCTATCTATCTTTGCTTGAAATCTTTTATGCATGGAAATCATGTTTTCATCAAGATGAATATGATCTCTAGTGGCCGAACCATGTTGAAAACCATTTGGAAGAGAAAAATTTCTTCTAACATGTACTTCTTCTTCAGGAACATGAGATTCCCTTCAAAAATTTGAAGCATGTGGAATGGATCTATGAGAATGCATTTCCAAATTTATGGTGTAAATTTCATGAACCTAAGAGGATGTAAAGGTCTCTTTGTCATAAAAGACTTTAAAATTTAATTTCCAGCTAATTATAAATGAAAAAAATGAAAAATAATCAAATGCATTCAAAATTTACATTTGTGTCTTGATGTGGATGAGGGTTATGAGATGGTTGCTCTTGGCTTCTAAAATCAGTGGATGGAAAATTTTGGGATGTAGTTTCTATGCCTTTATTCAAATGATTTGTTTCCTATTTCAAAAAAATAAAATACGTTATAAAACTAAATTTCCAACAAAGAAAGATTCAAAAATGTAAAAGAAATCAAATACATTGAACATATACATTAGTTTTACAATTTGATGTTTTGGATTCTAATTCTCTAACCTAATGAGATGAAATCATGGTTTGTCCATAAAAGGTTACAAAATACAATGTCCAAGCAACTCTAAATGAAAAAATGAGAAAAATATCAAATGCACTCAACATTTACATTTGCTTGGCGATGTGGATGAAAAATATGAGATGGTTCCTCTTCACTTCTAACATCAGTAGATGGAACATCTACGAAGTTAATTTCTATGCCTCAATTGAAATGAGTTGTCTTGTTCGAAGAAAATAAAATACGCCATAAAATTCAATGTCCAACCAACTAGAAATTTAAAAAATGAAAGGAAAATCAAAAACATTGAAAATTTACATTAGTTTGGCAATTTGATTGTCGAGGAGGATGCACAGGAAGGTTATGACATGCTTCATCTTCACTTCTCATATTATTAGATGGAACACTTTGGGAATTAATTTCTAGACCTCTATTAAAACAAGTTGTATCCTATTCCAAGAGAATAAAATAATGTAAGTTTAGTAAACAAAACTTTTTAAATATAGGAATGTAATAAAACAACCACTATTGCAGCAAAAAGCAAAATATCATTATGTTACCTCCATTTTTCCATTCAAAATGCTATCAGGGATGACTAATTCTCTTGGTGGGACCACATTACTTTGAGAAGCGAGATTTGAAGATCCAATGTTTCAAGCAACTAGCTCCAAATTATCAAACAAATGGGCAAGTAAACTATCATCCAAATCATAATTACCTCCACCATGGATGTTTTGCAACCTTTGGCCATAAAAATATAAAACTGGACACAAGGAAGGGTTAGGGTGGACATTTGCATAAACATTATCGATATGGTGTTCTTCCCGATTGCAAGATGTTTCCCCAATGTTATGAACATTTTCAGGAGAGCATCGAACAACAAGATTATGCTGACAAGGAGCATATCCTGATAATGAACTATCAACAGGAAATGTTCTTTCCATTATATCATCCATAGTACGATACTTACGAGGAATTATAAAATCATTTTCAAGAGTGCCTTCACTCATTTTTCTATGATATGTAGCTCTCCTATGGTCATTTATGGCATCCTTATTTTTTTGATACCATAAATGACGACTTTCATTAGACCTCTCACGTGATTCTGGTGACAAATTTTGTTTTCTTGTACGCTTGCTTGTGCCTTCAGATGACATGTCTACAATGAATAATAAAATATTCATTATGGAATCATAAACATGGAACATAAAAAATATCTAATATAAACAAACAAAAAAGAATGAAAAAGGCACAAGTTTTTTTTTGGAAATCGTAAAAAAACATAAAAAGTGTATATGTTATTTTTTTCCAACCATATAAACTTATCAAAATGTATAAGGCTTTTTCCAAATTGCTAAAAACAAAAACAATTTTCTCAAAATGGCAAAAAACAAAAATGAATTCTTCCAAATGGCTTAAACAAAAAGTCTAAATTTCCATGTATCATATTAGAATCAAAACGAAACCCATACTATTGGGACACAATACTATAAGAATTATATGAATTGGAAGTATATCTAAAAATTTATAACTATATACTATCAAAATATAAATGAAAATATTAAAATGTACATAAACATATAACATTGTTTGAGAATCAATGACAAAAACCAATACAAATAACATGTATAACATAACTCATAGAAACTATAATTATACAAACAAACAAAAAAGGCATAACATCGAGACACATTTACATGTAAATAAGAAAACTTTAGGGGAAACAATATGAAAAATTTTACATCATAAAGATCGATACAAACATTATTTTAAAGTATTACCGTAAAGACCCATAATATGTATAGAGACAAAAATGGAAATATTTTCCACAACCATATAGAGTATATAAAATGGAAATATTTATAGGAACCCTTAAGAATACTAATATCCTAAGAATCCATATCCATATCCAATGGTGGAATCTCGTCAACAGAATCCATACGGGGAGAAATTGCAAAAACATTTCCATACTCAATCAAATCATTGTAATCCTCCAACGTTGGGTACCAAAACCCAGAAATTTGTTCATTAGTTGAGTTATCAATATCTACTAGAAAACATATGCGAGACATCATGTCATATTATAGGAAAGGAACTTCACTACAGTTGCACATAAGAACTAGACCATGGACTGTTCGAAATGGAAGATAACCAGGAAATTTTCTATTTATATCTGCAGAAATTTCTTTCAACAACTTCCATATAAAACGCCAATCATCTTCAAAGTAGTCAATTTTTTGTTCAACACACAGTTGACCAAATTGGAAATGATGTAATTCTTCAATTGACCATAGATAAGTGGAGCCATCATTGACAAGGAATATCAATTGATTCATGTATATTGCTATTGACATACATCGTATGTCACTAATTGGAAAAAATGAAAAACCCCATTCATTTTTTATTACATCAATCCAGTAGATTGTATACTCATACCGAGGATAATCATCATACTCCTTGTCCAGATACAACAAAAAAAATTTACTTTTATAAAACACGAAATTCTTACGGGGTGAGGTGCCACCAAATGGAACAACATCCCTTTTCCATACCCTATCAAGACTACCGCAAACATAAAATTTAGACTGCATTCTGTCATACATATGTTTTATAACAACCACTCATATTTTTTGTTGCTTACATTTTCCAATAATGAAAAGAATCCTCAGTCTCCAATTCATATTGGCCCTATGTTTTTAAATGCCTTTGTAAATGGATTCGTTACAAAATAGTTGTGTGTATGGGACCATTCTGTTGGTAAGGATAAAACCACCATTGATCCAACAATACACTGTACTTTGCATCTTGAATCTATGAATCGCAAATGAATCTGAGATATGTGCCCATTCTAATTAAGGTATTGAGCAGCAAAACAATTGTCTTCACTATTGAAGAAAGGAACGAGAAATCCAAATTCGTTTGTAGAGACATTCTTGCAATATCACAAGGAACAAGGATTTTCCAAAACATTCTTCCATTTCTTACAAATACTGTTACACTTTATCACAATCGATAAAGGGAACCACAGGAAGACAATTTCAAGAACTTCGAATGGAAGACAACTCCAAATAGCTGGATCCATGATCAAATAATGAAATCACCTAACAGTAACAAAAAAAAACATTTGATATCAACAAAACAATTTAATGTTGAATAAAATTAAAATAACATACATACATAATTTACCATTTACACATACAGAAAAACTTCACATATACACATTGTATAAAATCAAATGAGCGATCATAACATTATTACAACACCGAACACAATTCCACAATTTTTTAAACCTAATCTCTATAGTCCAATATTATTAATGCTAGTAAAGCTACAATTATGTTTATATTAAGGTCTATGTTTAATATTGATGCTACAATGTTTCTACAAATATATTTATAATACCAAATAAGAACAAATCATTAGGTAGGTTGCCATGAAGGACAACACCTAATTCATAATGCCAATAAAAAATTGCCTAGAAAACACCATGTTATGTTTTTGTTGGGCTACACAATTTTCCATTGTGTTAAGCATAAAAAAATGTTAGTGGTTGTGTAAGAGTTAAATTTTAAGTAATAAAAAATAGTTGGGAAACGACTTGGTTTTTTTTCTAGATTAAAGATCACATGGCTACTTGTTTTGTATAGTAGTGAATTTATTTTAGTTATATGTTTTAATTATGTATGTAATGTGAATCATAATTAACTATTGTCAATTGTGATTAGGTGTAATAACCACCTAAATAAGGAGTAGTCTTTAAGGTGTAATAACCACCTAAATAATGTTTGGTTGGAATTTGACAAATTTTTGTTGACTCAATCATAATGAATGAAAAAATATCAAATTAAAATTATATTACTAAATTTCTAAAACAACACATTCTTATATATTAATTTTTTTCATATTTAGAATTAATCTAAAATCATTTTACTTATTTATTAATAAAACAATAGATTTTTAATATCATAAGATAATCCTTATAATGGACTGCATTAATATCACAACTTAATCATTCTAATGGACTACATTAATATCTACATGATTATGATTATGTGGTATATGGAGGTTAAATTAATAAATATTAGGAAATTTAAATGATAAAAAATGTAGTATGTTTTAAGTTTATGAGATTTTTCAACATAATTTTATATATTTATAACTTTTTTTAATTATTTGAATTTCTTAATATTTATTAAGATAGTATTTCTTATTTAATAATGTAATTTTTAATCATACAGTAATCATAATAATTATCATTTAAATGTTCTTAACCGTTAAGAAAATGTGTTTCTAAAACAATTAATTCTATATGTCTCCATTGTTTTAAAAAAATAATGATATATAAGTTGATCTTAATCTTAAAACGAAATTATTATTTTTATTTTATGTATTTATAAATATTTTCAATGGGTTGTCTAAAACCTATATGTTCATGAATTTTTGGTTGGAAATTGAAATTTTTTTGTTAACTCAATCATAATTTTTATTGTTTACTCAAATTTACTTGTAATTCCAAACAATCTTTGTGAAATTTACTTGTAATTCCAAACAATATTTACTCAAATTTACTTGTAATTTTTAATTTTTTTGTTGACTCAAATTTACTTGTAATTCCAAACAATCTTTGCCAAATTATAAACAATAGAAAATCTAACAACACATGAATTTAAACATATATTAAGTAAGGTATTTAAAGTTTATTAAGAAAATTGAAAAGATTTTTTTACTTAATTAATCTATTCTTATACATATTTTTATTATACAATGTTTTTTTTGTAATTATAATTTAGGAAACAATTAAAAAAAAGGTTGCACTAAGAGATTTAATGTAACTTTTTATAATATAATTTTATAAAATCCATATCTTATTTTGTTAACATATTATAATATGCATGTAATATAATGAGAAGGGTTTTTCATTATTCTCTTATATAATTAGATAATTCTATTTCTTTCAAAAAAGTTAAAATAAATGTTTAAACAATTCTCAATAACGTATTAAATACATTTAATTATTTAAATTAATACATTCCAGCTCAACACATATACATTATCCAAATTTCTATAATGTTAATAACAACCAATTACATTTAAAACCCGTATTTGTTTACTAGTCAATGAAATTTTTATTCAGCAATACACATGTAAATATTCATAATTATACGACACACCCTTTTATTGAATCCAACAAAATTTTATCACTCAAGCAACCACACACACATAAGATTTGACATTATCAATTACCAAGAAACTTGGATTTTGTTATCCACTTGATTATGATTATGGGTATATGGAGGTTAAATTAATAAATATTGAGAAATTTGAATAATAAAAAATGTAGTCTATTTTAAGTGTGTGAGATTTTTCAACATAATTTTATATATTTATAATTTTTTTTAATTATTTGAATTTCTTATTATTTATTAAGATAGTGTTTCTTATTTAATAATATAATTTCTAATCATACAGTAATCATAATAATTATAATTTAAATGTTCTTAACCATTAAGAAAATGTGTTTCGAAATACTTAAGTCTATATGTCTTCATTGTTTTAAAAAATAATGATTTATAGGTTGATATTAATCCTAAAAATATATTATTATATTTATTTTATATATTTATAAATATTTTTAATTGGTTGTCTAAAACCTAGATTTTTTGGAAGTTTTGGTTGGAATTTGACAAATTTTTGTTTAGTCAATCATAATGAATCCAGAAATACCAAATTAAAATTATATTTAGGCATAAATCACATGATAGTACATTTGTCGATGCGTTTCAAACCAATGATCTGATTCTTCAACTGATTCTTCAACTTGTCCTGATGATGAACCACACTCGTAACACGTCGACAAATGTACTATCGTGTGATTTACACCAAAATAATTTTTCTCATAAACTTAATATGGATCACAGAAGCCTCAATTCTAATATAAAATTATATTATTAAATTTATGAAACAACACATTCTTATATATTAACTTTTGTCCTTATTTATTAACAAAACAATAGATTGTTATGTCATAAGATAATCCTTATAATGTAATGCATTAATACCACAACATAATCATTGTAATAGACTACATTAATATCTACATGAATATGATTATGTGGTATATGGAAGTTAAATTAATAAATATTATGAAATTTAATGCTACTTATGTTAAATTTCCCAATTCACAACACATTTAATATATTTGTCCATGCACTCCTTTCATATTCTGCACCAAATTTGATATATTCCTCCAATCCATTACAATTAAATGCAACAACAAAATGTGTTTGGATATAATCTATATCACACTTTAATATCCTTCCACCAAATTTGATATATTCCTCCAATCCACTACAATTAGATGCAACAACAAAATGTTAGCCTTTGTATTTGGTTTTAATGTTGCCCTTCAAATGACTTCTTAATGCTACCTTTATATGGGTTTCAAGCCACTTTATTGTGATGTAATTACCGAATATTCTGTTCAAGATAGTGTTATCTTATATATTCACTAGAACAAGCTGCTTTAATATTCTATCCCTTCATTAATATATCACCCCAATGCAATTCTTTGCTTGAAGTGCTTTTCTTGCCATTTCTTTCCAGTATAACATTACTTAATTCTATGGAATAAATTTTAAAATTAGCTTTAAAATATTTATTGAACACATTTTGTTATTGTTTTAATATTTTCTTTTAATGGTTTCAAATACACAATTATTCAAAACATGAACACTTATTAGATTCCTAAGAAAATATGGACAATTACAACATTACAAAATCATCGTTAAAATAATTATGATATTTAGTATGGTTCTCAATTTCATACAATTCTCCCTTTAAAGAACTTTGACCTTTCAAAATACGAAATCCATCCCTTTTTTTCATTGGTCTATGTAGAGTGATGTCATGGTGAATAAGAAATCTCAAACATAATTCTTTTGGTGGGCAAAATTTTCGGTTTAAATCCTATATGTTTAATCATAATAATTTTAATTATAAATAAATTGGTGACATTCTTTTTTCAAAGTTTATAATTTCACAATAAGGTTATGTAAAATTTCAAATACAATATTTATAATTAGATAGGTGAACTATTGTTTAATTATCTTTTATATGCCTGATTTTGATTTTTTTTCATAGGTTTTAAGATAAAGTTATCCAAGAAGCTCAAAGAGATAATGGTTTTTTCTGAATTGAGAGTTGATATTAAACTTAGAACTACTAAGGGTTGATTGGAAGAAATTAAATGTTATATAAGAGTGAAGTAAGGGTGTTCCTTATACCTTATTTTCTTTGACATATACATTGATAGGCCAGAAGAATGTCCTGAAGATGTAGGTTGTATTTGCCCCAATACTATTAGTATTTTGGAAAAGAACTATTAATACATTTCCAAGTAACTAATAATCCTTCAAAAAAATTTGCTCCAAGATGAATATCCCTGTTAATAATAGAAAAATTAAATTCATGATAATTAAATCCAAAAAAACATATAGTATACTTTCATATCTAAATTTTAAAATTGGTAAAAAACTCTTTCATCACTATCACTATCACTATCAGTATCCCTCTTATCACTCAAAATTTTTAAATAATTAATAATATACACAGTATCCCTCTTATCACTGAAAATTTTTGAATAATTAAAAATATACACACTATTACCTTAAACATTTGTTTTATTTTAATGTTACCCTAAACAAAAATCCTTTATCATTTTTATTAATATATTAGCTAAACCATAATCTCAAAAATTAGTTTAAAAGATTAATTTGTCCTGTAAATTAAATTTTCTAACAACTTAAAAACTTCTTTTTTTTGCTAAAGCAAGAGTCGGACCTTCTATTGACTTGTGAAAGAGAATAAGTTACATAATTTACAACAGGCGATAAGATGACACTATGCCTCCAACAAAGGGAAGAATTAAATCAACCCTTAGTGCCCTTACAGAAAAAATGCCACGAACATACAAATGGCAGACTCAAAGAAGGGAATAGAGAATAAAATCGAAAGAAAACAGGTCCGAAGAGGTTAACTCGGATCCATTGACAAGCCCTATGAACCTGGTCTGTGGATCTACCACTTCCTGAACCAACGGTAGAAGACTGTATCTCTACCCGAAACAAAACTAGCCAAAAGAGAAATAAAACCAAAATCCAAAAGAACTTGGATCCTCCGACTTTCCTTTGGACCCACAAAACTTCTCGACTTTCAGAAGCCATTGATCTACTCCCTCCTAATTGGATGGTCAAAATCCATATCACGCGGAGTAGTAGCCCGAGGAATACCCACCCAATGAGGGCGGTATTCTCTCTCCTCCCCACGCCACGTGTAGACAATCGAGTGGCATCGCGTGCACCCGATAAGGGTGGTAAACCGGAAGCAGATTTGACTCCCAGACCCACTAACCTGCTCGACAATCTGTAGCCATCGATCTACTCCTGCCTGATCAAATGGTCAATATTCATATCGCGTGGAGCAAAAGCCCGAGGAATACCCACGCGATGAGGGCGGTATTCTCTCTCCTCCCCCAGCCACGTGTAGACAGCTGAGTGGCATCGCGTGCATTCCATAAAAACCACTTTTGGGTTTGAGGGCGCCCGAAAAGGGTGGTTTAGCGAAAGTTGTTTTGACTCCCACTGCCTTTTTCCCGGACCCACTAACTCGCTCGACTGCCTACAACCATCGATCTGCTTCCTTATGATCGAACGACCCATGGCCATATCGCACGGATTTGTGGGCACCCGATAAAGGTGGTAAACCAGGAGCTGTTTTGCCTCCCAATGTCTTCCTTCCGAATTCGCAATCCAGCTCAATAGCCTATCACCATTGATCTTTTTCCTCATAAGCAAATTGCCAATGGCACGAGGACTTTCTCTGGCCAGGCTTCCAGTAGCTCCAGTGCCAATACAAACTATGTTGATCTCCTGCGAGACCCTTAAGTTCCCATACTTTGTGTATCCTTCTAATATACTCCTAATCTTCATTGACAAATGTTGATATTCCGTGGCCCTGTCTGTTCTGGTATTGCTCCCTATCTATGAGGGCCCAAGAAGAATAGCCTTCTCGCATTTGGTTGTCTGCTACCTCCTCCCACCTACAACACATGTTAGTTCATGTGCATCTGACCCCTTCATTGGCTAGCTAGTCCGCAACTCTGTTGGCTTCCCTACGTACATGCACAAACCTGAGAGTTCTTAGAATTCTTAGGTGTGATCGAATTCTGTTATAGATCTATACAAGCCTCCAGTGGCTTGAGATTTTCTCTGGTGCTGATCTTGAGCCTATCCGCTTAATCAAATTGATGACTAATTCTGAGTCAGCCTCGATGATAACATTATGTGTGTCGTGCTCTATCAGTATTTCCAAGCATTGCTCCATAGCCATGAGTTCAACCATATTGTTGGTAGCTTTTCCCAGATGACTGTGAAAGATTACTTTTATGTTGCCCTCCTCATCTCTCATGACTCCACCATAACCAGCATCTCCAAGATTACCTTTAGAGGCTCCATCTATGTTGAATTTTAAAAATCCCTGTGAAGGGGGTTGCCAGAAAGCCTTTCCCTCTAAAGTATGCTTTATGGTAAGATGTGGACTCTGAGGGATATGTGTCTGTAACTCCAACCTTTCTAGAATGCATGCCTCTCTGTATCCTGTATGCTTTCCTGTGGAAAATCCCCCAAGGGTGTTGACAGTCTCCTTTAGTTGTTTAAGGATTATCGTTATGATGCTATTCACTGGTCCATTTTTGTCTCTGAAAATCCTGTTGTTGCGCTCTTTCCATACATTCTAGATCAAGAACCCTGGAGTCAAAGCCCAGGCTATGTTTATTGTCTCATTGTCCGAGAAATCTCTTCTCCAATTTTTCAGTGTAACAATGATATTATTTTCATTCCTGTCTGTCTGCTTGAAGACATTTTCAACCCATTTCCATAGTGTTGAGGTAAAGGTGCAGAGATTGAGAAGATGATTTGTGGTTTCTTCCTGCTCGCCGCATAGGTGACATCTTGAGGGGCCAGAAAAGCCTCTCTTTCTGAGATTCTCCCACGTTAGAATCTTGTCTTGTTGAACCAGCCACCTGAACAGTTTAATCTTCATCCAATGTGGGTTATTCCAAAGGTCTTTCCATGTCTTGTCAGTGTTTGGAAAGTTAATACCTGTAACTATTCTTTTTGCTTCTTTGAGGTTGAAGTCACCCTCATTATTTCTTCCCCATCTTAATTGGTCATCTGAGGTTGAGGTCAAGATTTTCCTTTTTTCCAGAATAGCTTCCAGGGCTTTAGCTTGAGTTTGCAGCATTGTCAGCTCATTGTAATCTGGAAGTTTCCAAATTCTCCATTTGCCATTGTTCCTTGTCTGATCCCAATAGTCACTTACCCTCTTTAATCCTTTGTTAATGGTATCAGTTTGGATGTTTTCTAAATTCTCGCTGCTGAGGTTACTTTCCTGCTGCCAATTGTCCTCCCAGAACCAGGCCAGATTTCCACTTCTGATCTCCCAGAAACTATGATTTTGTACTAAGGCTCTGTTCTCCCAGGCCCTGTTCCAAATTTGGGAACCTTTTACCTGTCCTGTCATTCTTATGAGGTTCGTTTCTTGCCAGTTCATTGCATACTTTTGTTTCCAAAGTTTCGCCCAGGGGTTTCGCATTTCCTTTAGCCATCTCCACCACACTTTTGCTCCCAGAACTTTGTTTAGAATGCCTGGGTCATGTAGACCCAAACCACCATGGGATTTGGGTTTGCATATCCTGTCCCAAGCCACCAGAGCCCATTTCTTTTTCTCTTCCCCTTTCCCCCAGAGAAAGTCTCTTTGAATGTTTCTGATTTGTTGAATGACTCCTGTTGGTGCCGGAAGGGCTGATAGCATGTAGATTGGGATGGTTTGAAGGACCGCCTTAGTGAGGACCAGCCTCCCTGCTAGGTTCAGGGCTCTGTTTGTCCACTTGCTGATCTTGTCTTTCAATTTGTTTATTACAGACTCCCAGATGTCCTTGTTCAGCGGTTTGTCTATGAGGGGAACTCCCAGATACTTCGAGGGCAGTGAATCTCTTTGAAAGCCTAAAATTCTGGAGAGGTTTCTCTGGATAGAAATATCAGTATTGAAAAAGAAGATCTTTGATTTTGAGAGGCTTGCCTCAGTACCAGCTACCATTGCAAACTCATACAGAATTTTCTTGAAAGCTTTGGCTTCCTTGACTGTGGGTATGCCCTACAACATAGTATCATCCACAAATTGCTGGTGTGTCACAGTGTCTCCATCTCGAGTGAGTTTCAGTCCTTGTATTCTTCCTTCCTCCTTGGCAGCCGTGATCGCTCTGCCTAACCCTTCCATCATGAGGATGAAGAGGAATGGGGAAAGAGGATCACCTTGTCTGAGACCTCTTGTGGGCTTGAAGGTTCTGGAAGGAGAGCCATTGAGAAGAATTGAACAACTGGTAGTGGTGATGAGAGCCATGACCCACCTGATCCAATTATGGTCAAAGCCATATGCTTTTAGAACATCTCTTATGTAAGCCCAACTTAGTTTATCATAAGCTTTCACTATGTCTAGCTGAATTATCATCCCTGCTTGCTTGTTGATTTTGAGGGAATGTACCACTTCATGAGCTTGAATTATATTATTGAGAATTTGTCTCCCTTCCACATAACCCGTTTGCTCCTCTGACACCAGAGTTGGGAGGAGGGGCTTAAGTCTGTTGGCAATGACTTTGGAAATTATTTTGTACACCACATTGCATAAAGCTATGGGTCTGAACCTGTCAGGAGAGGTGGCTTTTTCCTGTTTGGGGATTAAGGAAATGAAGGATTCATTGAGTGCCCTCAAAACTGATTTAGAGTTTCTCGAGTCCTCCACTACCTCCAGAATATCTTGTTTGACTATCTTCCAGCATATTTTGAAGAAGTCCACATTGAAACCATCTGGGCCTGGAGCTTTCCCATTATGCATCTCTTTGATAACTTCCTCGACCTCTTCCTCCGTTACTGGTCTGTTGAGATTATAATTGTCTTCCCTAGAAACCAGTTTAGGAATATACTGAGTAAATATTCTCATGAATTGGGATCTGTCTGCTATGGTTTCCTCAGCAATGCTCTGAAAATGCTGGACTAGTACATCCTCCATTTCCTCATGAGTATTTTTTTCTATTCCTTGAGGATCTGTGAGTTTCAAAATCCTATTGTTATTTCTGTGTGCTATGGTGGATTTGTGAAAGAATTTGGTGTTTCTCTCCCCTTCCTTAATCCATTGTACTCTAGATTTCTGTCTCTAGAAGATTTCCTCTTGTAGACATCTGTTGTCCCATTCATGCTGAAGTGAGTTTGCTAGCTTTTTTCTTTCCTCTGTAAAGCCTTCTGTGATGAGAATTTGGTTTATTTCCTGTAATTTCTTTCCCACTTCTCCTTTAGCTTTGAAGATGTTTCCAAACTCATTTTTATTCCATTCTTTGAGTCTTCCTTTGATGTGCTTGAGCCTGAGATGTAGAAGGAACATCTTCGTGCCTTGAAAGTGAAGCTCTTCTTTCCACCATTTCTCAATGTTTGTGAGGAAATCAGAGTGAGTGAGCCAGACATTCTCAAACCTGAAGGGTCTATTTCTTGGTTTTCCAGTTAAGGAAGCTTCCAGTTGGATGGGCCAGTGGTCTGAACCTCCAAAAGGTAGGATGAATGCTGCCAGGCTTCGTCCAGTGAGCATAAGTTCTTCTGAGATTATGAATCTATCTAATCTTGAGGCTACTTGGGTAGAACCCCCTCTTTTATTATTCCAAGTGAAAATGCCATTGCTTGTGTCCATATCCACCAGTTTCATATTGGTGAGGAAGTTCTGGAAGGCAACTGAATCTCTACCAAGTATTCTGGTTCCCCCTTTTTTTTCCGTTAGGGATCTGATCATATTAAAATCTCCCCCCAGAATCCAGGGTAATGCTGGATGTCTTTTTTTCATTTCCTCTAGAGAGGTGAGGAGCCTGAATTTATCTTCCAGCGGTTGAGGGCCATAGACATTGGTGATCATATAACACTCCCTGTCACCCACAGGTTGCATAATCAAAGAAAGGTGGTGCCTGGATGCCTCCGCATCAAGAATACCAAATTTCTGAGGATTCCATAGAGTGAGAATACCTCCAGCTGATTTAGTTGCTTTGACCTCAAGATACTCATATTTATCTAACCATTTGCTATGCTTTTCTCTGATCTTCTCTACAGAGCATTTTGTTTCCTGTATGAACACTATGTTCGGTTTTTCCTCTTTGATTCTATTACTTAGATTTCTTTGTTTCCTTCTGCTCCCTAGTCCTCTAATGTTCCAGGTTGTGAGCTTCATTGAGGGGGGTTTGTGAAGGAGTAACAGGAGAGATCTTTCATCCTGCCTGAGTCAATCATGAGTTTTCCACATTCTAGTAGCAATTCTTTCTGTCTCTTTCTTCCTCTTTTCTTTCCTGGGTTTTTAGCCGATTTTCCTATTGTTAATCCCATTGAGGTAACCCCTCTATTTTCCTGATTGTCATGTCCTCTTTTGACTCCTAGGGCTTTATGATGTGACCTATTAAGGAATAGTTGTTGCACCCTATCAACTTCCTCTTGTGGTAGAGAGTTAATTCCTTTGTTGCCTCCTTGTTCTAGAAACTTTTCTAGTTCAAGGTTCTCCCTCTCAAGGATCTCCTGTAAGTCTTGGTCCTCTGTACCACTTTCACTTTGGGTCATATCATGGTCCCTTTCTATTTCCATGGTGCTCAATGGGTCTATTGTGTGTTCATTCTGTTCCTGAATGATCTCTATGCTAGTCTCTTTTCCTTTCCCCCTTTTTTCCTAGTCCTCTGGTTTCATTTGAGTTCCCTCCTCTTCTTCTGCTTCTTCTAAGATCTCAAAACTGTTGTGACTTCTTGCCTTGCTTGCACTAGGGTTCTTTTGGGTCTTCTTTCCCCCTCCTTTCCCTTTTCCTCCCACTTTAATAAAACCTGTGAGGTCTTTCCCTTTGTTGGTTTTCTGGTGTTCTTCCCTTTTATTAAGAGGGCAGTCTCTGAATAGGTGTCCATGTTCATGACATTTGCGACATCTAAATGGTATGTGTTCATAGTCAACTACCTGAACCCATTCATCATCATAGACTTCTAGGATGACTTCATCTGGGAGTGCTCCTGATAAGTCCATCTCAACACATATGCGGGCAAAGGAGGTATACTTTCCTCGGAGAGTTGCCTCTGAAATCTTTAAAAAATGACCTAATTTGTTACCTATAGCTTTTAAAGATTCTGGCATCCAATAATCTAAAGGTAAGGAGTATAGTCTAATCCATATCGGGACCGATGTGAATGTTTCTCGCTCCGGAACAAAGTTCATCGTCCAAGGTCGCATATAGAGACCAACAGCCACATAGAAGTATGGTCCTCCTTCAAAAATTTTGTCCCTATCTTCCAAGTTCGTGAATACCACAATAAAAAAAAATCTTTAGATCCAATATGTATATTTAACTCTCCTTTTGTTTTCCAGGTGGATTTTATCCAAGTGTAAAGAGTTTTTTCCGTCAGCCAGATTCCCATAAACTTGCATATTATCGCATAGTTTTTCATATGATCCTTGTGCTCTTGCAGAGCTGGATCATTTAGGATTACCCGCGGTTTAATGTTGGACTTTGGTTTATAGGGCCCCATCTTAGCTCTATTCTCAGATCCCTGACCTTTGTCTTCTCCTTTCTCCTCCTGTCGGACTTTCTCGTGGGTCCCTTCCTCTTCATGGGGTTTGCTGCCTTTCGCCTTCTGAGTGTCAAAAAATTTTGTCTTGTTCTCTGAGGAGTTTTGAGGCTTGTTTCTATTCACTGCTCTGCCTCTGTTTGAAACCACATTACTGTAGGAGGGAGTGGAGCTCCCTCCTCCTTGCTCTTCCATGGTTACCCGCTTACTTCCTTCGCTTCTTGTGTTGAACCCTAGTTTTTCCTCTCACAATTATTCTGAGCATCGTCGAAAGTCGGCGAGATCTTAATCTTCAACCTGAAGAGACAAGAGCACCAACAACTTAAAAACTTCATAATCATTAAATTATGATATTATATATCAATATCTACATATGCATATTCAACACATCTATTCATTATTTTATTCCATTATCTACATATTCACAATATTTCATCATTACTTTATCCCAATATATAATCATATTTTATATTATATTTGAAGTAATTTTATAATTATGATAATTGAATGATTCAAAATAAGTCTAATGAACTATGTAGATTCCCATGGAGAGAAAAAGAGTAATTGCTCTACATTAATATTTGGAGTGTTTTAATAGTGTATCTAATTATTGTTTATCTAAATCTTTTTGGACTATTTGTATATAGTATAAAGTGATTATATTTATTGGAAAATAATATAAGATAATATTTAATTAAATGGTGAATTTTGTAATGAGGTATTTTGGACTATTTGTATATAGTATAAAGTGATTATATTTATTGGAAAATAATATAACAATATTTAATTAAATGGTAAATTTAATAATTAGGGATAAGCTTTTCAAATTTCTTTAAATGTTAAATTTTTCCTTTTAAAAATAGATGAAACAAAAAATAGTTACTAAAAACATTATATATAAAGTAAATTATGAAAAAATAGTGATATTTATCTATGTGTAAATATATGAAATTTTATGAAATCTTTCAATATAGATTTAAAGTTTAAACTAATAATTTTTAAATCTTTATACAAAGTAAAATCTGTAATTGATTTCATTTCACTAGTAATAATCTCAATTTTTTTATTTTTTTTTACATAATGCTCTAAATTAAATTTAAACCAATTCAACCTAGTGATATCAAACTTACTTTTATTTAAAAGGGAGAACAAAATAAATCAAATGGAATCATGGGGCGTGTATCAAGCGAGCTGCTCTTTATTTCCAACGAAAAATAACTCAATAGGTGCAAAGAATATGAGGCAACACAAACAAAATGGCTGTAGCCAGAAAGAGAACCAAAGGTTTTGCGGTCAATATATGCTCACAGAGTGACTGAGCAAATGTTTGAATTATATGCCACGTAGCATTGACATATATAGGAGGAGGCCGAGAAGGACGGTGTTTGGCTATGTGAGAATGTGGATGGCAATCACAGTGATTCGAACAGGGTTGAAATCCGGTGGAAGATGAGGGTATTTGAGAGAAGGTAAAGGGAAAGGCTCAACTGTACAACCACTTGGTTGTGCCGAGTTTGAACCAGGATTCATTTGGCCAGGGAGCTACAGTTAGAATGGAGGAGGGGCTAGGGTTTATGGGGGCCGTGGATAAAAAGAAGGTGGCTTAATATATTATCTGAGTCATAAATTCAAAACTTAATTTAAAAAATTATTTTTTCTGTGGTGTAAATTAAATTTTTTGACAATTTAAAAACTCCATAATCATTAAATTATGATATTATATATCAATATATACATATGTATATTTAACACATTTCTTTATTATTTTATTCCAATATCTACATATTCACAATATCTCATCATTAGTTTATTTCAATATATAATCTAATTTTATATTATATTTGAAGTAATTTTATAATTACATAATTGAAAAATTCAAATAACTCTAATAAAACAAAAATAGTTACTAAAAATAATATATATAAAGTAAATTATAGAAAAATATCAATATTTACCTATTAGTAAATATATGCAATTTTATGAAATCTTTTGATATGGATTTAAAGTTTAAACTAATAATTTTTAAAACTGTATTCAAAGTGAAATCTGTAATTGATTTCAGTTCACTAGTGATCTCAATTTTTTTTTACAGAATAGTCCAAATTTATGCAAATTCAACATAGTGATATCAAACCTACCTTATTTAAAAGGAAAAACAAAATAAACAAAATGAAATCCTGGGCATGTATGAAGTCAGTGGCTCTTTATTTCCAAGAAAAGAGTAACTCAATAGGTACTATTAAAAAACATATTTCAAATAACAAAAATCACCCATAACTAAAAAAAGTTATTTAACCAAATTTTCAAAATACCATAAATTTATACTTAATGCACATTGACCCATTGCACCAGCAAAATTTAACATTCAACCAAAATTTCAAAATAACATTCAACCAAAATTTCAAAATACCATGAGTTTATACTTAATACACGTTGACGCCTTGCAGTAGCAAAATTTAACATAGCTGCAACAAAATCAACCTATGGCTATATGTAAACATCAAATTTAACATAAACCATTTTTTTTAATATGAAACAGACATTGACAACTTATTTTTGCAAAGAGATCTAGACCAATTGTCTCGCAGTAACACTATATAGAATAATATATGTGTAATTTATACCATGCTTATTTTTGCAAAGAAATCTAGACCAATTGTCTCGCACAGTAACCGAAAATAAATGCGCTGCCTTCCCGCTATATGGAATAATATTTGTGTAATTTATACCATGCTTTCTAAATAGTATTAGAAGACACTAAAGGGCAAAACAAATAAGCTTACATAGGTTTTTCCTGTTTTTAATTTTTTATTCTTTGTATGAATAATAAATATGGGTTAACATGAACCAAATCTCTACTGCACAATCCCTCATGTGAAATAGGAATATAAAAAACAATTCATGATATGCAAATCATGAAATGTTATATTCCTTTGTGCACGGACACATGGAGTCCACAGCTGGTAGCGGTCAATGGAATTACAAGGTTGGAGTCCTCCACTTCCAGTGTTGAGTGTGAGTTTCACTGTGCATAAGAAGTTGGATGAATTTTTAAAGTGACTTACTATGGGCGGCTCTCTTCCTTGATATTCTTTGTTTAATTGCCGATTCCAGGGCTTCGAACCGATATGAGAACACTTTTCTCAATAAACTTACTCTAAAAGAAAACTATGGCTCTTCCCCAAATCCCCTTATCACCATCTACTAGTACCATCTACTCATGCAGCTCATGGTATATGAATTTTAATTCTTGCTACTACTATTACCATTTTCAATCACCTACCATCTATTTATGCAACTCATGGTATATGAATTTTAATTCTTGCTACTATTATTACTATTTTCAACCAAAAGGGTTCCTCCAATGTATTTTGAAGAAAACTCTTAAAAAACACTAGCTAGAGAAAAGGAAGACTATGAAATATTGTGCACTTTTCTTAGTAGGTAGAAGTCGACAGAAGCTCTTTCAAATCCTTTAGTAATCCTTCTAGCGATAGTGATCCTTCAACAATTCCAACAAAGTGCTAATAAATGCATGCATCCACGGAGCCTTTGATTATAATATATGGAATGGTAATAGGTAAAATAAATATTTAATGACAATTTGAAACCCTCAAGTTGTTATTATTCTTCCACGTTTTCTAATACCAGATGGAGTGACAGAGTTATTCTATTATTCCTCAAGGTTAGAATCAGAAATGGGGTGGGAGAGTTATTCTATTATTCCTCCACGTTACAATCAGAGATGGAGTGGGGGCATTATTCTATTATTCCTCCACTTTACAGTCACATATGGAGTGACAAAGTTATTATTAAGAGCATTAATGGTGAAATTCATAGAGAAGAGAGTTATTCTATTATTCCTCCACTTTACAATCAAAGATAGAGTGGCAGGGTTATTATTAAGAGCATGAATGGTGAAATTGATGAAGAAGTTAATGAAACTACAGACACCTTTTTTTTGGATTTATAAAGGGTGAAATTGATGTACAATTGAATGAAGCTACCCACAACTGTTATTTCAAATTGGACACGTCACCAATGGTTTGAACGGATGATCATATTATTCGGAGATAATTAAATCCAAAAAAAACATATACTATACTTTCATATGTAAATTTTAAATAGGTAAAAAAATATTTCATCACTATCACTATCACTATCATTATCACTATCCCTCTTATCACTCAAATTTTTAAATAATTCATAATATACACACTATCCCTCTTATCATTTAAAATTTTTAAATAATTATAAATATACACACTATTACCTTTAACCTTTGTTTTCTTTTAATATTACCCTAAATAAAAATCCCTTATCATTTTTTATTAATATATTAGTTCATTCATAAACTCAAAAATTAATTTAAAAAAATAATTTGTCTTTCCTTTAAATTAAATTTTCTAACAACTTAAAAACTTCATAGTCATTAAATTATTATATATTGACATCTCATTATATATCAATATCTACATATGCATATTCAACATATTTCTTCATTATTTTATTCCAATATCTACATATCCACAATATTTCATCATTAGTTTATTTAAATATCTAATTATATTTTATATTATATTTGAAGTAATTTTATAATTACTTAATTTGTATGCTCCAAATCTACATATTATTTTCACAAGAACGATTAGAATATGTCTAATAAACTATGCAGATGGAATTCCCATAATGAGAGAAAGAGTAATTGTTATAAATTAATATTTGGAGTGCTTTAATAGTGTATCTAATTATTGTTTATCTAAAGCTTTTTGGACTATTTGTATAGAGTATAGAGCGATTATATTTACTGGGAAATAATATAAGATCATATTTAATTAAATGGTGAATTTAGTGATGAAGACTTGTGGACTATTTATATATAGTATAAATTGATCATATTTATTGGAAAATAATATAAGAAAATATTTCATTAAATGGTGAATTTAATAATTGGGGATAACCTTTTCAAATTTCTTTAAATGTTAAATGTTTCCTTTTAAACATAGATGAAACAAAAAGCGCTTACTAAAAACATTATATATAAATTAAATTATGGAAAATAGTTAAATTTACCTATATATAAATATATGCAATTTTATGAAATCTTTTCATATGGATAACGAAATAATATTTTCAAGATAGGTACAAAAATATACAATAAGATAGCTTGTAATAGTTGGTACAATGAAAAATATAAATCAACATAAAATAAATTATTAAATGTCAATTGAAATGAGGAGATTCATAAAGTGAGTGAATGCCAAAAAACCTATGCATACAGGAAATAATCTTTCTTAAAAAAATACAAATTAATTTCCATTGTAACTTTTCATACTAAAAGAATCTGAATATAGTTAGATTCACAAAGTTTATTGCTAGGGAAAAAAATTAAAGATTAAATGATAACATATGTTTTCTAGCTTAATAAGAAAGAGATTAAGGAAAATTTCTCCTTTCTAACTAAATGTATAATAGGTTATTTTACAAGGCAATTTAAAGAAGTGTTAAACATCTTGTTAAGAGAAAAGGCCCTTTACCTTCCTAAGTTAGTTTTTAACTTAGGCACACCTGTTATTTAGAATTGAACACATGTTACCAATGGTTTGAAACTGATAATAATTTTATTGGGAAATACACCTTTCCACTACTATATCAAGTATATGTGTAAAGTGTGTGTTACATTTTGTAGTCTTCCTATTATAATTAATGCTGATATGTGTCAATTAACAAATAACATAAGAATTCTGATTTTTTTCATTTTTATCAAAATTTTGTCAAAATATTTATGGTTTTGAGGGAAAAATTGAAACTTTTCAATAGAACACTTGCAATTCTTTATTTTGGGAAAAAAATCTTTTTAATAGAACGTTTACGCAACAGCAATGATCGCGCGGAAGAGGTCTCCCACAGCACGCCTATGCTGGTCAATTGGAATGACAGTGGGCGGAGATTCAAAGTCGAGACTAGTAACGTCACACGCTGTTTGGGCCTCCTGTCCCTCGACTTCCCCTTTGTGGAAGTTGCTGTGGCATTAGTGTTTATTATGAGCCTAATTTATGTGGAGGGGAAATTGGGGACTAGCAAATTTTCCCAACTCCTCGCTAGTAGACGGCCCTCGCACTGGCATCTCTTTTATCGCTGGAGTGATTAAAGAAGTTAAACACTTTGGGTATGACTAAATTTGACTAGATTAACAGTGCGATATCCAGTTTTTTTTTTTCCGAAGGTGGTAAAACCTATCAACTCAGGTGTCAAACCAACAGTGAGGACAGCCATGCGATACCCAGTTACTACCTTCTTAAATATTATATTTTTATTTGTTACACATTTATCTGAGAACTCCACATGGATTATTTATTGAACTTTGAGTTTACGCTTAAGTGCGTTTCTCTGTCCAATCTGGTGCTTGAGTCTTCATACCAGCATTGTGGAAGTTTTTTAGTGGGCGTATTGTTAGTTTAAAAAATCCTTCTTAATAGGGTTGGAATTTTAGAAGAATTTCAAAACAAACTTATTTAACGGTTTTCCCATCCCTTTACCAATTTTTATATTTTCCTGAAAAATCTAAACAAATTTGTAAATTATTTAACGGGATTCTGTAAATCACCCCTCATAAACCATTTTCTCGTCAAATTCAATCCCCTATCGTTAGCTTAAAAAATCCTTCATCTACCCGTTTAAAAAATCCTCATCTCCCATTCTGAGCTCTTTCCTACCTTTACAGCTCAATCACCGGGACATCGAGAAAGAGAGGGTGGAGATCAAAGTATCTGTCAGCTGGATCGTTTTGGTCTTATGTGTGCTTTGTACTTTTCGTGTATCGATAAAAGCACTTTGCAATCAAAGGTGCCACAAAATTAAAACATGATAGAAAACGCTTAAAATCCAATCTAATATCAATAGACTTTTGAAATTATATCTATATTTTGCCATGCACATGTAAGTTGCAGAACCAATGCGAGTGATTATTAAGAAGGTTTCAGTTTCAGATATTTAAGTTGATAGCAGTCTATACCAACATCTTATTTTAATGATTTACGTTGAAAGAAAATTTATTAACCGTGGAAAGAAAATTTATTATTAGTTAATAAAAAATTATTATTAGTTAATAATTTTATGTTTACTGTATCTATATGATATAGTATAATTGGCACCAAAGTTTTTATTATAGGTAACAAGTGGAAGAAGTTTAGTTGTAATATTATTAATTTAATGTTTTTTTCAAATATATATTTTTAAAATATTTATTATTTCACTATTATATTTTGATTAAATATATTTATTATATATATATATATAATATTTATAAATTAAAATAAAAGGAATAAAATTTGTTATGTAAAATTAAGTTGTATTTGAGATTTATTGAATGTAAATATTGATGTATTTTTAACTCTCTAATTTCTAGATTATGCACTCAATGAAAGATTTGTATTTTTAAATATTTAATTGATCTAGATGTTTGGTAGATTGGAAGTTAATATGAATTTTACATGCTCTTTTATGTCAGCGATTTAGATGCCCTTAGTTTACACACCCAACCTAAACATGCTCCCTTCAAAACATTCAACATTCAGGATTCCAAGATCACCCAAATTTATGCCATGAATGTTGAGAGATATCATAAGCATGCAATACGATTAGTTCTTCCATTCTTTATCCCATTCATTAATCAAAAAGTGTCCTAGACCTCCTAATACATGATAATCCGTTTCACTAGGAGTGGGAGGCGTGATGCGTTCCTCCAGTCCCCAAACTCTTTATTCCATAACATACTTCCATAGCCCAAAATTAATCATCTCTCGCTCCTTGTATGCTTTTCTTATTACACAGTTTTTTTTCATATTGTACGCTGCAAAAAAAAAAAATCATTACCTAAAGGAATTGGGTCCCTCCAAGAGGCATTCTCCACATCAAAAACCAACCAAGAATCTTCCACCATGTCAAACACTAAAACCATCTTTACAGATAATGCAGATCCAACACAAGAAGTGCTCTTTCACCAGCGGAGCAAAACCCCCAACCCCCAATATATTTTTCCAAGTACCTACCTTGGAATTGTAGACAAAGGTGATAACTTTGTTGTATGAGAGGCTGCACCAAAATATGAGCTTGCACAGATCATATTTTTGGTTGTAGGTGATTTTTGTATACAAACTCCACCTAGAATCAACTATAGTGGGAAGAGTCAAAGTTTTCAGCTTGTGAGGAAATAATTGGTTAAACGGTAACAACCTAATGGGCTCTTTACCCCTAGTTTATTAATAGATCATTATTCACTCAATTATTTGATCAACAATGAGAGAGTGAAATCTACCACTAGTTAATATTATTTTAGGATTTTATTTTTGGGTTGGTCGTTAAGATAAGAAAAGAAAATGTGGGTCTCTAGCATCTCTTTTTGAGTCACCATAGGGGAATCCTTTGCGACAGTTTATGAACTAGTATATGTTGAAGTTTGAGAAAAAGTTTCTCTTTGAAAAAGGAGTTATTGTTCCAAACACCTTTCCCTTATAACTACACGACAATGGGTTAAATGACTTATAAGTCTCTCCTAGATCTATCACATAACATGCCTTCTGTAAATGAAAAGAGAGGAAGAGAAATGTGCATAGCTTCATTCCTTGGCTTGTTGATGTGAGATCTAACCAAATTAGCTTCAGGAAATTCATCTCTAGCTCCTAGAGATCCTATTTTCACTATTAACCCTTATAACGTATAGAAATCAAACCAAAGACAAACAAAACTCTCTTTCCAAAAAATATCTATTAGCATTATAATTAGATCTAATTGGAATTTTCACACAAATTCAATATCAAATCATAAAACATAAGACAAATATTGGGAAAAAATATTCATGATGTTTACATTAACAAAGAAATGTGATACAATTATATTTTAGAGTAGAACGAGTCCTTCCTGAATACCATAGATCCTTATCCTCCTTTACTTATGTGCTATGGTTGCACTCAACACAAAAATACAAGGAAGTTTTCCTAAGAATTTCACTAGGATAAGGGTTAACCTTTGTGTTTTCTCTATATCATCTTCCCCCTTGAAAGGGTCTCCTTATACATGCTTCTCATAGATCCAGGAACCTAATGAATATGGAAAGATGGGTCCAAGAGAAGTTAGGATAAAGGCTTCAATTATTGATTCCATGCTAGGGCATCTTTTTCCTATTTGATTTTATAATTTTGGGGCACCAAATTATATAAGATTTCACCTTTCATCACTCCTTTGCCTAGGAAATATACTGGTGGGAACAATTTCATCATTCAACAATAGCTGGTAGAGTCAAATGCAATTCTTTGATACTAGAGATGGGGAGTGGTGAAGAATGAAATTAAATATATCCAGCGATATGGGAGTGACATCTCAACTCTCAATTGATGTGAGTTAAGAATAGTTCCCTTTCCAACCTAAGGGTGTCAAATAATTTTGTAACAATTGATGACATTCATGTGGAAGAAGCACCAAACTCATTTTCTAAGACCTTGTATTTTCTTAGATTCAAATTAATACTAGATGACTCTACTTAATGGAAACATAGCTAGTTCTTATGCAAGCAATTATTTATTAGTTAATTCTTCTAGATGCAAATGTTTTTCTTGGGTCATAAAAGATAGGTAGTAATACGAGAGTCCCATGATGAATAGAATTTATACTACAAAATTATTATTGTTACATGGAAGATACTACTACCCATAGGATTTGGTGGCCTACTTTATTTGTCAATGTTACATACTTTGCAAACAAATGTCATGTCTACTAGTGTGTAAGATGATTTTCTTGTTAACATGAAACATTATTGCAATACATTATGATTAAGGATCCATTTCAGTGCTGGGAATTGGATATCGTTAGCATATTAATCCATCAACATGATATTTAGGGGATAGGTATATCATCATAACAATAATTTATTTCATTTGATCGGGAAAAAATGCACCAACATGATGTTTCTCAATGGAGACCGTTCTGCAATTCATTTTTTATAATATTGTTAGTAGGTTAGGGTTGTCATGTAACTTCAGTACCAGTAAAGTAAAACTTTATTGGTGTTTTTATGGCTATCATTGTAAAGGAATTCATGATCCATCGCCATAAAAATATTCCATATCATTTGCACATTAACAACATGATAAAATCTTTTCACAAGATTTTAGAAAAAATGTTGACTAACGGGTGCTTAGTGAATTAGGATGATTGGTATGAAACAATGATGAAATTTATATCATACTATATGGATGTGTGAAAACATTGACTAAGAAAATTTTATTCAACTTGGTTAATGGAAAAGAGGTTGTGATGGCACTATAATATTTAGTCTTGAGCTTTTTGGTAGCCATAGCTATGTATATGTGAAGAAAGATAAGTTATACGATGTATTGGATATTGTGGTAAAATAGGAATAACATAAATTTTAAGTACGATATCATTAAAAGGTTGAAAAGTGGCACTAAAAGTTAGTACATGATAGGGATATCTAGAACAAAAATTGAACAATGGGATGTAGTAAATTTAGTAAACATCCAAAAACAATTAAGGATGCATTGGTAAGGAAACTAAATTTTTTTATATATAATTGATGAGGGTGGATTCCAACTTTCTTGATAAGATGAGTAGACAAAAAATATATCTATGAATGACACATGCCTAAATTCCATTGTTTCCCAAACCAATAAAACTACGTTAATTTCTATAGGTGGGGGGAGGTTAGAAATACCATCGTATAACTCTAAAATCAACATTTTCATTTACAAATTTTAGATTTTGTATATTAAATTCATCAATTTAAATTTCATTTTTTGTTGCTTGTTGCTTGTTTCTTTGTAGGTTTAAGACTAAGAAGTAGAACAAATCCATGGTTTTGCAAGCTTCAAAAACTATTCCAGAGAAAAGATACATGGCTTCGATGTTGTTTGGAAGTTGGTATCTGTGGAATGAATGTCATGGGCATCATAGGAATCTCAAAAACTATATATTTAGTGGACCACAAAGAATGGGGTGTGCAAGTATAGCGTAAGTTATCTTGAGGGGAAAGTATTTGTGTTAAGAAGATACATTTGGGAGGTTTTTTGGAAGTCTATGAAAATATTCAAGTCAAGTCACCATTAATTAACTATAGTAGGTAGCATCAAATGATACATTTAATATTTCATAAATGTCACTTGAATTAGTCATATCACATTTGTTTTCTATAAAAATGGTACAAGATGGATGCCTTCTCTTGTATTCATGAGTACATATAGCTAGTATATTTTAGGAATTTAAGTTGATATGCTAGATAGCGTAGGGAAAAAAATTAAGGACGGTGCATGCGTCAAGTGGTGTCATCTTTGGTAAAAATAGTTAAAGAATATACTTTTGGTTTAGTTTTTTATAAGGGTGAATATTGTCTAAATGCACAAAATTGGAGAGATGTAATATTTTCATAGAATACCTTGTACTATTCAAGGATAGAAAAATATTTCATGGAAAACATTCTTATAGGAGATAAGAATTGAGGATAGAGCATGTCATAGAGAATGAAAAATATTGGAAGAAATAAGCAAAGGTTATTTCCACATATTAAAGAGAGTGAAGAAACAAGTTACATGTGTAAGAGTGAGGGAGGCCCATGAAGTAACTTCCAAGGTGGGGGAGGAACTATCAACATATATTGGAGAGGTGCTTCCTAATTTAGATAAGAATTTCAAGGTTTCCTTACAACAAAACAACAATGATCACCAAGGTAATAACACCCTATGATGGGTTGATTAAAATTAGAAGGGTATGCTAGAGTTAGTAGTGGAAGTAAATGTGATATAATAAGAGTTTAAAATTTTGGAAGATGTCACACTGGTGGCTACAAAAAAAAAATCGTGCAAGAAATAGGAATATTTAATCACTAATATCATGGTTGTAGAATATGAAGTGTAGATAGATATATTATATAGGCTACACCTCGAATGCTAGAGTCGATGGGAAAATTTCCTAAATACCAATGACATCTTGGGTGAACCTAAGCATAGACTTTAGCAATGGATTGAGCATTTAAAACAGAAATGTGAGAGTTCTTATGCCAAACCTATTTAGTCAAGCATTGGTGTCAATATAGAAGAAGAATAGAGACTCACACTCAAACAATATATTTTTGAAGATGAAAGGGGTTGAGGCAAATTGATTACCAATCATTTAATTGTCAACTAGGGGGTTTCGTAAAACTTGTGAAGCATGCGTGCCCTGTATATGCTAGAAATTAACTTCCAATTTAGATCAAGCTAACTACGAAACCAAATAACAAAAAATCAAATTCACCTATTCTAATTCAACAATAGATTCAAAAGAATATATAGTACAATGCCTAGAATTGAAATCTTAATCTACCACACTTGCAGGAATTGAGATCTTAATCTATCACACTTACAGGAATTGAAATCGTAATCTATCACACTTGCAGGAATTGAAACGGACACCGCTCTTTTAGAAATGAAATGAAATCTACTCTAAGGGATCATGTGTGCATTATCAAATCAGGATCCTATGAAATGAATAATCAAAACTACATGATATGAAATGAAAGCAAAAACAATCATTCTTAACCTCTCACACAGGAAAATATATAAATGAAATAAATCTTAATCTATGAAAAACAATAAATCTCACACATTATAGGTGGACATCCAAAAGTATGAGGGATGGAAATTTGAGAGGCTCCAAATACAAGCATAACCAAATCAAAGTGAACATCACTCATGAGCATGGTGCCAAATCCAAATTCTATATTCAAAACATGAGCATTTCCCCAACTTTACACATGCCTTTGAAAGGAGGAGGCTCTCCTATTTATACAAAAACATAAGAAACTACCTCATTAATGGAGGTCAATTATTCTCTTCGTAGATCCCTATAAAATCTCATAGAGTTACAACTCAAATAGGTAATGATGAGACACATATCCTCTTTGACCTTTACCTAAATATTCTTCCATATCTTGAAGGGAATTCGAATTTGAGCATTGGAGGCCAGATAAGGGTGCCTTGGAAGCTTCCAAATGACTTACACATGTCATGAAACTCAATCCACTTTTAATTATTAGCAAGTATATGTCATTTTTCTAAGTTTTAACCATTTAATTCACTTATAATACTAGAAATCATTAACTCTTGGAAAATACAAATGGAAGCCATATAATTATGAAAATGGAGGCTAATGAATGGTTATATGGTCATGGGGTTGTGACATGTGAGTGAAATAGTGGCAACAAAGGTGAAAGTGGATGATATATTGTATACATTTTGGAGACTCTACATATCCCCCAACTGACGTTATTGCATGTCGTCATGTAATCTACTGCATTGCTTAATCATGATTTTCTTTAGAATGAGCTTGGCTTATATCAATTGTCCTTAAACTTTGCATTTGAAAATTTCATTTGTTTTCACAAAGTATTCCTTGTCATACATGGTTTGCAAATTTGGTTCTTGTGTGACAACCAAATTTTAATTGGTATTGGTTCTTGTGTATCAATACCTTGTTTCTTTTTGTAGCAACAAGATTCATTGAACATATTTAAGAATGCATATTTAAATCAGCCATATAATATGCTCATCATTTAGACATTTATTTGCAAATCACATAACTTTTGAACCATAATGCATTATAATGATTAGGACAAGTATGTTAGAATGAAATTAAGTGAAATGGAATGAAGTGATATGGATGTCATAATAAATGGATGTCGCCTCCCCCCAAATAAAGGTGTTTACGGTTTTTTTTTCAAATGAGAAAGGAAATATGGTGAAGTATTTTCAAAAAATTATAACTTCAATATTCAAGGAATTCTATGACTAAAAGCTAGAAAATAATATGCCCTTACTTACCTAGGAATGGAAAAACTGTGCATATGTAAAGAAGTTGTAGTTGCTGCTAGATCATGGAATAGAATGTAGAATTTCATTTAATTCTTGGTTGCATAAATGGTGGATGAGGTGGTGAAAGTGGATTCTTTATTTCTGCTGCTAAATCTATTATATCTGCTGCAATGCTAAAATGATATAGTCTTCACCTACTTTAAACCCCGATGGTACTATTCTAGTCATGCGAATAAATGTGTTATTGTCGAGCATGAAGAGAAGTCACTCGATTACCGATCATTGATGAATGTCATTAACCAATGCGAGGAAAACTCACCATTAATGTCAACGAGTGCCAGGGTACCTAAGTACATCTTGCAAAGTGCGAATAGATGCGCTGATGTCGAGCCACTCACAAGATCCAACGATCAAGGGACATTGATGTATTTCCATGATTGTCAGCGAAAGAACTTGTCATTGATGCATACAAGCCTCAAGGTACTAATAAGGACTCTAGCCCTGAACCTAGATAGTGTGCTGATGTTGATACGCCATGACTTGTTAGAAGGGAGGCCTTAATGAATCCCCCATCATCTAACGCAAGTATGGAATAATGATTTTGGAAGGACTATCGATGGAAAATTTGCATTAAGCAATATTTATTTAATGGAAAGGAAAATGACAAGAGGGTAAACAAGTGAACGGAAAGGAAAAGGACAAATGAGCATGTAAGTGAGCTGAATGTCTCTATGAATAGAAATTATGGAAAATGTGAATGGAAAATCTGAAGGAAACATGCGACTCTTTGCAAGGAACATGGTGATGACAATGTTTAGTGAAAAATGCTTTGATAGCTTGTGAGTTTGGAGAGGAAAAATGATGGCATTTATGGATGAAAAAAATGGATTCAATTAGATCATACCTCTTGAAATTGGTTGTAGAAAACCAATCATGCATAATTGGCTTCCTTCAATTCTCTGGTTGTCCTGGAACTTGAAAATAAACATGGCACTAACATTGCATTAAAATGTAAGTGTGTTCAAAGAGAAGTGCTTAATTTATTTTTGATACATACGAAAAATTTGCATAATTAACAAGTTCATGACATGTTTTTCTTTCAAATAGTTAGTCCAATTTCACAATTGTAATAATAAATCCAATTTCTAAAAGAAAACAATTTCCTTAATTTATGTTTGAATCATATCATTTCATAAAGATAAATAAATATTATTTGCAAATGTTTAATGATTCCTGCAAAACAATCTTTGATAAAAAATTCTTCAATCGATATGGCATATAAAGCACCTTCATAGTTCTTCTTCTTTCCTGCATCATGCTTGAAAATATAATCATTAGACAAAACCAATAAATTTGGATCATGATTATATGATTAGAATGCATTGCTGACAAGTAGATCATTGAGTTAAATACAAAGCTTCAAAATTGTGGTTCAACTGCAGAATTATTGTTCAACCACAGAATTGCACAGCTTTTGTAGTTAAAATCCTAAACAAACAATTAAGTACACACAACTATGCATTTTTTTATTGACAAGTAACCAGTCCAATATTCAAATTGATTAATGTCTCTTTGAGAAAAAGTAGAAAATAGAACAATTTATTATTATTATTATTATTATTTCTTTGATAGGTGTGTAAGTGAATCATCTCAAAAGTTCCTCTCTTTTTTTTTCACTTTGCTCCAATCATGAATTGAATTCCACATCAATTTTTTTTTTGGCAATTTTCTTGAAAAATAATAAATTAATGAAATTTTTACAAAACTATAAAAAAAACAAAACATATATAGACATTATACATATAAGAGATATGTATAAACTAAAATATGTGCAAGCCAAAACATAACATATAACATTCACATGTAATTACACTACTAAACACCAGAATATAAAGAAGCATCACCATCAAAATGAATAGAGAGAACTCATCTTAGAAAAATGAAAACCTACAAAAAACCTTGTCAAATTGTCAACCTCCAGTATGATAACTCTATATAGTATGCATAGAGTTCATAGTACAAAACGACAGGGATAAAAGAAATTGACCAAGTCTCCCGAGAGCAACCTCTCCCATATCTGGATTAATATAGATGCCTTCCTCGCTCTGAAAACAAGAATGTAAGAGAATACCTATATAGCAGCAAATGAAGGCAAACAACAACAACAATTCATACATGTGTAGCAGTAAATGAAGGCAAGCAACAACAACAATCCATACCTTTGTAGCAGCAAATGAAAGAAAACAACAACAACAATTATAGACTTATCCAATCCACTTATAAAATAGTATATGGGGTAGAAAGAAGGCCAACACCAGCCAATACATTCACTCCATTAAACATTGTGTGCACAAAGCTACAATGTTTTCCTTGATATTCTATAGCATGTCCAGCCTCTCCATCAATGACCCTTTTATCAAATCCATGTCTATGTAGACACTGGTATATATGTTTTCTTCTCTTCAAGTCCCTCTTTTTCCCATAATGGTCTTCTAGAACCCAAGTGAGCTGCATCATTACCACACTGATAGCAATGGTTTGGTGCACAACAATCTGCTTCCAGAAAACCAATGGCAAACAAATCCCTGTCACTAGTTCTATTAATAACCTATGCTCCTTGGTGTGAAAAAAAAAATGCGTGAAGCTAGGATTTGCAGAAGAAGACCAATGTTGGGCACTATGGAGGGGCAAGAGGGGGGAGTTCCACTCCCTTCTATAGGTAGGCAGTTTCCATTCGCTTCAAGAATCCAGTGGAAGTTGAAACTAGGAGTTTAGGAAAAGGGAAACAGGAAAATAGAAGCTCACAGGAGCAGGAATATAAGCAGGAAGAAGTCAGAAAAGAGAGGAGAATAGAGGGAGACAGTCAAAAATCCGCTCAAATAAATAGAACAAGGCCATGTAAACCTACGGCGACAATCACACCTAGAGTGGTGTTAAGTGATCCAGCGCTACAGGCGCACAGGGAGTACATGGCTAATCATGTTGTGATATGTAAATTCATGGGGTTATGACCTACGAAGAAAGCTTTAAATGCATGGATAAATAATCATTGGAAGCCCAAGGGAGAGATAGATCTACACCTTGGATCCAAGGGTTTCTTCACAGTCGTTTTTACAAACTTAGAGAATAAAGATAGGGTGTTTGAAGGAGGGCCATACTTCTATGCTGCTGTAGGCCTCTATATGCGGCCATGGGTGATGAATTTTGTTCTGGAGCGAGAGACATTCACTTTGGTTACGGTATGAATAAGACTCTATTCCCTACCTCAAGAATATTGGCAACCAGAATCACTAAAAGCCATAGGAAATAAACTAGGGATTTTTTTTAAAATATCAGAGGCCACATGGTGAGGAAAATACACCTCCTGTGCCTGTATTTGTGTAGAAATGGACCTTTCTAGAGCACTACAAGATGAGATAATTCTAGAGGTATATGATGAATATTGGGTGCAGACAGTGGACTAAGAGCATGTTCCTTTCTGATGCCGAAAATGTCATGAACATGGGCACCTCTTCAGGTACTACCCTTAAAAAAAAATCCAGAGTAGTGTTAAAGCCACCTCTGGGAAAGATATGGAAATTTTTACCAAAGTGGGAGGCAAAGTAGAGGAGGGAGAAATTACTAGAATAAATTCAATGAGGAAAAGAAGATTAGTCACAATAGATTCAAGATACTAGAAGAATAAGATGGGAACGATAAAGAGAACCGGGAACTGGAAGATAGCCATGCAGAGAAGGAAAAGGAGGAAATCATGGAGGATAGACCTAAAAATAGCCAACACAAGGAGGATCAGCCAAGCACTATGGAACTTGACAGGGACCAAGAGATGACCCCAAGCGAAGTGGGAACGAAGGATCATGAACTGCAGGATATCCTTGATAGGAAGAACCTCGATCTAGACAAGTTCCTGGAGCAGGGATAAACCAAAGGAGTGGACCTCAAGAGGATTTTAACAAAGTGCAACAACTATTCTTATGGAGAACACAGGAAAAAAGTGTGACGGTTAAAAGAAATCATGATAGACAGGAAAATGGAGAAGTTAAATCAATGGAGGCAACATTGGGACAGACTCCCAAGCACCCAGGCAGAAAAAGAGGAAGAAAAAAACAGAATGAGCTGTTGATAGAATGTAGAAAACTCATGATCAACTCACGTAAGATGAAAGATCTTACAAGTTACTCATTAACAAATCTTTCTTAATGAAGCTTACAACTTGGAATATTAGAGGTCTAGGAAGTAAGAGGAAACAAAGAAATCTCAGCAATAGAATGAAAAATGAAAAACCAGACATGGTATTTATTCAGGAGACAAAATGTTCAATAGACAAAATAAGAGAAATACATAGCAAATGGCTTATTAAGTATGAATATCTAGAAGTTAAAGCAGACAAAGAAGCAGGGGGAATTCTCACACTCTGGAACCCTCTAAAATTTGGAATACTATACGTTGAAGCATCCAGGAACTATCTATCAATGGTCATTCAACCTTTGGGGGACAAGGAAGTTTATTTGATCACTAATTTTTATGGTCCACAGAAGCATGATGACAAACTCAGGCTCCTAGCCTCAATGGAGAAGCTAAGAGAAAAACATCCAGGTATCCCTTAGATTCTGGGAGGAGACTTTAATATGATCAAATCTCTATTGGAAAAAAAGTGTGGGACTAGATCATTAGGTAGAGATTCCATAGCTTTTCAGAATTTCATAAGAAACATGAGGCTACTGGATATAGAGACAAGTAATGGTATCTTCACATGGAATAATAAGAGGGGAGGAGTGGCTCAGGTGGCATCGAAACTGGATAGATTCATTATTTCGAAGGACCTTCTCCTCACAGGCCCTATCTTTTCAGCTTTGATAATAGCTTTTGGAGGCTTAGATAACTGGCTTATTCAACTTGAAGCTTCATTTATAGGAACTCCAAGAAACAAGCCTTTTAGGTTTGAAAACATGTGGCTTACCCATCCGGACTTCTTCAACAACATGGAAAAATGGTGGGCAGAAGACATGCAGGTTCAGGGCACAAAGATGTTCCTTCTACATAAAATATTGAAATACATCAAACACAAGCTTAAATATTGGAATAAGAATGAGTTTGGCAATATCTTCAAAGCCAAAACAACAGTTGAAAGGCAGCGACAGGAAATCAACCAAATCATGATCACAGATGGCTTCACCGAGGAGAGTAAGGGACAAGCGGACCATCTTCAACAGAAATGGGAGGGCTTATGTATGCAAGAGGATATATTCTGGAAACAGAAATCAAGGGTACAATGGTTAAAAGAAGGAGACAGGAATACAAGGTTTTTTCACAAATCCACCATTGAGCATAGGGCTCAAAACAGGATTACGAAAATCAAAGACATTCAAGGAAAACAACTCAATACACACCAAGAAATAGAGGCTTCTCTGGTCCAACATTTCCAAGGCATAGCAAAGGAGCCTCCCATGGATAGATCACAATTTATCAATGACTTCACAAAGCACATTCCCAAGCTAGTGACAAGAGAAGACAATTTTAATCTGAACAGGCCAGTGAATGAAGAGGAGGTTAGCGAAGTCATTAAAGAAATGCAAAATCAAAAAGCTCCAGGTCTGGATGGTTTCAATGTGGACTTCTTCAAAACCTGTTGGGATGACAAACAAGATATACTCAATGTGGTGGAGGTCTCGAGGAAAAACAAAACTATTCTGAAGGCGCTTAATACCTCTTTCCTAACCTTGATTCCAAAGCAGGATAATGCCATGACACCAAATAGATTTAGACCCATAGCATTATGCAATGTGGTGTATAAAATTATTTCCAAAATAATTGCAAACATGCTTAAACCCCTTCTTCCAACTCTAGTGTCTAAGGAGGAAACTGGATATGTGGAAGGTAGGAAAATTCTCAATAATATCATTCAAGCTGATGAGGTGGTTCACTCACTTAAGAGCAATAAGCAGGCAATTATGATCATTCAGCTTGACCTAGAGAAGGCTTATGACAAGCAAAGATGGGTATACATTAGGGAAGTTCTAAAATATTTTTGCTTTGACCATAACTAGATAAGATGGGTGATGGCCCTTGTAACCACCTCAAGATTTTCAATCCTACTTAATGGCTCACCTTCTAGAACCTTGAAGCCCACAAGAGGGTTAGACAAGGATATCGACTTTCACCCTTCCTCTTTATTCTCATGATGGAAGGGCTAGGAAATGTGATCAAATATGCCAAAGTCGAAGGCAAAATCTAGGGTCTTAAACTCACTCTGAATGGGGATGCCTTGACCCATCAACAATTTGTGGACGATACCATGTTGCAGGGTATGCCAACTATCAAGGAAGCTCATGCCTTCAAGAAAATATTGAACGACTTTTCTTTGGCTATGGGCATTGAGGTAAGCCTTACCAAATCCAAGATTTTATTTTTTAATATTGATATTGCAATTCAGAGAAACCTCACCAGAATACTGGGCTTTCAAAGAGACATGCTTCCCTCCAAATATTGGGGGGTTCCTCTGACAGACAAACCAGTGAGCAAGGTAGTGCAGGAGCTGGTTACTAATAAACTCCAGGATAGAATCTGAAAATGGAAAAACAGGTCTCTAAATTTAGCAAGTCGGCTAGTGCTCACAAAAGCTATCCTTCAATCTATCCCCATCTTCATGTTTTCAACCCTTCCAGCTCCAAAGGGAGTTGTGCAACACTTTAGAAATATCCAAAGAGATTTTCTTTGGGGAAAAGGGGAAGAGAAAAAGAAATGGGCTTTGGTAGCCTGGGAAAAGATCTCTAAACCTAAGACACATGGAGGTTCGGTACTTGATGACCTTGAAAACCTAAACACATTTATGGTGGCAAAACTATGGTGGAGATGGCTAAAATAATCAGTTCACCATGGGCGAAAGTTTGGAAACAGAAATATGAAAAAAATTCGCAAGAAAAGGATTACATTAGAATGTCTAGGATCATCAAAGGCTCACACATTTGGAACAGAGCTTGGGAGAATAGAGCCATTGTTCAGAAACACAGTTTTTGGGAAATCAGAGATGGAAACCTTGCTTGGTTTTGGGAAGATAATTGGCATCAAGAACCAAAACTGGTAAAATAAGAATTTTCCGATCTCAAAAAGGATACTGATGACAAAGGGTTACTCAGGGTAAAGGATTTATGGGAGCAGGACAGAAGTGATAAAAAATGGAGAATATGGAAGAACTTGGTATCCAGTGATGAATCCGCGTTGAAAACCCAAGCAAAAGCTATTACAGCCATCTTGGAACAGAGAAAGATTCTGACATCAACATCTTCAAACCAACTAATATGGGGTAAAAATAATGAAGGCAACTTTAACCTCAAAGAGGCCAAGAGAATAGCCCTTGGGCTTCACTTTCCAAACCCAGATAAAGTGTGGAAGGACCTATGGCAGAACCAAATCTGGATGAAAATCAAATTGTTCATGTGGTTAGTGCATCATAAAAAAAAATTGACTTGGGAAAACATCAGGAAAAGAGGGGTAGATGGTCCTTCTAAATGCTTGCTATGTGAACTACAAGAAGAATCTATGGAGCACCTGCTCAACCTATACCCATTCACCTCCACCCTATGGAATTGGGTGGCTTCAATCTTCAGTCAAACAGATAGGGACATGGGTAGCATCACCAATACTTTAAGGAATTGGAGGAAAAATTTCTCTGAGAATGAAATAATAAACAAAGCTTGGGCTTTGATTCCAGGCTTTCTAATCTGGGATGTCTGGAAAGAACGCAACAATAGACTCTTCAAGAACAGATTTGGTTCATCCTAGACCATCATGGCTCAGATTAGAAGGTAGATCAGAGAGACTGTAGGAACCCTCATAAAAAACCCTTCTGAGAACCCTCCTCAAGATCAGGAGGTGCAGATACTTCTTCAGCTAGGGCTAAAGGGGCTTATCCCCCAGGGTATAAACAAGTCTGTAAATCATATATCAACTAACAAGGATTTCTGGCAACCTCCCCCTAATGGTTTTATGAAATGCAATATAGATGGAGCCTCAAAAGGAAACCCTGGTATGGCTAGTTATGGAGGAGTCATAAGGGATGAAAAGGGCTTCATAAAATCCATCTTTTACTATCATTTGGGAAAGGCCACTAATAACATGGTAGAGCTCATGGCCCTTGAGCAATGCCTAGAAATCTTGAGGGACTCTAATTTAAAGAATACCATTATTGAAGCTGATTCCGAGTTGATAATTAATTCGGTAAAGAAAATTTGCAATGGCTTAGCACCAGACAAAGTGTCGAGACATTGGCGGTTACTGCCAGTTTATCAACGCATACACTCCCACCTGCAAACCATGAGAACCTTGAGTTTCTTTCATGTGCGTCGAACAACCAACAGATTAGCGGACATATTGGCAAATGAAGGAGTACTCTGCTCCAAGAGCTACATGAAATATGAATGGACAAGGACTTGCCATGGATAGTTGAGGGAAGAGTTGTAGAATTTTCTCTACCAATCAGCTAGCTCACTGATATCATGTAGAAATTTCACCTGCAGATCAAATTGATATATGTAATGTACTAAAGCATAATACTAGATTAACATAAACTTTGCGGAAGCTAATCAACCATGAGCAACATAAAGCATGAACACATATAAATGATAAGAAGGAACCAATCACACATAACATAGAAGAATTTATCCACGAAGAGCACCAGCCTAAAACCCCATTTTTGTATTATCAATCAAGTGGAAATCCTCAACAACATACAAAAAGAATCAGCTCAAAAGCTATCCCGCTCTCCCTGTACACTGATCATGAAGCTCATGGACTACCTAGCCCTGTATATAAGGGCTGCACCTCAGGTCCAAGGTCTTATTTCCTTGCATAATTTGATTAGGGTCCAATTAAAAAACAAATGTAAATTGACTTGATCATACATGTTGTCAACTCAGGTCCAACTACGTAGTCACAGAAGGAAGAAGCTTCCTTCCTCATGCAAGGAATACTTACTAGAAATATCCTAGCATTTGATAGTACACTATCCCACATCTGATCTCACATGGATCCCTGACAGAACTGAAATGCATTAGTTATCCATGAGTGAATACACAGTTATCTCAAAATACCAGTTGTCACATGCATGCAAGCATCAAAAAACTGAATCTCATTAATTTAAAAAATTGTTAAATTAATCTAATTGGACTTGACTAAGTTAAACTAGGTCAACTGATCCTCTCAATATAGAACTCATCCTTAATTCCTCAACCAGTGGAGCAAATCAAGGACACATTCCCCAATCAATGGAGAAATTATTGCATGTTCTCACAAAGACTTCAAGTTTGATTTTCCTTAACTAATTAACTCAACCTGAATTAATTAATTAATATTCAAACTATTGGTAAGACCAAATTTGAATTTTACTTCCTATTTTACACCAGGGACTTCCTAAAAATAGGAATCCAAACTACACTTCTAAAAATAGAACTTATATGTTGCCCAATCCAACATTGATGCCCAAACTGTTATTTTTAGCACTTTTAATTTTAGTAATTTTTTGTTGCCAATTTTCAACACTCCCTTCTCAACAAGAAAGGCTTCCTCTCGAACCCGATCCTGTACCTCTAGAATATTCTGCATGAAACACATCTACCAAATGTGGTTGCTCCAACAACTCTCGGAACAAAAAAATCCCAACTGACCTTTGTGTTGGGCTAGAAACATACTTTGATGTTGAAGCTCTACCGGTTGCTGACAAGTGCTCCCTCTCTGACCTCTGTGCTACTGCAACATCTCCATGCATCTCGCACCATTGCACCCTTCTCTGTGCTACACTGCACTGTGCAACACACTTATGCCTCTCGCATTGCTGCAGCCTGCATGCTCTGTGCTGTCATGGGATTCCCTGCACTGTAGCTCTCTCTGCTACTCCATCTGCATCTGTCTCTACCCAAATAGTCAGTTCCTGCTACTCCACATCGGGGCTCCCGTAGCAAGGTCTCATCCAAGAGGTTGGGTACCTCAAGGATCCTGCCCCTCCTCCTTGGGACGATCACTCTATATCCCCCCACCCCCTACCTGGAGGTATGGCTGCATGTGATCCCTCTGCCCACCTGGCTCAAATTTTCCCTCTATTGGAGGTCTCTACATGAGTAGATGTCTCTACTCGATCTCCACTCTGCTTCCCCTATTGTGGCTGCTCCACAACCTCCTAAAGTTACTGCACCAATCGTGGCTCCTCCACAATCATCTGAGACTTCTTCTGGCGCTGCATGTTGAGAGGTAACATACCCTCCCTCTCAACCACCAAGTCTCCATCAGTTGCCTCGCTGCTCAAGGCTTTGCATGCATCCTGAACCTCAAGAGCATACGGGTTCTTGACCCGTGAACCAATTTGCTTCACCTGTCTAGTGATGATGTGTCTAAGGAAAACCTTTCCCTTACTGAAGACTACATCATAGCCTCTGTCTTCTAGCATCGTAGTCGACACCAAGTTTCTCTTTAGTCCTGGTACATACTTGACATCAGTCAAGGTAAGGCGAGCTCCATGCTCCCTCTAAAAAATAATCGTGCCTACACCTGAGACACTATACTTCTCATCACTACCCATCGCTATGAGTATGTGGAGATCTTTCTCCTCCAAAGTACTCAACAAACTCTTGTCACCAGTCATGTGGAAAGAAGCTCCACTGTCAAGAAACCAACCACTTCCCACCATGGATGAAACCATGCATGCGAAGAGTGTGAAATCCAACTCAAACTATGAAGCAAGTCCCTCACCTTCAAATCCTTCCCCAGATCCCTTCTTGGATTTTCCTTTGTGGAAAATTTGCAGCATAATGGCCCACCTCATGACAACAAAAGCACGACAACTTCGGTTTGTCAACCTTCTTCCCACCATTGGAAGAAATAGATTCCAAAAGAGAAACCTTCTCCTTCCCCTTCTTTGCCTTAATTGCTAAGGCACAGTTCTCCTCGTCCTCCATGGATGAAGAATCATCTCTGGTGCTATGTCTGATCTCCTCCTTCATCAAATCTGACCATAGTCATTCCCAATCTGGCAGTTTCTCCCTTCCATTAACTGAGTCCTGGTAGCTATGCTAGCTCTTAGGAAGGCCAAGGAGTGCTAGATTCACCATATCATCATCAATTTTCATGATCCCTACACTTCCAAGCTCATCCTTGCATGAGGTGAGCTTGTTCAGATACATAGAGATCGTGTCATCCTTTCACACTTGATCTTTCAATTTTTTCCTTCAGTGCCAGCTTCCTCTGATCACTGTTGTTCTGATAAAATCTTTCAATGTTTTCCACATCAAAATCGAAGTTTCCTTCCCATGGAGGCTTGACACAATGTGACCTCGAACTCCCTCCAGAAGGATTCTCCTTGCTCTAGCCACACGCTTCTTCCATTCCGCCAGTTGAGTAGCATCAGTCGAGTTCGAGACTTCTTGATCAATGAAGTCCTTAAATCCATTATCTTTAAATATTTCCTCCATGCGATCCTTCCAGGCTATATAATTTGAGTTTCCATCCAATGCATAATCAAGCCTCAAACCATAGAATGCCATCGGTGAAATAGATGTGATAAGAACTCGATTCAATTGAATATTATTCTTCCTTCTTGTATACTATTCTTCCTTGATCAACTATGCTCCGATACCATGTAAAATTTTCTCTAAAAATCACCTATTTCACTGATATCATGTAGAAATTTCACCTGCAGATCAAACTGATATATGCAATGTACTAAAGCATAATACTAGATCTACATCTACCATAAACTTTGTAGAATTTAATCAACCATGAGCAACATCAAGCATGAACACATATAACTAATAATAAGGAATCAATCAAACATAACACAGAAGAATTTATCTGGGAAAAGCACCAGCCTAAAACCCCATCTTTGTATTATCAATCAAGTGGAAATCCTCAACAACATACAAAAAGAATTAGCTCAAAAGCTATCCTTCTCTCTCTGTACTCTAATGATGAAGCTCATGGACTACCTAGCCATGTATATAAGGGCTGCACCTTAGGTCCAAGTTCCTATTTCCTTGCACAGTTTTGATTGGGGTCCAATTACAAAACACATGTAAATTTGCTTGATCATACCTGTTGTCACCTCAGGTCCATCTATGCAGTTATAGAAGAAAGAAGCTTCCTTCCCCATGCAAGGAATACTTACTAGAGATATCCTAGCATTTGATAGTACATTATCCCACATCTGATCTCAACTGGGTCTATGACAGAACTGACATGCATTAGTTATCTATGAGTGAATACACAGTTATATTAAAATACCAGTTGTCACATTCATGCAAGCATCAAAAAACTGAATCTCATTAATTTAACAAACTGTTAAATTAATCTAACTGGACTTGACTAAGTTAAACTAAGTCAATTGATCCTCTCACTATAGAACTATTCCTTAATTCCTCAATTAGTGGAGCAAATCAAGGACACACTCCCCAATCAGTGGAGAAATTATTGCATGTTCTCACAAAGACTTCAAGTTTTATTTTCCTTAACTAATTAACTCAACCTGAATTAATTAATTAATATTCAAACTGCTGGTAAGACCAAATTCGAATTTTACTTCCTATTTTAGACCAGTAACTGCCTAAAAATAGGAATCTACACTGCATTGCTAAAAATAGAACTTCTATTTTTAACACTTCCATTTTTCATTCCCTATTGCCCAATCCAGCATTGATGTCCAAACTGCTATTTTTAGCAGTGCTAAAAATAGTACTTCTATTTTTAGCAATTTCTTGTTGCCAATTTTCAACAAGAGTGTGACAGACAAGCACACTTAGACAGGGAGTTCTATCATAGCAGAGGAAATCAACTGGATGTAGAATGATGGAAATGAAGGAATTTTGCTCTACAGGAGGAATAATCTCATGGTTAATTACGAGCGGGATATACCTAGAACTCCTAAGGTCTACATTACTAATGAAGGCATTGGTTTTTTTGGGTGGGAAAATGCACTCGGAACCACATAAACCAAGGGTTCTCAGGCTGGAAAACTTATGCAAGACAAATCTTCACACTGGCCCATATCACATACAGGACAAGTCTTTACTGGTTAACGTGTGGGTAGGTTGGTGAATTTAAAGCAATCTTGTGCATTTTGCGGAGAAAATATCGGGTCGATTAACGGCCCACACAAACCCAAAAATTGTTCAAACTATGTCTTGATAAGACTTCGGGTCCTGAACTGGTGTTAATTTCCGTGCTAGTTGCTCGATCCTTTCAGAACCGCTCGCATCTCATGGATTTTGGGCAGGTAAAATGCCTGAGAGTTATCCCCCCTAGGTGGACCCAAAATGGATTTAGAGTCGATTCTAGAATCTTTTCGGGTCTGATTAGTTTGTTAAAGGGTGAGATAGAAGAGTTCCTGAAATAGCCCATCGACCATTAGATCTTCGGAGCCAGATCGCATGGTTGACGGTGGTTTATAAATTTTTGTGGGCCCTTGGCCCAGTCTATGAGCTTATGGCTTGGTAATTAAGGTATGGTGGGGCTCGACTATATTGTGGGCCACAGAGCCTTGGATTGTAAAATATTTTTGTAATTTTATTTTTATATAATTGAATGGAAGGACCTACTCTTGCTTAAGCAAAAAAAATAAAAAATTAACCTATGCTCCTTCAATCGCTAGAACTCTAGAAATATGTGGCAGATCTACCTCCTATAGATCAAGGAGAGCAAATTCTTGGCAGATTGTTTGCAGGAGGAAACCGAATGACCGTAACTGTTTCTGTTCATTAATTAAAAAACCATTTTTTCTCACGCAATCTTCCACATAGAGCTCTGGAGAACCACAAATATTTCCCAAACACTTAAGAATTTGAGAAAATCATTCCTGGGTATTATAACTGACCCTGTTTTGAAGAAAAATCATGTTTCAGTTTTTAGAATTTTTTTTTCATTTGGCCAGAAATCATGTTTTAAAAATGATGTTTTTAAGTTGTTATGCATTTGGTCTCTACTCAAGAACTGTTGCATCAAATTCGTTGTTTTTTTCAAAATGAGGAGAATGCAGAGCTATGTTGATTTCACAAGGGTTGGATCTAATGGTCCTTCTTTTCCCTGAGTGGTTTTGGTAACCACTTGTCTCTTCCAAGCTAGATTGTTCATCATTTGCGTTCTTAAATTTTCTCATTTTAGCCACATATGAAGTATTGCTCAAGTTTTCAAACAGGAATGGGCAGAATCATACCTTGACTGAAGGAGTTCATTTATAATCTCTTCAAAGAAGGATCCTTGCACCATTACATAAGTTTAGTTATTGAACAAAAGGAGAAAACATGAACTCAACGTGTTTTGGAATTTTGCAAACACTTTTGGTTTGCATATGTGAAGTCTCTACCAGGCGTTCCATTCTCTTCATTTTTGCCATTCTCTTCATGCCATTCTCTTCGTTCCATTCTCTTCGTTCGAACCTTACCTTCGTGCCATTCTTCATTGGAGGCTCCATTTCCTTGACTTTTTTATTTTTTATTATATATGTGTTTCAAATCATTAAAATGCAAGAAAAAAAAATATAATCTAAAAATTCTAAATTCTAAATAAAAATGCAATTAAGAATTTAAAAAATTGCAATCAAGTTTGACTTTATTTTTCCTAATTTATCTACTTGATTTTTTTTTTTTTTTTAAGTATATGAATGTTTCCAATGGATCCATGTGTGTAACAAAATGATAGGTATGCTCATATGTAGGTTTGAAATATATTATTTGATACGTACCGATGTATGAGAGACCAAATGTATTGATTGAGAGGATGTCAGAAGACATTGAAGAATGGAATACTGGGATCCAATGACTATCTTGAACCAAGATTCAATATAATCTTGTCTTCCTTGGCTTCCTTCTATCATGCCATGAATGTACTCACATATTTAATCTCCATTCATAGAATCTGGTGATATGCATGCATGAAACTTTTCAATCTTAGGTTCCGACAATTTCTCTTTATCGATGGGCATCCATGATTCTTGGACCTGAATTAATTAATTAATATTAAAACTGCTGGCAAGACCAAATTCGAATTTTACTTCCTATTTTAGACTAGGGACTGCCTAAAAATAGGAATCCACGGTAAATTCAATGTTGTGTTGGAGGTGAATGGTATGGATAACATTGATATTGGTATTGAGGATAATGAGGGAGAGATTGAGTATATGGTGGATTTCCTTTGTATGTCTCTTCCAAACCCTATTTCTAAGATTGGTTTTGAGATTGGGATTGAGATGGCCAAGGTTGCCAAGGAAAAGGTGTTTGTCAATTACTTTTAGATTGTTGTGCATAACCTCGAAATTGTGCACAAGGATATTGCATCATATTGGGTTGATGAGGCTACCATGGTCCTGTTGGAGCTTGATTCACTCCATTATCCTTTTGGTACACTGCCTTTAACCCTAGTAATGATGGGAAATCTTTAGTAGTATGTGATCCTGCACAAATTTTAATGTTATCAAGTGGGCATTCATGCAAAGAAAAATTTTGAACTTTTTTCTTGTTTTGCATTCTTAGCATCTCAATTTGTTAATTTAAATTACCAAGTGTTCAGAAAATTTTTAAGTTCATTTTGACTTACCAATTTCGTTATCAACTTACTTTCCCTTGCTGTAACTAGACCTTGAGGAGATCTTCCATACTTTGCTTTTCCTCTTGATATGTTCTTGCATAGTTCACAAATCTCTTGAAAGGACAATTGATAAACATCTCCTTTTCTCACCAGGTTAAGAAGATCAATCGATTCATCCTTTATAGCATATGGTAAGAGAGTTTTTAATATGTCTGATACTAAATTATGCATTTTACATCTCTTCATATTATAAGTAAATCTCTCCACTATGTCTTCAAGATTTTCATCCTCTTTTTTATTCATCTTAAAGACTTCATTTCTAAGGTCATGGTGTTTGTAATGATTTTTATATTTTTCCAAAAATACTCTTTTCATATCATCCCATGTCCTTATAGAATTTGTTCCTAAAGTCATGAACCATCTAAGAGATTTATCCTTCAATGTTGTTGGAAACAAATTCAATATTTGAATGTGTAATGAGTAGCCATAAGATCTACAAATGATTTCAAATTCAAGAAGAAAAGTTTTTGGGTCTTCTGATCGCATACGTTGGAAGTCAGGAAGTACGGATGGAGTGATGTTCTTCATTTGAACATTGACATCAGTTTCTTGAGTGGGAAATCCAAAAGCATATCAACCTATTTCTTCATCCTCCTTTGGCATATCTTCTACCTGCAAAAATAAGAATTCATGATGTGGATGTGTGGCTCTTACTGCACCACGTGATATAGTGGGGGTAGTATGTGATTAAAGGTTTATATATATATATATATATATATATATATATATAGAAAAACGACATGCAACTAAATGATTTATGCATATACATGTTGTAATCATGCATCAAGAAAAAAAAAAAAACTCAAAAAAAATATGAACTCTAGACTGAAAGCTAGTTCCTATGCACACTTCCCCGGCAACGACACCAAAATGTTGAGGGAAATTAAGTACCTATAATTTAATTGTCAACCCAGGGATTCTGTAAAAATTGCGAAGCATGCATGCATTGTATATGCTAGAAATTAGCTTCCAATTTAGATCAATCTAACTACCAAACCAAATAATGACAAATCAAATTCACCTATTCTAATTCAACAATCAATTCAAAAGAAATTACAGTACACTGCATGGAATTGAAATCTTAATCTACCACACTTGCATGAATTGAGATGTTAATATACCACACTTGCAGGAATTGAAATCTTAATCTATCAGACTTGCAGGAATTGAAACACACACCACTCTTTCAAAAATGAAATTGCATGAAATGAAATCTACTCTAAGGGATAATGTGTGCATTATCAAATCAGGATCCTATGAAATGAATAATCAAAGCCACATAATATGAAATGAAAGCAAAAACAATCATTATTATCCTCTAGATATGAAAGAAAATAAAAACAATCACTCTTAACCTCTCATACAGGAAAAGATATGAAAGAAATAAATCTTAATCTATGAAAAACAATAAACCTCACAAATTATAGGTGGCCAATCCAAAAGAATGAGGGATGGAAAGTTGAGAGGCTCCAAATACAAGCATAACCAAATCAAAGTGAACATCACTCATGAGTATGGTGCCAAATCCAAATTTTATATTCAAAACATGAGCGTTTCCCCAACTTTACACATTCCTTTGAAGGGAGTAGGCTCTCCTATTTATACAAAAACATAAGAAACTACCTCATTAATGGAGGTCCATTATTCTCTCCCTAGATCCATAGAAAATCTCATAGAGTTACAACTCAAGTAGGTAATGATGAGACACATATCCTCTTTGAACTTTATCCAAATCTTTTTCCATATCTTGAAGGGAATTCGAATTTGAGCATTGGAGGCCACATAAAGGCACCTTGGAAGCTTCAAAATGACCTACACATGTCATGAAACTCAAGCCACTTTTAAGTATTAGCAAGTGAATGTCATTTTTCTAAGTTTTAACCATTTAATTCAATTATAATACTAGAAATCATTAACTCTTGGAAAATGCAAATGAGACCCACATAATTATGAAAATGGAGGCTAATGAACGATTATATGGTGATGGAGTTGCGACATGTGAGTGAAATGGTGGAGATAAAGGTTAAAGTAGATGATATTTTTAATACATTTTGGAGACTCTACAAAAGGAACGAGCTAATAAATCAACTAAGGTATTTATTCTAGAATATGTGTACATAGTTCTTAGTAGCAAACAAAATGAAGCTAAGAGAAAAAAACAAACTAGTAGTGTTAACAAATGTATTCTTTATAGAACAATATATGATAAGGACACGTACTTCAAAGTTCACATAGAGATATATAATTTCTTTACCCCTTAGAAGCCTACTTTTAATGAGTTCAATAGTTTTAGTGATGCTATCATCATACATATCCCTAAAATAGATTATATTTGTTAAGAGGAGACACATAAACCAATTCAAGGATGAGTTGGAAGGTGTGGTTGAGGATTTTCTGTGGTATAGTTTTGTTAAGTATTAGCGTAGAGTCATCGCTAATAGAAGATTAATCTAGAAAAGAGACCAATTCATAGAAGCCTAAGTATGTACAATCATAGAGCCATAGATTCATAAGCACATGGATTCCAAGAAATAGTATCATTAACCCTCATTGCTGAGTATCTCTAATCTTCCATGTGTTTTTGTAAAGGTGCAAACCATTTTTGTAACAACGCCTAGTTGATTTTCTATGTAAATAAAATAAAAACAAGGTCATGGGACACACATTCCAAGATGAATGTTGGGAAAAAACTAGTGATAGGGTACCATTAGTGATAAATTAATGATTATGGAAATTGGAAAAGGAATTGGAAAAGGAAAAGTGTAATTTATTAGCATTTTAGTTATGAAAATTGTCTATAGGTATGACTACTAGATAAGACCAAAATGCAAGCCATATATCGACAACGAGCAACATGCCCCCGCGTATCAACAAGAGCTCCTTGCTACTGGTTCCATGGTTAAGTGCTCTTGTTCTTTTCAGTATTGCACAATTGGGTAGGGGATATGCTCTTACATCCGCTTTTGTGAAAAGAAGAGCAGGCGTACCCTTATGGAAGTGAAGGAAAATAGGAGAAAAGGAAGGGAAAGGTCATAGATTTGCATGTGAGGAAAAATGAAGGAAAAATGAAGATAGTAGAGGCCTCAATATAAAAATTCTTTTGAGGATCAGTTCATGACCTTTTGTCAGTTTTATCTTGGATACCTCTTCTATACTCTTACTCTCTCATACTCTTTCACACTTAGATTTTTCTTGGGGCATTATTGGAGCACTTGGGAATACATTGGATTTGGAGAAAGAAGGTAAAGGAAAGTACCAAAACGCAAGGGAATATGTGGATTAGTGGATACAACTGGATTAATTTGGAGGTAACATGTTGCATGTGTCATTTCCTTCTTGATCTATAGATGCATGGTATATGCATGCGATTATCAAGTTATGTTATATCATTAGCATGTAGGATTTCTTGTATTAATAGTGGTTTTAGCCTTGCCTTACGTTTTCTTGGATAGTAATGTTATTTTGGATGTTTCCACTTTTTTTATTTCTATTTGGTGCTCATAACTACTTATGGCTATGGATTGGAACAAACACTCTCAAAGCCCTGGAACAACTTGGGTTGAGTTACATGTCCTGGAGCCTAGTTTGGGACAAATGCGCTGGAGCCCTTGGTGGGTTGAGTTACTAGTCCCTAAAGATGGGTTAGAAAAAAACTCTGGATCCCTGCAAGGTTGTGGGTTGAGTTAGCAGTTCTTGGAGCCCTATATAGCTTGAGTATATACCGATCTAGTTGGTGTTAATGATTTCCAAATGTGAGGTGGATTCAATGATTGAGGGTTGAGATGGTTTGGCCTCCGAAATCCCTGGATGGTTTTGTCCTGGTTGATTCAAGGAGATCCCACATTTATGCTTTGAATATGGCGTGAGGGTGACTGGTTCAAAAAGATATTTGGTTCAAACCAATCTATGGTAAGGTGATACGTGGAATTCCCTGGCTTGGTTGGTAATTTCGTGTCTTAATAAGAGTTATTTCTCTACTTTGATTCATGTATATTTGTAGCAATTATGTTGGAAATATTATGTTTGAGATGTCATGGTTTATATGTTGGTTATATGTTGTTCATATGATGTGTATCTTCCATGGCTCATGTAATGAATTTTTTAACTATTGATCAATTGATGAATTTATAGACTAAAAATTGTTGTTGAAACTATGTGGAGAGGGCATAGGGCCTTCTTGGTGATTCTTAGATGAATCTCATAATTGTATGATCAAATATATATTCATGACCTATAGCTTACATGTTTTCCATGTGTTTGACAAAATTCCTACTTTGTTGTGGCTTGCTTCATAAGTATAGGGAGTAACCTCCAGTCTCAGGTGTAACATGGGACCACGCCTCTTACCTGTGATTGGTCCATCCACCTAGCATCCTTGTTAACTATGCCTGGTGCTAGACATATTATCTCTTCTCTCGAGCAACTTCTTGTAATCATTCGGGAATGAGATCTATGGGTTATAGCATCCAAGAATAAAATTCGGGAAAGGCATCTCAGATAAGAATCTAGAAAATGTCTTGGAATAGCATCAACTAAGGGTTTTCTCCCTTCCTACATTATGCACCATTCATTTCTAACATTGCTTGGATGTAGTGGTTCTACAAAGGTCTAGGATTGTGCCATAGTTCTATCATGTCCATTAGAGTTTGACAAGACACCCACTAGTGCTATGCATCCTCAAATTACTTCAAATTTACTCTCTATAGGTTAAAAAGTATCTATTGAGGAACAATTGAGTAGAAAAAACTAATAAAGACAACCATAACAGATATAATTCCCAACAAGGTTACGAGGATATCTATGTTGCATAGACAAATAGGATATTTCCTTGTTTAGTTCACATGACTGGCATAGTCATTCATTTAAGCACATAGTACTTTTATGAAAGGCTAAAATAATCGCACTCATTTTCAATCAGATTTCAAAGCATGATCCAAACAATTAGAATAAGAGAACACTAACACGGGTTGCAGGCCACACAGTGAGCATCCAATGACTATACCACATATAACGATGCTACTGAGTGCACACATAACTCATAAAGCTAGTTGTACTTGTTTATTTCTTCCATCAATATCACTAGTCAAACACTACAACATAAGAGCATATATTCATCAAAATTTCCCATTCTAATCATAGTGAACCTTGAATCATTCAGATGATTGCATGGAAAAGGATCATAAGAATATTCATAACAATATTGAAGTAATTCCATCAACAAGAATCATGCAACAATAACATGCAATATTTACAAGGAATTTTCTCTAAATTCACATGTTTCAACTCAGAGCGTTTTCCTTTACAATTCAGAAAAGAAAGGTAACTGAAAATGGCACATCAATTTTTTACCCATCCATAGACCTATTGTAGCCAATATTACTTACATCAGTCACCTATGATCTAGATCCATGATCTAGGGGGGAATTTACATTCAACAACCTTACAAAAATCATTCTTCAAGACACAAAGGTTGTAAAATTATGACAATGGGTTGTGTATCAGCTATTCGAGCACAACAAATTCCATCAGAAGGGTTGTTTATCAATTGTCTCAAGCACTCTAAGAGTGGTTCATCATCCCACAATAAGCAACCTTTTTCATGTGGTTTATCATGTCTAGCTAGCACCCTGATTAGTTTATTATCTATGTCAAGCACTCCATGAGTGGTTTATCATCCCCCAACAAGAACTCATTCCCATTTCCTCTTTCTCTTCTAGTCACAATTATTTTTTTAGGGAAATTCCATTCCCTCAAGTCATATATTGTTATAAATTTTCTCATGGACTCCACCAAGAACAGATTCAACCCCATATTGTTGTGCATTCTCTTTTTTATTATTTCACTGAGGGTCTCTTCATAGCCCTCTTAGACTCTTCCTCTACTTTTATTTTTCATTATTTTCACAGGTTAAAATTAATTTAAGGCACCGACTAATTCTGCATGGGTTCATCTTTCCTCTTCCCTCTTATATCATGTATCTATGGTCCAACACTTCAAGCCATTACGTTATTACGTTACAAAATTCAGGGGAACAAGTACCAGGGGTGTCACAACTACCCCTCCCCTCCTTTCTCTCCCCCATAATTTGCATCGTTGGGGGTTTGTGGTTCCATGCTCTGCAGTTTTTGTGCTGCTTTTACTTCACTAGAGTTTCCAAACCCATTGCCATTTTATACTAAGATTCTACGTGAATGTTGGTTCTCTCATCCCTAAATTAGATTGTTTGATTGAAGATTGGGGTGGTTTGAAGCAACGGTGTAATCACCTATCAATATAATTCTATAATTCTATAGGTAATGACTGAACGTGACTTCTCTTAGGTTTTTCACCAAGTTATTCTCTTTGAAATTCCATTCTTAGAGTTTTAAGAGTTTGATATATGGAAAATTTTATACCATTTTGTACATCTCTAGGGACCTCGATAAGGGATTTGACCCTTGGTTTAACATTTCAGTGTTGTTCCTACTTCTATTAATAAGCTCTTCAACTCTTGCTACCAAATTCATTCAAGAGAGTATTTAGCTTCTGGATTTGGAGTATGGTTCCACTTTCTTCACCATAAGAGGGTTTTCTTAGGTAATTCATTAGAAGTTATATTCCTCCCTTAATCTTCTCTGTAATTTCGCTATTTATTTTTCAGATGTTTTTCTCTTTTATAGCTTTATAATTACTTACAACTTTCCCCTTTCTTCATACGTAGACCTAGGCAAAGCTACTCTGTCACTCATAACATTTTTAATGGATGTCGACCTTGGAAGTCAGGGTTGGTATTATCCTACAAGTAAATGTTAGGGTTATATTTTATGTAATTCCATTTAAGTTATTTAGCATTGATTATATGAGCCTTTTGTCTCATTATTATCCTAATTTATATGTATAATTTCCGTTAATTAAGCCTTCAAAACCTTCCTCGGTTTCAGCTTCATTCTTATCAATTCTGAGGCGAGTTTACCCTGAACCATAGGTACACCATTAGCATTCCCTTTTCTTGTTAAAATATATATTTAGTGTTTAGTTTTTCATAGGGTTAACTACTCAACCCTTTCTTATAAAGGCAATTTCTTTCTCAACACTTGATCAAATTTTCACCAAGTGACATTTGGGAACAAACCCCTCAATTTATCTTCATGGTTTGTAACTAAACTAATTTTTCACTTGCTAACAAAGATTTCCTTTCTTATTTGACTTCCAAGTTAGTTTTTTTCTACCATTTTGGAGCTAGCGTGGAAAACATCTTGTGATTATATGTAACTTGGTTCATCTCAAGTACCAGAATATCTATTGAATTTCTCACTTTTTTTTCCTCTCTATTTGATTGTGGTTATGACCTATTGATATTATTTGGCATACTAATGTCATAGCCACAAATTGCTTAGTTTTGGTATTGGAACATATATATACAAAGACACATATATGTGTGTGTGTGTGCCCTAATATAGATTCTATTATTGCTCAATTCTATAATATGTGATAAATGTTTACTACTAAGTTTGTATAATAATTGAGTATACATGCATTCTTTGATATGTCCTCGTGTAAATGATGTGATTGAGCTACATGTATTAGGTATTATTATTATTATTATGTTTTTCCTACAATAACTTAGTTGTAGCCATGTAAAACACATAAATCTAAAACTTATCATATTTTCTTGAATATTCTATTTATTGGGTTCTATGGATGAAATATTCTTGATTACTAGTAGTTAATGTATATGGATTATTTCCTAATTTATTTATTGAATTTTAAACATCCTCTCGATAGACAATTTCATGTTAGGTTATTGCTCTGTTTATTAGTCTTTTCCTCGTATAGATTATATATACATGTATCAGGTCCTCTAGTATGCACAATTTTTGTTTCAGTTTCTACAGGTTTGCTTGAAAATAGCTCTCTATTATTTTTACACTCATCCCTTAATTATCCCAACCTACCTTGAATTTAAAGCCTTGGACCTTCCATACTATCCCTCATCTAGGTTAATCTCGGGCTAATTTGAAGAAATCCTTGATGTCGAGGTAATTAGCAGTAAGATTCCTAGACTACAACTTCTGCATTGAATCGTTCAATTCATTTCCTTTACATATTTAGTAAGAACGACTTTTGTTAATAGTTAGCACAAAGTTACCCTTTTGTCCTACCCTACCAAATCTTACTCATTTTCTTGTGTAATAGTATTTCTAAAAATAGTTCTCCATCATTCTCAAAATATTTAAGCAGAACAAGGTTCATGTCATGGATTACTTATTTAAAAGGAAGTTATTTATTAAGTTATATGCTACACTACTTAGCCATACATTTATAATATACTTTAAAAATAATCTCTAAAAGAACTAAACAAAATAACGAGTTCACTTAGTTCAGTATTGGGAAATACAATAGGAGAAAGCAAGATCCTCTCAACCAAGTGAAATTTTGTATCAACAATTCCCATTGAGCTTTAGGTTTCCCTTCTATTAGGAATCTTAATCGCTATTGATATTCATACTTCTTAGACTCTAGCAATGTCTCGTTAGTTCAATGTATAAACTTTTATTTGCTACCTTATGGTACATTTTTTTGTTCTCCCCTAGAATTGTTTTTATTAGATTTCCTTTCTCTCCTATAATCCCCTTTCCTTCCCCATTGCATGAGATTTCCCTCCCATCATTCTACCTATGGTGGTTCTAAATATTGGAAATAATGGAGGTTTAATATTGTGACAATTGTCACATCAAAAATTGTCCCTTCCTAGGCTCCCACTAATTTTTAATTGATTATATGGCAACTGGGTAGCTTGAATACTCATATGCTAGCTCATATTATATTTTCAAATAAACAATAAATGAAATAAACTATTTTTCATTCATAACAATATGATAATACTTACATATGTCATCCAACTTAGTCTTAGCCCCATGACTATTATTATAATTTAAACGTTTGCAAGAAAGATAAAGTCATAAAGTCTGATAAGGAAATAATTATATTAGGGGTACTACAATGCACTTGGAAGTTATGGATCATTAAAAATAATCTAGACGAAGCTGACACACTTCTTCAAGGAATTATTTTTTCTTGTTGTCTTCATCCTAGAAATCTCACTATCATAAGAGACTTTCTTATCATCATTATACACTTGCAACTACAAACCTAGGCCATGGATATTAGGTTGGAAGAAATTGTCAATAAAATACTATTTTTGGATGGTAATATGGATTTCCAAATTGTATGGTCTCACATCTGAAGAAGCAAAAATCATTTGTATGATTCCCATGCTAATTTGGTGATCCAACTAGGAAAATGACATGTTTTTTATTTTCAATAAGTAACATGTCACAAAAATTATCCCTTAGTTTCACAATTCCTCCAAGTTTCATCTAAGTTGGAATCATTAGGGGCATGATGGTGTATTTAAATTGCATGGACGAAGCAGATCGCTCCATACATTCTCAGTTTTCAGTAGTTCACTTATGTGCTAATTGAATAAATATTAGTTGTTGTCTCATTAGATGCAACAAGGGTGGGATAAATCACATTGAGTTAATGGATCAAGTTTTGGTGATAATTCAAGTTGGCTCCCTCACTCAATATCTACGCCTACATGAAAAGGAGGAGTTGGTCACAAGTGAATTTATCTTGATGTTGATAGTGAATTCATGTTTAGTTTTCTCTCTATTTAAAAGGCTCTTGTTGGAAGAGTCCATGGATTTTAATAAGTCGTAGGCTACCCATAGTACATTCCATTAACACAAAAATGATTAGAGTGTAATTTGAGAAAATATAGATAGAATTGTCAGTCACCTTTTGATAGTTTAGTCATCAACAAGAGCTGATAACAAGGTTTCTTTATCTTCTTATGTGTATCTATAGTGAAGGGTCGACATTGTGGAAGTGGTGGTTTTAAAAATTTTGAGCATTGATCATGGGAGCTCTCTGTGAATCATCTTCTATCCCATGGGCCTTATGCATGGTGCTTGTTAGCTCTGCTGCATACTTTGACATTTCGAGGGTCAAATATAGGCCCGGCCATGTTGTTAAGCTCAAAGATTTCTCACACCGGTCATATTCCTCCTTCTCCCTCACTCCGCTTACTCTTTTTCACCCTCGCTGCCTCCATTTCTTCCTTTCATACCAAGCATAACCCCTGTCTCCTTAAGCCCCAAGCACTAAGATTAAAACCCCATAGCACCGCATCCACATGACCCCGCGCCTCCATATCCCTTCGTCGCCTTTTAATCAGAGTCCTCGATCATCGTATCATGATCCAACGATCCCCCGCCACACCTGATGAAAAACCTGCTCATTTGATTCTCCATCATCCGATCGTCCCTACCACGATCGGACGGCGATCGCTTGCCCCGCGCCCGCAAACTGACCATGCGATAATGCGCGATGAAAATCCTTTTTCCCCTGTACCCTGCCACCATGTGTCGCCCTCTGAATCGGATCGCCTCCCCTTGTACGTTTACCACGCGGAAGTCCATGACGGTGCGATCAATACCACCCGCCGCCGAATCCGTTTTCCCCGGAAGTTAGCCCCGACGCATCTCCTCCACACGATGACCGTTGGATTTGCCACCCGAGATCCAACGGCCCACGTTTCTCTGCCTCCGAATTTACCGTTACCTCCCGCCGAACGATCTCCATTATTTATCCGCTGGATCCGACAGCTACTTTCCTCCTTCCACTGTGCTCATACATCCGCCATGCACTCCCCTCACCCTGATCTTTCCATGTGCCCGAAGGACGAAGATGACCATCTACCTGTACTAGGTGCATTTCCTCCTCAACCACCGCATTCAAGAGACAGTAAGCCCGATAAAGAAAAAAACAGAGCCGAGCAGGTAAAAGCATTCAATATCTATGGGACTTCATCCCATATAACACTACAGCTACCCGAGAAGGATAACAAAGAACCCGAGAAGATCAAATTCATCTGCTACAACAGGCAAATTGCACCAGAGACTCCATCAAGCAGTTAAAGCAGTTAGTGGTCAATTATGACCCCTCCATGCCTAGAATAGCAGAACGTCTTTGTAATGAAACCCTATATATACCCAGAAAATAGATGTAATCAGGATTGATGGTTGTTGTTTCGATGTAAGGTTCAACTTCTGGAGACTGTAACTACTTTGATACTTGCAGCGTCGTGTCTTCATTTTCAGCCAATACAAGCTTCTTTTGTTGTTAATTACTCACTTTCCATTTCCATTCTATTCTAGGATGTGCTTGATATGCATTTTTCCTGCACTCTTGATGTTTAGCATTAGAGGAGCTTTCATCCTACCGCTGTGCTTAAATCCTGCATGTATCAGTGAATGTGTTATTCAGGTTTTTTTTCATTTAGTGACAGAGAGATGTCATCATGTCTGTGCACTAGGGAATTAGATTTGTAGACCTCTTTACTAGTTGCAGCTGGCCATCACAGGGTCTTGTGCATCTGCTGGTGTGGTCAGTATTCTCCATAATCAATGAATCCTTAAACTGTGAGCAATTGGTGGTCTAAAGCCTTGTATTCTGGGGGTGTTCACGCATGTCTAGAGTGAAGCAAAGTAGAAGTGGTTATCTGGCTTGAAAAAGCACCATTCCTTCCATTCATCCATTTCCAACATTAAGTTGAGTTTGTAATGTTCCCGATCACCTCCAAGATACAACCTAGGAGAGTTTCTTTGGGGGATAACATTAATTGGCATCGTTGCCGGTGAGAGGAGATTGAAGCTCAACTTCCCTTGGAGAACGACACAGTTCCAGCTTTGATGATAGATAAGTCTGGACACATTTCTGGTTGTAATCATCTATCTGGCGACTCTACTAGAGGATCAACCTAGTGGCGACTGCACACTACAGTTCTGGCTCAGTTTGTGAGGCATACCCGGAGAAATCCTTAGAAATCACCAACTGACCCAGTGCCTGACCCTGAGAATATTGTTAAGCAAGGGAAAACATCGCAGAAAGGAGCATCAGGATCAGGTAGGCCTAAGAAATCTTATGTATCTCTGGAAGAGAAGATTATAGCTGAGGATATACAGTTTGAAGATTTAGAGCCTAGCATTGTTAGTAAAGAAACACCTTCAGAGATTCATAAAGCTCCTTGTTTAGTCAGATCCCCTTTGGATCACAGTCCAAAGAAAGCCTCCCATACAATCCATCATATTCCTTGGTCCCTATCTTCTATTTCATTACTTCCTACCATTCAATTTTCCAGTATCCTTTCACCTATCTGAATCATGGCAGGCCAACAAGCTCCCACAAAGATGGAAAGAATCATAGCTGCTAGGTATGGACCCCTCGTCTTTCCTGTTCCTTTGAATTTCATGCCTGCAGGAGAATATCATAAATATATGCCTAAGTTCACTGCTACAGAGGGAGTAACAGCTAAAGAACACCTTGAATCTTTTTATAGTTATGCTGATAACCTAGATACCAGCGAAGATGATGTGTGGATGAGGGTGTTTGTCCAAAGCCTTGATGGAGAGGCTAGAAAGTGGTTAAGAGAATTTCCCCCTAGGTCCATAGCTGACATTGAGGCATTGGATGATGCATTTTTGAAACACTCGGGGGATAAAAAAGATTTGTTGTATTACCATACTTGGTTTGGTAACCTCAAGAGGGAAAATGTGGAATCATTGCCTGATTTTAATAAAAGATTTAACCGTATGTATAGTAAGATACCCGCTGAAGTAAAGCCTACTCCCACCTCAGCCAAGCTTCCTTATGCCAGTGCTTTTGACTCTGATTTCTACCTACTTTTAAGAGAAAGAAGGTGTGCCACTCTAGCTCAAATGCAAGGTGCAACACTAGAGGTAGAATCTAATATTATGGCTGCAGAAAAACTCAAAAGTCATGCTGATAGAAGGAGGCAGAGAGGTGAGGCTTCTTCTTCCTCTGCTTCATATTCAGAACCTAAACTAGACAAAATGACTAAGATGATAGAGTCATTGGCTGCTGAGATATCTAAGCTGAAGTTTGAGCAGAGCTCAGGAAAGACCAGGCATCCAAATGCATTTGCTCCAAGAAACCCAAATCCATTCAGAAGAGCAAATGAACAATTGCAAATCATTTAGAGGGGTAAAGAAGCAAATGAAGAACAAAAAGTTAAGACTCCTTTCCAAAATGTAGTCATGGAGGAGGAGCAGTTCGAAGAAGAGGATGAAATCCATTGAATGGAAGACAAAGGCAGTGATGCCTTTTTGACGTTGACTGCATATGAAGAATCATTACTACAATACCAAACCAGTCAGGAGTGGGACAGAGAGGCTATTCTACAGACTGGTGAATAACAAAGATATAATCTGAGGTCAAAGGAAAACAATGTCAAGGAGAATCTTGTCCAGAGAGTTGTTGTCCAAACAAAGCAACAAAATATTAGACAAAAGAAGCCAGCAGTTGATCCTGTCATCCTCAAAGCACCAGCTCAAGAGGTAAGAGGTCCTGACAAGCCCCCTTCCCCTTTCAGTTTTGAATCAGAAGTCTAGAAGTTGAAGATATTCGTACCTCTAATAGAACTTGTAAAGAGTGAAGTTTTTAGAAAGCCTATCCTTGATGCTCTTGAGCTAAAAGCCACACAAACTTCCACTGATTACGTCAATTTGCAAGATGATAAGCTTGCAATTGTGCTTAGCCCCATGATCGAACCTGCTGATAATAATTCTCCATCATTTTATGTCTCCTTGACCATTCATGACAAAATCCTCCACAATTGCCTGCTAGACACAGGGGCCAGCCACAATCTGATGCCTAAAGATTTCATGGAAGGGTTGGGCCTTGATATCACTAGACCATATCATGACTTATTCTCATTTTATTCAGGAAAGGTAAAATGTCTAGGATTAATCAAAGACCTGGCCATTGCCCTCACTCAGTTGCCCATGAAGAGCATGATCATGGATATTGTGGTAGCAGATGTCCCTCCCAAGTTTGGCATGCTGTTGTCCAGGGGGTGGATTAAGAGACTAGGTGGGACACTGCAAAATGATTTATCTTGTGCCACTGTCCCAGTCTTTGGAGGAGAAAGTAGGATATTGTACAAACAAGCACAACTGGCTTACATCATAGTGATGAAAATAATCCTTCTAATCATCCCATATATGCCGTGGACACTTATTTTGGAGCTTGTATTCTCCAAATTGAAGAATCCGAGAAGGCCTCAATGAAAATCAAGAAACCAGTGAATCAGGCCGAGGGAGAGCAAGGAAGTCAGGTTTGGGGGATCTTCTTTGATGGAACATGTTCCAGAGAGACCGCAGATGTAGGGGTGGTGCTGATATCTCCGAAACAAGAAAGCACACATCTATATTTTAAGCTGGTTTTGCAAGTCACCAACAATATAGCAGAGTATGAGGCTCTGATTTTGGGCCTTAACGCAACTAAAGACAGAGGAATCAGGAACATAAAGGTGTTTGGAGATGTTGATCTTATCATTCAACAAGTGAATAAAACATTTCAAGCAAAGCACCCAAGGTTGAAAGCATACAAAGATGATGTATGGAGACTTAAAGATTTTTTTGATAATTTTTGTATCTCATACATCCGTAGAGTCAAAAATAATCTTATTGGTTCCCTTGCTGTGTCTGCTAGCATGTTTGTCCCTCCCATGCCTCCCAGACTAGTTTATGAAGTTCAAATGAAGTACATACCATCCATGCCTGATAATGTCCAGCATTGGAAAGTCATTGAAGATGATGATGAAGTGAATAGATTTCTGTAGGTCATTGATGAATTTTCTGAAATGCAAATCGACCAAGAAAATGAAGCCTTGGAAGAAAACCCCCAATCCCAGCTTAGAATAGAATTGGTAAAGATAACATTGTCCAACTGTCCAACAACCATATACCTAAGGGTCTAGTTCCATTAGAAAAGTTGTTTGACCAAAATGATGTGCCTTATAAGGCTTCCCAAAAAGAAGACCAATCTGCTGTCTGTAAGCATAATATAGGGAGTCCAGATTAACCCAGGTACATAAATCTGTCCACTCATCTGTCTGCTGGCCAAAGTTCTGAGTACTGTAATTTAATGAAGCAATTTGCTGATGTCTTTGCCTGGGAATATAGTGACCTGAAAACATATGAAAAAATGATCATCCAGCATAAAATTCCTTTAGAGAAAGACAGCATCCCTTTCAAGCAGAAGCTGAGACCAATAAATCATTTGCTCCTCTGATTGAAAAAGAAATAAAGAAGTTATTCGCTGCCAAAATCATAGTCCCTCTCAGATATTCCAAATGGGTAGCCAACTTAGTGGTAGTGAGGAAGAAAAGTGGAGAAATCAGACTCTGTGTCGATTTCAGAAACTTAAACAAGTGCTCCAAGAAATACAATTATCCTTTACCCAAGATGGAGCATTTGTTGCAGAAGGTCTCAGGGGCCAAAGTAATGTCATTCCTGGATGGATTGTCAGGATATAATCAGGTTGTTGTACATCTAGATGACCAAGAGAAGACTGCATTCACCACTCCTTGGGGCACTTTTATGTATTCCAAGATGCCTTTTGGGTTGATGAATGTTGGAGCCACCTTTCAAAGAGTTATGGATATAGCATTTGTAGGAGAGAAGGATAAGTTTGTCCTTGTCTACCTTGATGATATAACAGTATACTCCAACAGCCATCAAGACCATTTGCAACATTTGAAGAAAGTGTTCCTCAAGTGCAGAAGGTTTGGGATTTCAGTCAATCCTAAAAAGTCAGAGTTTGCTTTAGAGGAGGGAAAGCTGTTAGGACATGTTTTTTCTACTGCAGGTGTCAAAATTGACACAGAAATAGTAAGAGCAATACAAACCTTCTCTGTCCCGAGATCAAAGAAGGATATCCAGTCCTTTTTGGGCAAAATAATTTTTGTAAGGAGGTTTATCCCAAATTTTGCAGAGTTGGTAAAGCACATTACCTCCATGTTGAGAAAGGGGTTTAAGATCAAATGGATTGATGTAGCACGAAGATCCTTTGAGACCATTAAGAAAGCTATTATGGAAGCTCCCACCTTAAGAAGTCCAAATTACAGCAAGGAGTTCCATATTTTTTCATTTACTTCTGATGACACCCTTGCAGTAGTTTTATTGCAAGCAGATGAAGAAGGCTCAGAGAATCCAATGGCATTTTTTAGCAAAACCTTAAGGGATGTTGAGCTGAGGTATGATATCATTGAAAAACAAGCATATTCTCTTATAAAGTCTTTGAAAGCTTTCAGAATGTACATTCTGCATTCCAAGATAATTGCATATGTACCCTTTGCTTCAATAAAAGATGTTCAAATGTAGCCTGATGTTGATGGAAGAAGGGCTAAATGGATTGCAAAGTTAATTGAATTTAATATAGAATTAAAGCCCACCAAGCTTGTCAAAGGTTAGGGCCTTGCTAGACTGAAGGCAGAAGAAAATTGCAGAACACTCGACATAAATCGCATAGGCACAATTTTAGAGAATGGTTAGATAGACGAAGAAGAAGCAGCTGAACGAGGGAAAAATTAGTCATTGGCAGAAAATTTAGCTTCTTGTGATTGGTACTCTACAATAGCTCGATTTTTGTTGAAGCTAGAAATTCCTCCAGGCCTTAGTTCCAAACAAGCCAGAACTGTTAAGCTCAGGGCAGCTAAATATTGCATCCATGAAAGTCTGCTCTACTAGAGGTACCCCTCTTGAATTCTGCTAAGGTGTCTGGACAAAGAACAATCCATCGAAGTCATGCAGCAGTTCCATTCCAAGATATGTGGAGGACATCATTATTGGAAAACTACAACCCACAATATCCTCAGAGCTGGGTACTATTGGCCCTCCTTATTTGCTGATGTTTTTTCATTTGTTAAATCATGTGACAAGTGCCCAAGATTTGAAGGAAAGCGGCAATTGAAGTTCCTGCCCTTAAAACCCATACATGCTAGTGGCCCTTTTCAGCAGTGGGGTTTGGACATGTGTGACTCAATGGACATTAAGCTGGTTCATTCCACCTCATATTACCCTCAAGGAAATGGCCTAGCGAAATCTTCCAACAAAAGCCTGATAAGGATAATTAAAAAGCTACTGGAAGATAACAAAAAGAATTGGGATTCTAAGCTCAAATTTGCATTGTGGGCTAACAGAGTAACCACCAAGAAATCCACAGGGGATTCTCCATTCAAGTTGGTATATGCCACTGAATTTGTATTCCCGATTCAGTTAACTCTCCCTGTCGCAAAATTCTTGCAAGAAGAGCAGGATGAGAAAGAAGACATGGAAAAAAGATCACTGATTTAGCAGAGGTACATCAAATTATAGAATAGATGGTTGAAAGGTCAGCAGCACATCAGCAGAGAATCAAGGAAGTTTTTGACAGAAGGACAAAAATAGATAATTTTTAGGTTGGGGACTTGGTCCTTAAGTGGGATTCTCTGAAGGAGAGGAAAGGCAACCATGGGAAGTTTGATTCCTTCTGGACAGGGCCTTTTATCATTTCTCAGGTCCAAGGGAACAATACCTTCATACTGCAAAGTATTGAAGGGGAGACAGTTTTTGATGGCCCAGTTAATGGGCGGTTTTGAAAATTTATGTTATTTAAGGTCTTCTGGCCTTAACGTTGTAAATATGTTATTTTATCAGTTTTTAGTATAATCTCAGTTAGACTCCATGCCCAATGGAACACTAGGAAATTTTCCTAATTTGTTTTCAAAGAAAAGGCAATGATCTGCAATCCATGAGACCTCACACAGAGGATCTTATCCCCAGAAGGAGCCAGTGTTAGCTCTATTACATACTTTGACATTTTGAGGGTCAAATACAGGGCTGGCCGTGTTGTTAAGCTCAAAGATTTCTCGCACCGGTCATATTCCTCCTTCTCCCTCACTCTGCTTACTCTTTTTCACCCCTGCTGCCTTCGTTTTTTCCTTTCATACCCAGCATAACCCTTGTCTCCTTAAGCCCCAAGTGCTAAGATTAAAATCCCATAGCACCGCATCCATGTGACCCCGCACCTCCATAACCCTTTGTCGCCTTTTAATCAGAGACGTCGATCACCGTATCATGATCCAACGGTCCCCTGCCACACCTGATGAAAAACCTGCTCGTTTGATTTTAAACCGTTCGATCGTCCCCGCCACGATCAGACGACGATCGTTTCCCCCACTCCCGCAAACTTACCACGCGATAACGTGCGATGAAAAGCAGTTTTCCCCCGTACCTGCGACCATGTGTCGCCCTTCGAATGGGATCGCTTCCCCTTGTACGTTTACCACCCGACAGTCCACGATGGTGCTATCAATACCACCCGCCGCCGAAACCGTTTTCCCCGGCCGTTAGCCCCGGCACGTCTCCTCTACCCGATGACCGTTGGATCTGCCACTCGAGATCCAACGGCCCATGTTTCTCCGCCTCCGTATTTCCCGATACCTCCCGTCGAATGATCTCCACCGTTTATCCACTGGACCCGACGACTGCTTTCCTCCTTCCGCCCTGCTCGTACATTTCCCATGCACTCCCCTCACCCTGATCTTTCGATGCGCCCGAAGGACGAAGATGACCGTCTACCTGTACTTGGTGCATTTTCTCCTCAACCACCACATTCAAGAGACAGTAAGCCCGAGAAAGAAAAAGGACCGAGATGAGCAGGCAAAAGCATTCAACAGTTATGGGACTTCATCCCATATAACACTCGAGTTGCCCGAGAAGGACAACAAAGAACCCGAGAAGATCAAATCCATCTGCTATAGCAGGCAAATTGCACCAGAGACTCATCAAGTAGTTAAACCGATTGGTGGTCAATTATGACCCCTCCACGCCTAGAATAGCAGAACATATTTGTAATGAAATTCTATATATACCCAAAAAACATATGTAATCACGGTTGATGGTTGTTGTTTCGAAGTAAGGTTCAACTTCTGGAGACTCTAACTACGTTGATACTTGCAGTGTCTCGTCTTCATTTTCAGCTAACACAAGCTTCTTTTGTTGTTAATTGCTCACTTTCCATTTCCATTTTGTTTTACGTTGTGCTTGATATGAATTTTTCCTGCACTCTTGATGTTTAGTATTAGAGGAGCTATCATCCTACCGCTGTGCTTAAATCCAGCATGTATTAGTGAATGTGATATTCAGGTTTCTTTTCGTTTAGTGAAAGGGAGATGTTATCCTGTTTGTGCACTAGGGAATTAGATTTGCAGACATCTTTACTGGTTGTAGCCAGCCATCACAGGATCCTGTGCATCTGCTGGTTGGGTCAGTATTCTCCATATTCGCCCAATCCTTAAACTGTGAGTAATTGGTGGTATAAAGCCTTGTAGTCTGGGGGTGTTCACGCATGTATGGAGTCAAGCAAAGTAGAAGTGGTTATCTGGCTTGAACAAGCATCATTCCTTCCATTCATCCATTTCCAACATTAAGTTGAGTTTGTAATGTTCCCAAGCATCTCCGAGCTATAACCTAGGAGAGTTTCATGGGGGGATAACAATGCTCACCTCTCCTCTACCTTAAAACAAAAACCACCCACGGGGAACTTAAATTCCCTTCATCCCCCATCAACAACCTACCTCTGACAATTAGGTAACATATTTCTAGAAAATTCATGGTTTTGATACATTTTGTCACAGGTCCTAGTTTATGTTCAATATCATCTTTGTTGGTTCCAAGTTTCTATATATAATTTTGGGTAAGTGTGAGGTCTTTAAAAGCATGTATGTCCCGCGTATCCAGTCAAAAAATAAAAGTGGCTCAAATTCTCTCCATATCTTTGTATTTTAGAAATTTCATATTCTATACTACTTATGAGGTTTAACCATAACTATTTTATTGAGCTGAGAGGTTCATTCTACAACCCAATATGAGGGTCATATGTAATTCCATTTGTGCTCAACGTGAAGTTGACACAAGTCCCTCTTAAAATAAAAATAAAATATTCTGTAGTAGACAAACGATGTCTACTCTAATAAAAAATAAAAATGAATATGCTATGCATGTTTAGTTAGTAACATGATTAAACTTTACACTTTTCAAAAATATTTCAACACTAGATTTATGTAAACTATTTGAAGATCTATATCAACTAATTTATGTCAATATCAACTTCACATATATTTATATATAGAAAGAAAAATGTTAAAGGAAAATATTTTGATGTTGTATATAATAAAATATTCAATGTCTAAAAAAAAGTAATTGAAAATAAAAATAAAATAAAATAAAAAATATCAAATAGTTTCTAATAAGAATAATAAAAGGCATATGTGCAATTGATTTAATTCTTAATATAAAATTAATATGTGACATTTAAAACTATTCGTAATAACAAAAAAATCATTGTAGCCTTTTAATACAAACTAATATTGATGCATATACTTAAAAATATGTTAATAACAAAAAAATCATTTTAATATAAGTATATAAAATGTCTCTATACATTTGTTATGGAAAATCCAACAAATATAGCATCAAAAAATACAATTTAATCAATGAAAAATGACCATATATATAGAGAACTACTAAGATTCATTGGAATCTATCATAAGATGAGAAAGATGTAATTTTTTTCACATTTTACATTCTAAAAAAATTGATACTTGAAAAAATTTAATCACTCTTAATTCATATTATATCTGCATACTAATAATTAAATAACATTTTCTAATTTCATATATATATAAAATAAATAGAAATTAAATATATAATCTTCATAATTACCATATGTAACCCATATCTATTTAAAATTTTGATATATTTTGATATTATAGTTGAGCGATCCTTTGATATATGTTGATATTACAGTTGAGTGATCCACCCTAAATGTGGGTTTAGCGGGCCAAAAATAAAAGTTATAGAAAGTACCCTAAATGTGGCCAAAAATAAAAGTTAGAGAAAGAAACAATAAATGCAAGCACTTTAAGGTATATCCATTATGAGGTAAAGACAATGTGATGCGCGTCAGGTTGATGGTTGAAATTTCTCAAATTTGGACCATCAAACGAGAATGTGAGATTTTCTTTTTAACCATTACAAGAAATTAACTATTCGCTAAAAAAATCCATGGTTAAATGTGAAATAGAAAAATCCAATTCTAATAAATCTAGAGATCATAACATCCATTTTTGGATAAGACCAATAATAGAATTCCATATCAATTCATAAAATCCATTTTTGAATAAAATCATAAATAGAGTTATATTATCATGTTGGAACGTATCCAGTGTCTCCAGAACGAAGTAGAAAAACAGTCTTGTAATAAAGTAACAAAATTAAAAGTCTACAAATAAGTACGCAACATTGAATAGTTATGTACAAATGTCATTATAAAAGCTATTCAAGCTGGCGAAGGCCACTCCCAAAACCCTCTTCCAAAATTGGATAAGATGTGTGAGGCTGGGTTTCTTAATAGGAAATGGGCAATTCTTGGGTTATTCTCACTCCCTGATCACACAGAATTAATCACGTTTTGATATTCCTTTAATTGATTATAACATTTGCCCCGGATGCGAGTGTTAACATGCCAGGTAGTGAGGAGCCACATGCCCAACATGTGCCACTGCGTGATCGCCAAGGGAGTTTAATGCCCTCGCCACTGAGAAGTTAAGACGGGAGGCGCAGAGCAGAAACTTAATGAGGAAGCAGAGTACGATGACGAGCTTGCAGAGAGTAATCAAAGCGGGCAAAATTCGAGGGAATGTATGTTGTTTTAATAATGAAGGAATGTTGTGGTTTTGGACTCAGAGTGCAGAGCAACCAGCTCAGATCTCTCAGGGAAATTGTCTCTTTGAAGCTTTTGTTCTTGCTGGGAGCGACGGCATTCATATTGACGAAGAAAACTTCCTTCTTGTTTATCCGGGGTGACGGCATTCATATTGACGAAAAAAACTTCATGCTTGTTTATCCGGGGTACCACTGCTTCTGTGAGGCTAAGCTCTGTCACGGAACTGTGGGGGGACGAAATTCAGTTGGGGGGCCCACAAGCGCTGTTCGGTCACAAGCTGCTGGCGTCTATGCAACCATGGCTCGTCCCCGGAAAGAATGCCATGTAGAAGAGGTTCTGGGCGAGGAGGTTCTTCACGTCGCCCTGCGGCAGATGCCCACCATCACTGTTGCTGCTGCTACTTCCATAGGATGGCGGGAGCCACCCCTATACCGGCGAGTCAATTCATGGAGGCCGGCAGTTCCAATGCTGGAGCGCCCCTGCTTCCACCGTTTGGCTCAGTCATATTCACCCTTGGCAGTTCGCGGGACAATCCTGGCATCAACGCACACATATCGGTTCTCTTCACAAAGGTTCCTGAGGAGGAGGCCGAAGGAACGCAATCGGACACTGCAGAGGAACTTCCAGAGGGCAGTGGGCAGAAACGCTTGGATGTGCAGACGGCAATTGCAGAGGATAATCCAGCGGAGGAGCCTAAGCAGACCCCCATCCGACTTCAAGAGCAGGAGACGCCAGCCTCCTCGCAGAACCCCATGGCAATGTGGGAAGGCTACCCAGAAGGCCACGGGTGGTGCAGAATTATTGAGGAAAAGCGGGTGGTGCAGAATTATTGAGGAAAAGCGAGAGGAATAGTCTCGAGCAACCCACTCTGGCATACATTTTTCTCTCTCAGGTCTGGTATAGGTTCTTGGTCTCTGTTGGGCCCTGGATTAGGCTATATATCTATGTTTGTGTCTCTTTAGCTCCTCTTCATGTTCATGTTTACTTCTTCTCTTTCATGTTCATGGTCATGTATCTTTAGTTCTTGTTCTTGTTCATGTGTGGGCAGTAGGCCTTGCAAGGTCTGTTACGAGTCTTTTTGTTTGAAGCCCCTCGGCGGGCTGTTTTGGTATGATCCGAAAACAACTCTGTGTTATGTCATGTGGGAAGCGAGGGCGAATTCTGAGTCAAGAAATGCCACCCAAAGTGCCACAGTCGGCCCTAGGCAGCCTGTCTTTTTTGATTGTAATGTTTGCCTGTACATAATTTAATAGAATAGCTAGCTTTACCGAGAAAAAAAAATTGATTATAACATTTGCAAATATATTAGACATAAATCATTGAATTCAACATATTTAAATTATTATTACTTCTTCTTTTCTTTTTAACACAACAGGGACATGAAATTAATGTAAACAAAATCACCAGAGACAGTTGTTGTGAGCAAATGCAGCAGCCAGAAAATATTCAGTGGTTTCTCTTCGGCAATATCTTGCGACACAAATTATTATATCTGAAATTTACATGCTGCAATTTTTTTCCAAACCCCAATATCTCTGCAGTGAGCCTGCGAGCATAAGAAACACAGAAAACGTGAATCCAACGGGACGCAGCTCACATCTAGGATCCAAGACCCTGCTCTTCGCCGCCGTGGTATTCTGAGCAATGCTACCCAGCCCATATCTGAAAGTTCCTGGGCGTTGACGGGTGTATGTAGGCAATCCGCCATGCAGAGCAGCGAGGCCACAGGTGGAATTCTTCGTGAAACCGAGAACGGATTGCGCTTGAATTTTATTTGAAGAGCGTATGAGTGTATGAATGCTAGACGGGAGAATTGTGCAGCCAATAATCCTACCAAAATCCGACGAAACCCAGGTCTAGATGGAATATCATAACGAGGACTAGGGGCATTTCCGATGATGTAAAAGCTCAGATTAATGTTCGCAACCAGGGTAGGCCAGAACATTGCAGCCCGTCGTTTGTGGACAGTTTCCGAGTTTGCAAAGCCCTAAAATAGACAACACTACCGATGTGAAGCTTTGCAATATTCCTTGAATAACGCTCTCGATCATGAGTGCTCCACCATCATAAGAGCATAATTAATAACGTCGAGATGCAATTGACTATTCATCCAGATTGTCCAAACCAGTTCCTGGCCATTCAAAGCCTGCAGCATCCTTAATCATACATCTTGATGTTTGAACTTTTTAATGCGTCAGAAATCTGAGAATCGTTCGACTTCAAAGAAGAAATCGGGAAAATCCGCAGAGAAGAAAAAAACCACATGAAACCACAAAATCAAGTCCATCGCATCATGTTTTTTGAACAAATGTTGGCCTACATTAAAGAAATTAAATAATGCAACAAGAAAATTAAACAAGTGCGTATTCATTTCCACCGGCCACCGAACTCTTACGCTACAGAACTTGATGCCATTCTGTGGTAGATTGAGTCTGCAGGGGTGTAGATAACAATAGGAGCTAGTCGAGACACTCACTATTCAAGATTCAACAACAATAAAATCGATAGCCCATCAATGAATCTCAGCCTTATGGCTCTGATAACATATAACTCATCAAATTTTGATATTTTTATTGATCATAACAATTATTAATATATTGGACATAAATAAATTATTTACATCAGTATTGCAACTCATCAGAAACAACATTAAAATTAACATGTCAATACACTATGATATATAATATCCTGCAAATTCCATGAAACACATGACATGGAAGCATTACTTCCAATCATGCATTCAAAATGAATTTCAGTGAATTTTTTTTTACTGAAATCCATTATTTTCCAATTCTACCCATTTCAATTTGGGATGCAACTACAAAGTTACAACAAACGGTTACAATTACAAACTTCTCGCCTATTGTAATGCTGGGATCATGATCCACGATTCTCATATCACTCCGAGCTTTCTTCAAACCTGTTTAGGAAAACCCATTACAAAACACATCCATTTATTGAACAGAACTCTGAATTTCAGGAGCACCGTCAGATTTTATATAAATGAGAATATGAATTGGCTCCATTGAAGTCATGAAAATTGTGTGAATTGGTTTGCCTTGGTGGTGGGAAATGGTATGGTGAGGCGCACCAAACACATGATGTCCTTATTTCTGTAGTAAAATCATGCGTTCTTGATGGAACAATAGACACTGCGGTGAGGGCAAAAATGCCATGACAATCTTGAACTGACAATCATGATTTTGGCACGTACCTATCTGATTTCTAATCACCACTAAATATATCTTAATGTTTAATTTGTGAATCTCTAAGAATTTTTAAATGTTTGTTCTTATTATGAGTGTAGCCTAATTTATCTGTTGGAGGACAATGGGGGCTAGCAATTTTTCCCAACGCCCGGCTAGTAGACAGCCCGGAGCCCTCGGCTCTCTTTTATCGTTAGACCGATTAGACAATTAAAACACTTTGGGTTGCAGTGAAATACCCCGTTACTATATAGTTGCACATTTACATTCGAACTCTACATGGATTATTTATTTAACTTTCAGTTTACGACATGGATTATTTATTTAACTTTGAGTTTACGACTAAGTGGCGTTTCTGAAAATATAGGGCAGACATCGAAGTATCTCTGAGATGGATCGGTTTGGTCTTATGTCGTGCTCTGCATTTTTCGGTCCAGGGATAAAAATGCTTTGCACTGGAAAGACCCCAAAAATTAAAACATGATATAGAACCGTCAAAATCCAATCTAATATAAATAAATTTTTAAATTATCTCTACTGCCTGCACATCTAAGTTAAGAACCAATGAGAGTGATTATTAACACAGTTGCCCTTTAAGAATTTATTACATAATTATTGTTGTGTTTTATTTAAAAATACGTTTATATCCCTATGATAAAGCATAATGTGCATCAAAAAAATAATTGTAAGTCCTGCTGTGCAAAAGTTTAGTTGCATATGTACCATAATGTAAATCAAAATTTAAGTCCTGCCGTGAATAAGTTTAGTTGCGTAGCAAAATAATTAATCATATATATATTGAATGTTTTTTATTTTAAATTTTTATTATACTATTATTGTAATAGTCATCACTTAAATTTTTATTATAGAGATTAAAAATTTAAGCCGACACTTCATTTAAATCCAAGAGGTCAGCCACTATGTCGTTAAAATTTTTACCATATACTCATATTGGATTTATTTGAAATTAAATCTTTGGATGAGGTCCGGCAATTATATTTAAATACACTTTCAATACGTAAAATTTTACAACGATAACTTGAAATTTGAAATTTTACCGTTAGAAGGTATTAGGTATTTTGAAGTGAGACGGTTGGAAATTTGAAGTTGTACCGTCCAACGTCACAATTTCAAATACCTTTGAAACTGTACAACTTCAAACACCTTTGGAATGCAAAGTTTGGCTGCCATTTAACCGTTATTGATGTGCAGAGACCAGGGACCATAAAATTAATCTATTGCAGGAAAGCGCCATTGGGAATCATACTAATTAGCCATTCCTTTTCTCTAAATAGCGGAGGAACTGCTAAAGCCATAGCTATTCCCGGTTGCGTTGTGTTTTCATTTCAAATTCTTTGAAATGAGCAGTCATAAGATCTACAAATGATTTCAAATTCAAGAAGAAAAGTTTCCGGGTCTTTTAATCTCATACCTTTGAAGTTAGTAAGTACGGATGGAGGGATGTTCTTCATTTGAACATTCACATCAGTTTCTTGAATGGGAAATCCAAAAGCATCTCAATCCATTTTTTCATCCTCCTTTGTCATCTCTTCTACCTGCAAAAGTAAGTACTAGCAAGTATATGTCATTTTTCTAAGTTTTAACCATTTAATTCACTTATAATACTAGAAATCATTAACTCTTGAAAAATACAAATGGAACCCATATAATTATGAAAACGGAAGCTAATGAATGGTTATATGGTCATGGAGTTGTGACATGTGAGTGAAATGGTGGCGATAAAGGTGAAAGTAGATGATATTTTAATACATTTTGGGGACTCTACAAAAGGAGCGAGCTAATAAATCAACTAAGGTATTTATTCTAGAATATGTGTACTTAGTTCTTAGTAGCAAAGAAAATGAAGCTAAGAGAAAAAAACAAACTAGTAGTGTTAACAAATGAATTCTTTATAGAAGAATATATGATAAATACACGTACTGCAAAGTGCACATACAAAATATATAATTGCTTTACCCCTTAGAGGCCTACTTTTAATGAGTTCAATAGTTTTAGTGATGCTATCATCAGACATATCCCTAAAATAAAGTATATTTGTTAAGAGGAGACACATAAACGAATTCAAGGATTAGTTGGAAGGTGTGGTTGAGCATTTTTTGTGGTATAGTTTTGTTAAGTATTAGTGTAGAGTAATAGCTAATAGAAGATTAATCTAGAAAAGAGACCAATTCATAGAAGCCTAAGTATATACAATCATAGAACCATAGATTCCTAAGCACATGGATTCAAAGAAATAGTATCATTAACCCTCATTTTCGAATATCTCTAATCTTCCATGTGCTTTTGTAAAGGTGCAAACCATTTTTGTAACAACCCCTAGTTGATTTTCTTTGTAAATAGAATAAAACCAAGGTCATGGGACACACATTCCAAGATGAATGTTGGGAAAAACCTAGTGATGGGGTATCATTGGTGATAAATTAATGGTTATGGAAATTGGAAAAGGAATTGGAAAAGGAAAAGTGGATTTTATTAGCATTTTAGTTGCGGAATAAAGGAAAATAGGAGAAAAGGAAGGTGAAAGGTCACAGGTTTGCATGTGAGAAAAATGAAGAAAGTAGAGGCCTCAATGTTAAAAATGCTTTTGAGGATCAGTTCATGACCTTTTGTTAGTTTTATCTTTGAGACCTCTTCTATTCTCTTACTCTCTCATACTCTTGCGCACTTAGCGTTTTCTTGGAGCATTCTTGGAGCACTTGGGAATATATTGGATTTGGAGAAATAAGGTAAAGGAAAGTACCAAAACACAAGGGAATAGGTGGATCAGTGGATACAACTAGATTACTTTGGAGGTAACATGTTTCATGTGTGATTTCCTTCTTGATTTATATATGCATGGTATATGCATGTGATTATCAAGTTATGTTATATCATTAGCATGTAGGATTGCTTGTATTCATAGTGGTCTTCACCTTGCCTTACCTTTTCTTTGATAGTAGTGTTATTATGAGTGTTTCCACTTGATTTTTTTCTATTTGGTGCTCATAACTCCTTATGGCTATGGGTTGGAACAAACACTTTCAAAGCCCTGGAACAAATTGAGTTGAGTCACTAGTCCTGAAGCCTAGTTTGGGACAAACGCTCTAAAGCCTTTGGTGGGTTATGTTACTAGTCCCTAAAGATGGGTTAGAAAAAAAAACTCTAGATCCCTGTAAGGTTCTAGGTTGAGTTACTAGTTCTTGGAGCCCTAGATAGCTTGAGTATATACCGATCTAGTTGGTGTTAGCGATTTTCGAATGTGAGGTGGAATCACTAGTTGAGGGTTGAGATGGTTTGGCCTCTGGAAGCCCTGGATAGTTTTGTCTTGGTTGATTCCAGGTCATCCCAAATTTATGCTTGGAGTATGGCATGAGGGTGATTGGTTGAAAAAGATATTTGGTTCAACCTAATCTATGATAAGGTGACACGTGGAAGTCCCTGGATTTGTTTGTTATTTCATGTCTTAATAAGAGTTATTTCTTTACTTTGATTCATGTATATTTGTAGCAATTATGTTGGAAATATTATGGTTGAGATGTCATGGTTTATATGTTGGTTATATGTTGTTCATATGATGTGTATCTTCCATGGCTCATGTCATGAATTTTTTAACTATTGATCAATTAATGAATGTATAGAATAAAAATTGTTGTTGAAACTATGTGGAGAGAGCATAGGACCTTGGTGATTCTTAGATGAAGCTTATAAATCTATGATCAAATATACATTCATGAGCTATAGCTTACATGTTTTCCATGTGTTTGACAAAATGCCTAGTTTATTGTGGCTTGCTTCATAAGTATAGGGAGTAACCTCCAGTCTCAGGTGTAACATGGGACCACACCTCTTACCTGTGATTCGTCCATCTAGTTAGCATCCTTGTTAACTATGCCTTGTCCTAGACATATTATCTCTTCTCTTGAGAAACTTCTTGTAATCATTCTGGAATGAGATCTATGGGTTATAGCATCCGAGAATAGCATTCGAGAAAGGAATCTCGGCAGGGAAAATTTTAAGAACCCCCACAAATTTACATGTATAATAAATGGGCGAATCTCCATGGTATATAGGAAAAATGGAAGGCGATTTTATCAATAATATGATATGTATATATAATTTTTTGGCGAATCTCTCACTAGGCATGGCGAATGTTTTACTCAAGTATAAAATCTTGTGTTTATTGAATACACAAATGAAATCATTGCATTTCTTTAAAATATCTTTTGAAATCAAAATTACCGAAATTACATATCGATAACCTAGTGGGTGTAGGATAAAATTCACCCGTGCCATTCACAGAAAGCATGAAAAAAAACCTAATACTATATATAAAACCAAGAAAAATTCAAATTCATCACTTCTAGGGACCTTGTAACCACCCTGTTAATACACAAGTATGTTCCTGTTTGCAATTAGAAAAATTACCCAAATTACAATCTGTTTACTCCAGCATATGTTGGAAAGTTATAGAAGGATGACTAGTGTAATCAATCCATTCCTTTTAGCCCTGGATTTGTTTTGGTTTAAAAAAGAAATATACAAATATACTTGTCCAATGTCTACGCTTTAACCATTCACCTTAAGATGTTTTTACAATATAATTTCCTAAGTCTATTTAATATCTTCATTATCATAAAAACCAACCTATATCCATCTTAACTCCACATCTACCACTCTTAGGGGGATGAAATCTATTTATCCCTCAGAGCACTTGGTTGACCCAGAATTAAGATGGATCTAAGATGATAGAATTTCCCCTTTAAATAGTCTATGCTGACATGAATACCATGATATTACCATGGGTTATCATAAACCTGGAGCTTAAAAATTACTATTAGTAATTTATAAAAATTAATACATTAAATTACAACATCCATTTTTACTCTTGATCGGATCAAATATTTTTTCACTCTATGCTAGTTGCACTCTATGCTAGTTTGCATATCACGATATTTGATACCTCTCGTAGATCCAGAGTAAAGATGGATCTATGCTGGTTTAATTCCCCCATTTAAATAGGCTACATTGCAGGTGAATACCATGGGTCAATACGATGGTGAATACCATGGGTCAATAGCATGTGCCATTTTTATTTTTATTAATACTAATATTAGGGTTAATAATGTTTTTTCACATGGTATTAATAACAATCTAGTCCATGGTATTTGTCCCATAGTATTTTGGCCATAGGTTTCACCTAAATATAACGCATTTTTTAAGTGTTCGTAAATATAAGGTGACTTATGGAGTAAATATAAAAAATGTTTTATTTGTTTACCATACCTCTCGTTTATTTATATTTTTATTAATTTACCATACCTCTTTTACAAATATGGTATTTTTACCATAGGATTCACTTAAATAAAACCTCTTTCTTGAGCCTTCATAAATAGAATGAGGGTTATGGACTAAATATAAAAAGAGGTTTTATTTATTTACCATGCATCTAGTTTATTTATATTTTTATTTATTTACCATACCTTTTGAGTAAGTATAAAAATACGTTTTCATTTATTTACCATACCTCCACTTTACTTATATTTTTATTTTTTTACACCCTTCCATGTATATAAGGTGACTTATGGAGTAAATATAAAAAATGTTTTATTTATTTACCATACCTCTCATTTATTTATATTTTTATTAATTTACCATACCTCTTTTATAAATATGGTATTTGGGCCTTTGGCCCATAGGATTCACTTAAAGAAAACCTATTCTTGAAAATGGGCGAATGGATTCACTTAAATAAAATTTATTCTTGAAAATGGGCGAATGGAAGGCTGTAACTCCTAATTTCAAGGGCTAAATTTACCTTTTTTACCCTCTCCCTTAAAATAAGGTGGGCTATTTGAGGTGATTTGTAAAAATGTACTATGATACAAAATATTCGCCAACTAAAAATTTAAAACCCCTTAATTTCGCCAAAGGGCGAACATTCACCACTAAAATTTTCTATAAATCTCGGAGAAGAATCTAGAAAAAGTGTCCTGGAATAGCATCAAATCATGGTTTTCTCCCTTCCTACATTATGCACCATTCAGCTCTAACATTGCTTGGATGTAGTGGTTCTACAAATGTCTAGACTTGTGCCAGAGTTCTATCATGTCCATGAGAGTTTGAAAGACACCCACTAGTGCTATGCCTCCTCAAATTACTTCAGAGTTACTCTCTATAGGTTCAAAAGTATCTCTTGAGGAACAATTGAGTAGAAAAAACTGATAAAGACAACCATAACAGATATAGTGCCCAACAAGGTTATGAGGAGATCTACGTTCCATAGACAAATAGGATATTTCCTTATTTAGCTCACATGGCTAGAATAGTCATTCATTTAGGCACATAGTACTTTTATGAAAGGCTAAAATCATTGCACTCATTCCCAATCAAATTTCCAAGCATAAGCCACACAGTTAGAATAAGAGAACACTAACACAAGTCGGAGGCCACACAATGAGGATCCAATGATTATACCACATACAAAGATGCTATTGAGTTCACACATAAATCATAAAGATAGTTGTACTTATGTATTTGTTCCATCAATATCATTTGTCAAACGCTACAACATAAGAGCATATATTCATCAGAATTTCCAATTCTAATCACAGTGAACCATGAATCATTCACATTATTGCATGGAAAAGGATCATAAGAATATTCATAACAATATTGAAGTAATTCCATCAACAAGAATCATGAAACAATAACATGCAATATTTACAAGGAATTTTCTCTAAATTCACATCTTTCAAATCACATATTTTTCCTTTATAATTCCAAAAAGAAAGGTAACTGAAAATGGCACATCAATTTTTTACCCAACCATAGAACTATTGTAGCCAATATTACTTACATCGATCACCCATGATCTAGATCCATGATCTAAGGGGAACTTTACATTCAACAATCTTATAGAAATCCTTCTTCGAGACACAGAGGTTGGGAAATTATGACAATGGGTTGTTTATCAACCAGTCAAGCACAACAAATTCCATTAGAAGGGTTGTTTATCAACTGTCTCAAGCACTCTAAGAGTGGTTCATCATCCCACAATAAGCACCCTCTTTCATGTGGTTTATCATCTCTAGCTAGCACCCTGATTGGTTTATTATCTATGTCAAGCACTCCATGAGTGGTTTATCATCCCACAAACAAGAACTCATTCCCATTTCCTCTTTATCTTCTAGTCACAATTATTTTTTTATAGAAATCCCATTCCCTCAAATCATATATTACTATAAATTTTCTCATGAACTCCACCAAGAAGAGATCCAACCCCATATTGTTGTGCATTCTCCTTTTTATTATTTCCCCGAGGGTCTCTTCATAATCCTCTTAGATTCTTCCTCTACTTTTCTATTTCATTATTTTCACAGGTTAAAATTAATTTAAGGCACCGACTAAACCGACATGGGTTCATCTTTCCTCTTCCCTCTTAGATCATGTATCTGTGGTCCAATACTTCAAGCCATTACATTATTACGTTACAAAATTCACAGGAACAGGTGCCAGGGGTGTCACAACTACCCCTCCCCTCCTTTGTCTCCCCCATAATTTTCATTGTTGGGGGTTTGTGGTTCCATGTTTTGCAATTTTTATGATGATTTTTTCTTAACCTGAGTTTCCAAACCCATTGCCATTTTATACCAAGGTTCTACTTGAATGTTGGTTATATCCTCCATAAATTAGATTGGTTGGTTGAACTTTGGGGTGGTTCGAAGAAACGCTGTAATCACCTATCAGTATATTTCTATAATTCTATAGGTAAAGACTGAATGTGACTTCTCTTAGGTTTTGCAACAAGTTATTCTCTTTGAAATTCCATTCTTAGAGTTCTAAGAGTTTGATATATGGAAAAGTTTATACCATTTTGTACATCTCTAGGGGCCTTGATAAGGGATTTGACCCTTGGTTTTAACATTTCAGGGTTTTCACTACTTCTATTAATAAGCTCTCATCTCTTGATACCAAATTCATTCAAGAGAGTATTTAGCTTCTGCCTTTGTAGTATGGTTCCACTTTCTTCACCATGAGAGGGTTTTCTTAGGTAATTCGTTAGAAATTATATTCCTCCCTTAATCTTCTTTGTAATTTCACTATGTATTTTTGAAATGTTTTTCTCTTTTATGATTTTATAATTACTTACAACTTTCCCCTTTCTTCATACGTATACCTACGCAAAGTTACTAAGTCACTCATAACATTTTTAATGGATGTCAATCTTGGAAGTTAGGGTTGGTATTATCCTATAGGTAAATGTTAGGGTTATCTTTTATGTAATTCCCTTTAAGTTGTTTAACATTAATTAGATGAGTGTTTTCTCTCGTTATTATCCTACTTTATTGGTATAATTTCCATTAATTAAGCCTTCAAAACCTTCCTCGGTAAATTCAATGTTTTAGCTTCATTCTTATCAATTATGAGGCTTGTTTACCCTGAACCATAGATACACCATTATCATTCCCTTTTCTTGTTAAAATTTATATTTAAGGTTTATTTTTTCATAGGTTTAACTACTCAAACCCTTCCTTTATAAAGGTAATTTCTTTTCTATAGGGGTTGGGAGTCTCAACACTTGACCAAATTTTCACCATGTGACATTTGAGAACAAACCCCTCAATTTATCTTCATGGTTTGTAAGTAAACTAATTTTTCACTTGCTAACAAAGATTTCCTTTCTTATTTGAGTTATAGGTTAGTTGTTTTCTACCATTTTGGGGTTAGCGTGGAAAAAGTATTGTGATTATACATAACTTGGTTCATCTGAGGTACCAGAATAACTATTCAATTTCTCACCCTTTTTTCCTCTCTATTTGATGGTGGTTATGACCTATTGATATTATTTGGAATACTATTGTCGTAGCCACAAATTACTTAGTTTTTGTATTGGAACATATATATACAAAGGCACATATATGTGTCTATGTGTTTGTGTGTGTGTGTGCCGTGATATAGATTCTATTATTACTCAATTCTATAATATGTGATAAATGTTTACTACAAAGTTTTGTATAATAATTGAGTATACATGCATTCTTTGATATGTCCTCTTGTGCACAATGTGATTGAGGTACCTGTATTAGGTATTATTATTATTATTATGTTTTTCCTACGATAACTTAGTTTTAGCCATGTAAAACACATAAATCTTGAACTTATCATATTTTCTTGGATATCTATTTATTGGGTTCTATGGATGAAATGTTATTGATTACCAATAGTTAATGTATATGGATTATTTCCTAATTTATTTCTTGAATTTTAAACATCCTCTCAATAGACAATTTCATGTTAGGTTATTTCTCTGTTTATTAGCCTTTTCCTCGTATACATTATATATACAGGTATCAGGTCCTCTAGTATGCACAATTTTTGTTTCAGTTTCTACAAGTTTGCTTGAAAATAAGTCTCTGTTATTTTTACACTCATCCCTTCATTATCCCAACCTGTTTTGAATTTAAAGCCTTAGACCTTCCATACTATCCCTCATCTAGGTTAATCTTGGGCTAATTTAAAGAAATCCTTGATGTTGAGGTAGTTAGCAGTAATATTCCTAGACTATAGTTTCTGCATTGAATCGTTCAATCGTTTTCCTTTACATATTTAGTAAGAACTAATTTTGTTAATAGTTGGCACAAAGTTACCCTTTTGTCTTTCCCTACCAAATCTTACTCATTTCCTTGTGTAATAGTATTTCCAAAAATAGTTCTCCATCATTCTCAAAATATTTAAGCAGAACAAGGTCCATGTCATGGATTAGTTATTTAAAAGGAAGACATTTATTAAGTTATATGTTCCACTACTTAGCCATACATTCATAATATACTTGAAAAATAATCTCTAAAAGAACTAAACAAAATAACGAGTTCACTTAGTTTAGTATTGGGAAATACAATAGGAGAAAGGGAGATCCTCCCAACCAAATGAAATTTTGTATCAACAATTCTCATTGAACTTCAGGTTTCCCTTCTAATAGGAATCTTGATCACTATTGATATTCATTCTTCTTACACTCTACCAAGTCTTGTTAGTTCAATGTATAAATTTTTATTTGCTACCTTATGGTATATTTTTTTGTTATTCACTAGAATTCTTTTTCTCAGATTTCCTTTCTCTCCTATAATCCCCTTTCCTTCCCCATTGCATGAGATTTATCTCCCATCATTCTACCTAAGGTGGTTTTAAATATTGGAAATAATGGAGGTTTAATATTGTGACAATTGTCACATCAAAAATTGTCCCTTACTAGACTCCCACTAATTTTTAATTGATTACATGGCAACTGGGTAGCTTGAATACTCATATGCTAGCTCATCTTATATTTTCAAATAAACAGTAAATGAAATAAACTATTTTTCATTCATAACAATATGCTAATACTTACATATTTCATCCAACTTAGTCTTAGCCCCATGACTATTATTCTAATTTAAAAATTTGCAAGAAAGATAAAGTCATAAAGTCTGATAAGGAAATAATTACATTAGGGGTACTACAATTCACTTGGAAGTTATGGATCATCAAAAATAATCTAGATGAAGCCTACACACTTCTTCAAGGAATTATTTTTTCTTGTTGTCTTCATCCTAGAAATCTCACTATCATAAGAGACTCTCTTATAATCATTATACAAATGCAACTACAATCCTAGGCCATGGATATTAGATTGGAAGAAATTGTCAATAAAATTCTATTTCTGGATGGTAATATGGATTGCCAAATTGAATGGTCCCACATTTAAAGAAGTAAAAATCATTTGTCTGATTCCCATGCTAACTTGGTGATCCAACTAGGAAAATGGGGGTTTTCTTATTTTCAATAAGTAACATGTCACAAAAATTATCCCTTAGTTTTAGAATTCCTCCAAGTGTCATCTGAGTTGGAACCATTAAGGGCACGAAGGTGGATTTAAATTGCATGGATGAAGTAGATCGCTCCATACATTCTCATTTTTCACTAGTTCACTTATGTGCTAACTTAAGAAATATTAGTTGTCGTCTCATTAGATGCAACAAGGGTGGAATAAATCACATTGAGTTAATGGATCAAGTTTTCGTGATAATTCAAGTTGATGGCTCCCTCACTCAATATCGAAGCCTGCATGAAAATGGGGAGTTGGTCACAAGTGAATTTATCTTGATGTTGATAGTGAATTCATGTTTGGTTTTCTCTCTATTTAAAAGACTCTTTTTTGAAGAGTTTATGGATTTTAATAAGTCGTAGGTTACCCATAGTACTTTCCATTAACACAAAAATGATTAGAGAGTAATTCAAGAAAATATAGATAGAATTGTAAATCACCTTTTCATAGTTTAGTCATCAACAAGAGCTGACAACAAGGTTTCTTTATCTTCTTATGTGTGTCTATAGTGAAGGGTTGACATTGTGGAAGTGGTGGTTCTAAAATTTTTGAATATTGATCATGGGAGCTATCTGTGAATCATCTTCTATCCCATGGGCCTTATGCATGGTGCTCACCTCTCCTCTACCTCAAAACAAAACCCACCTAGGGGGAACTTAAATTCCCTTCATCCCCCATTAGCAACCCGTCTCCGAAAATTAGGTAACATATTTCTAGAAAATTCATGGTTTTGATACATTTTGTCATAGGTACTAGTTTATGTTCAATATCGTCTTTGTTGGTTTCGAGTTTGTATATATAATTTTGGGTAAGTGTGAGGTCTTTAAAAGCATGTATGTCTCGCATATCCAGTCAAAAAATAAAAGTGGGTCAAATTCTCTCCATATCTTTGTATTTTAGAAATTTCATATTCTATACTACTTATGTGGTTTAACCATAACTATTTTATTGAGGTGAGAGGTTCATTCTACAACCCAATATGAGGGTAATATGTAATTCCATTTGTGCTCAACTTGAAGTTGACACAAGTCCCTCTTAAAATAAAAATAAAATATTCTATAGTAGAAAAACAATGTCTACTCTAATAGAAAATAAAAATGAATATGCTATGCATATGCATGTTTAGTTAGTAACATGATTAAAATTTACCCTTTTCAAAAATATTTCGACGCTGGATTTAGTAAACTATTTGAAGATCTATATCAACTAATTTATGTCAATATCAACTTTACATATATCTATATATAGAAAGAAAAATGTTAAAATAAAATATTTTAATGTTGTATATAATAAAATATTCAATGTCTAAAAAAAGTAATTGAAAATAAAAAAATAAAATAAAAAATATCAAATACTTTCTAATAAGAATAATAAAAGGCATATGTGCAATTGATTTTGTTTTTAATATAAAATTAATATGTGACATTTAAAACTATTCATAATAAAAAAAAAATCAATGTAGCTTTTTAATACAAACTAATATTGGTGCATATACATAAAAATATGTTAGTAACAAAAAAATCATTTTAATATAAGTATATAAAATGTCTCTATGGATTTGTTATGGAAAATATTTTAATGTCAACTATATGTATATTATATATTATTTCAAAATTGAGAAAATAAGTTTTAATAGTCAAAAATTTGGTCATCTTTAAGTATATGTTTTTCTATGGAAATCCAACAAAGATTTTTTGAACAAGTTTATCCACTCAATATAGCATCCAAAAATACAACTTAATCAATGAAAAATGACCATATATATAGAGAACTACTAAAATTAATTGGAATGTATCATGGAATGAGAATTTTTCACATTTTACACTCTAAAAAAATTGGCACCTGAAAATATTTAATCACTCTTAATTCATATTATATCTATATATTAATAATTAAATAACATTTTCTAATTTAATATATATATATATATATATATATATATATATATATATATATATAAAATAAAAATTAAATATATAACCTTCATACTTACCCATATCTATTTAAAATTTTGATATATTTTGATATTACAGTTGAGTGATCCACCCTACATGTGGCCAAAAATACAAGTTAGAGAAAGAACCATTGATATATTTTGATATTACAGATGAGTGATCCACCCTAAATGTGGCCAAAAATAAAAGTCAAAGAAAGTACCCTAAATGTGGCCAAAAATACAATTTAGAGAAAGAAACAACCAATGCAATATCCACTATGATTTTGGGGATTTTTCTGGTAAAATCCCAAAAACACACAAGCTAAACACACATAGAGACAATGCTCTGTTTCTCTCCTCAGGATCTTTTGCACAGGAAAGCTTTGATAAAAAAAAAAATTTCGAGAACAGAGTATTACATACCCACACAAATAGATTTGTATTCATTAAACATAAAATGCCTGATACATATTCATCCTCTTTCACTCAGAGGGATTTACAAAAAAAAATTCAACAACAAAAAGAAAATTACTCTGTCTCCTCCTGAGATTTTACACTGCTGTGTGTAAGAATCTCTTCTACATTCACTGCTGTAAAAACAGACTTCAACTACAGAAAAATTACTTTCACTGCTGTGTGGAAATTACACATATTTTTCTCACGCTGCTGCGTTTTTTTTTTTTTTTTACTTCGCACTGTTGTGCATTACAATACAATTACACTGCAGTGTGTATTCTCATTCGCACTGCTGCGTTCTTCCCTCTTCACTCTCATCAACACAACAAAAAAACAACATATATATATATATATATATATATATATATATATATATATATATATATATATATATATATATATATATATATATATCAACAATAAGAACTTACTTCACGTTTTCACTTCCCATGCTTCCGTAAAAGAAATAATAAAAATTAAATGCTTTTACCAACTATTACTTGAGCCCATACTCCCCCTGAAATAAAATTAAAAATTTCACCAAAACTCACCAACCCTCAGTAAATTGCATTTACTGTTTTACTGACATTTACCAGCGGTCAATAATGTAACTTTCACTTCACATAAAATTCATGTTGCAGGTCTATACTTAATCGTTGACTTCAATTGAATCGCATCGCAAAAGGCTATCGGGAGACTGAGACAAGTTGAGAGATGAGCGATCAGCAATGTGCGATAATATTGCATCGCTAAAACATATCGCATTTCAAGAGACAGGAGCATAACACGCGTAAAGCGAAACTTGCAATCTGCGATTTGATCGCATCGCAAAGGTAAGGAAAAATGGTTTGCTGCAGTTGAAATTATATTTCAACACTCCCCTTTAATTTCAACTGCTGGGTATTCAATCATACCCAAACATTTCCTCAAAAATTCAAAGCTTTTCTGGTCCAATGGCTTTGTCAGAATGTCTGCAACCTGTTCCTGAGTTCTGCAATGCTGTAAAATGATTTCTCCATTGTTCACCAATTCTCTGATGTAATGGAACCTTGTATCAATGTGTTTTGTTCGCTTGTGAAACACAGAATTCTTGGACAATGCAATAGTTGAGCTATTGTCACAAAAAATCACCGTTGTTGTTGCCTGCTCTTGGCATAAAATTCTTAACAGTCTCCTCATCCAAACCGCTTGACACGCTGCTGCTGTAGCTACCACGTACTCTGCTTCTGCTGTAGACAACGCCATGATTAGCTGTTTCTTGGACGCCCATGAAATTTCTCCTGAACCCATGTGAAAAACGTAACTGGATGTGCTTTTCCGATCATCCACACTTCCATCCCAATCGCTATCGGTGTAGCCAACTAAATTTGAACTTTCTGAAAAAGTATATAGAGTGCCAAATCTTTTTGTACCTATGACATACCTCAGAATTCTTTTTGCTGCTTGCCAATGTGCTTCTTTTGGCCTCTCCATGAATCTGGAAATCAAACTAACAACAAACATTATGTCAGGTCTAGTTGCAGTTAAATACATAAGGCTGCCAACTATGCTCTTATATAAGCTAGGATCAAAATCCTTGCTGCTGTCCTCTTTCCTGAGTTTTAATCCCATCACTGTGGGAGTGTCTGCTGCTTTGCATTCTTGCATATTAAATCTGCTCAACACTTCATTTACATATCTTGTTTGAGAGATAAAAATTCCATTTTCATTTTGATCTACTTCTATTCCTAAGAAGTATCTCAGCAAACCCATGTCAGTCATCTCAAATTCTTCTTTCATGACTGATTTGAAGTTTTCAATGAGGTAGTCATCATTGCCTGTAAAAATCACATCATCAACATACAAGACTACAATTAAAATCTTACCATCCTTTTCTTTGATGTAGATGGTGGGTTCTCCCTCACATTTGTCAAATTCATTTCCAGTAGATAGGAATCTATCCTACTGTACCACGCTCTTGGAGCTTGCTTCAACCCATAAAGAGCTTTCTTCAATCTGCACACTTTGTGCTCTTGGTCTTTCTTCTCATAGCCTAGAGGCTGCTCAATATAAACCTCTTCCTTTAACACTCCATTTAGGAATGTCGACTTCACATCCATTTGGTAGACTTTCCATTTGTTTTGTGCTGCTATGGACAGCACTGCTCTCACGGTTTCCATTCTTGCAACCGGTGCGAAAGTTTCCTCATAATCTCTCCCATACTACTGCTTGTATCCCTTGACAACAAGTCTTGCCTTGTGTCTTTCAATTTTTCCTTCAACATTGCACTTGGTCTTATAGACCCATTTAACTCCAATGAATTCTTTACCTTTTGGTAGCTCAACCAAATCCCATGTCTTGTTTCTTTCTATGGAATTCATCTCCTCATCCATAGCTTCTATCCATTTCTTATCTTTAATTGCCCCTTCGAAATGAATAGGATCATCAACATGACAATACAAGGGAAATAAGGAATTCATTCCTTCATTATAAATGTCACTTAAATTTCTAAACTTCTTACCTCTTTCACCTAGTGTGCAAGTGCTTGAAGATGCACTTGAATTTCCTCCTTGTGGTGTGCTTGGAGAAGCACTCTCATTTCTCCTCAAAGGTGTTCCTTGCTGTCCTTGTGTTGGCGCTGCTGTTTGGGGATGTATTTCAGCCATCTCTTCATCATCTTCGTCATAAGACAAACAGTTTTTAACATTAACTGTTTTCTCTATGCTTCATCCCAAGCTTCCTCCTCAATGAACTGAACATCTCTGCTCACAAAGAACTTCTTGGTAGATGGGATATACAACCTGTAAGCTTTGGATTCCTCACTGTATCCGATGAAGATACATTTCTCCCTTTTGCTGTCCAACTTCCTCCTTAGTTGATTAGGAATGTGTGCATAGGCCACACATCCAAAAAATTTCATGTGGGTGACTCCTTGCTTTCTCCCACTCCATGCTTCTTTCGGCACTTTGTTCATCATAGCTTTTGTAGGACACCTATTCAAGATATATACAACACAGTTTACGGCTTCATCCCAATAATCATTTGGCAAATGCTTTGCCTTCAACATGCTCCTTGCCATATCCATAATGGTCCTGTTCTTCCTTTCAACAACTCCATTTTGCTGTGGGGTGTACCTAGCTGTAAACTGTTTATGAATTCCATTTTCTCTGCAAAACGGTAGGAATTCCTTGGAGATATACTCACCTCCTCTGTCTGTTCTCAAAACTTTGATGCGCAGCCCTCTTTGATTTTCCACGAGTGCTTTGAAATTTCAGAATTTTTCAAACACTTCACTTTTATTCTTCAATAAATAAACCCAAGTTTTTCTTGTAAAATCATCAATAAATGTTAGAAAATATTGGCTGCCAGCTAAAGATGGGGTTTGCATTGGTCCACATAAATCTGAGTGGACAATTTCTAAGGGTGCTTTCGCCCTTAAGCTTTTCCCGCTTGGAAAACTTTCTCTATGTTGTTTCCCCAATATGCAACCTTCACAAAGGCTATCAGGTTTCTCTATCAATGGTAATCATCTTACCATCCCTTTTCTGCTCAACAAGTTAAGACCTCCAAAGTTGAGATGTCCAAATCTCAAGTGCCACAACCAATTTTCATCCTTTGGTTGGCTTTGGAAAGCCTCTTGGGTAACTGCTGCAATTTCTTCTTTGTTTTTCAACTCAACTCTTATTCTAAGAGGGAACATTATGTTCCTTGTCATCTTCACTTCAGCAATGCATCGCTTGCTGGGTGCTCTATCCATGATGGTGCATACATCATTCTCAAAGAAAACATTGTAACCTTTTTGAACAAGCTGTCCAATACTCAAGAGGTTACATCTCATTCCAGGGACATAGTAGACATCTGCTATGGTTTTCCTTTCACCTTGCTTTGTAAATATTTTAACTTCTCCTTTACCCATAACAGAAATTTTGCTATCAGTCCCAAGTGTGACTTGTGACTTCACACTTTGATCTAAAGCAGAAAACAGGGTTAAGTTTCCTGTCATATGGTTGCTGCAACCGGAGTCTAGAAACCATATATCTTCACTATTTGTTTCAGCCATGTTACAAGCTAACAATACATTATCTTGTATGAAATTTTCTCTAGTAATATTTGCATTAGATCTATTATTCACATCATACTTCTTCTTCCTACATTCACTGGCATAATGCCCATATTTTTTACAATAATAACATTGGACATTGGGTTTTTCATACCTTTGTCCTTGAACATGATGTTGTCCTCCTTGTTGGTTGCTTCCTTGACCTTGGTTCTGATTTGGATTGCTGCCTCTTCCTTGAGCATTCGTTGGGCTGTTCCTTCCACCTCTGTTCTGGCTTCTACCTCTCCCTCTCTTGTTTCCTCTGCCTTGACCTCTTCCTCTTCCAAAGGACATTTGGGTCTTGAAGGCTTGATCTAGAGATGAGTTTTCATTTCTAATCAACCTCTGCTCATGTGTGATCAGTGATGCATGAAGCTCATCAACTGAAAAGTTTGAGAGATCCTTTGTCTCTTCTATGGTGGTGACAATTACATGGAACCTTGAGGGTAGGCACCTCAATAGTTTCTCCACAATCCTCCTTTCTTCAAGGATCTCTCCATGAGATCTTATTTGTGTGACAAGGCCAATTACTTGAGTGAAGAATGAGTCAATATTGTCTGACTCCTTCATGCACAGGTTCTCAAAATCTTTCCTAAGCAACTGTAGCTTTGCTGTCTTCACTCTCTCCATTCCTTGATAGGTTGTTTTAAGAGTTTGCCATGCTTCTTTGGATGTCTTAGCTGCTGCTAACCTTGGAAACACGCTTCCATGCACTGCTTGATACAAGAAGAAAAGGGATTTTGAATCCTTCTTCTTGTAGCTCTTCAACAAATCCTTCTCTCCGTGAGTTAATCCATTAAACTCATTTTCATCTGCTGGTTATTCAAAACCATCCTCAACTATTTCCCATAAGTCTTGGGAAGCAAACAAGGCTTTCATTGTTATTGCCCAATAGTCCTAATTTTTACCATCAAATAATGGGAGTTGCATACCCATGCTATTGCTGGTGCTAGTGCCAACCATTCTTGCACTACTTGACTATGCTTCAAAATACAGTCAAGTATTTAAGAGAAATACCTTGGATACTTTTGCGTGAGACTTCACTTTGCTGGAGAAGTTGCTGTAGAAAGAATCCTTCCTTCAACTTCTTTGACACCTTCAAAGAGCCTGGACAAGCTCTGATACCACTGTTGGGGATTTTTCTGGTAAAATCCCAAAAACGCACAAGCTGAACACACACAGAGACAATGCTCTGTTTCTCTCCTCAGGATCTTTTGCACAGGAAAGCTTCGATAAAAAAAAAATTCTGAGAACAGAGTATTACATACCCACACAAATAGATTTGTATTCATTAAACATAAAATGCATGATACATATTCATCATCTTTCACTCAGAGGGATTTACAAAAAAAAAATTCAACAACAAAAAGAAAATTACTCTCTCTCCTCCTGATTTTTCTCACGCTCCTGCGTTTTATTTTTTTTTTACTTCGCATTGCTGTGCATTACAATGCAATTACACTGCCGTGTGTATTCTCATTCGCACTGGTGCGTTCTTCCCTCTTCACTCTCATCAACACAACAAAAAAACATTACATATATATATCAACAATAAGAACTTACTTCACGTTTTCACTTCCCATGCTTCCGTAAAAGAAATAATAAAAATTAAATGCTTTTACCAACTATTACTTGAGCCCATACTCCCGTTGGCTGAAATAAAATTAAGAACTTCAACAAAACTTACCAACCCTCAGTAAATTACATTTACTGTTTTACTGACATTTATCGAATCAATAATGTAACTTTTACTTCAGTACTTAATCGTTGACTTAAATAAAATTAAGAACTTCAACAAAACTTACCAACCCTCAGTAAATTACATTTACTGTTTTACTGACATTTATCGAATCAATAATGTAACTTTTACTTCAGTACTTAATCGTTGACTTGAATTTGATCTCATCGCAAAAGGCTATCGGAGACTGAGACAAGTTGAGAGATGAGCGATCAGCGATGTGTGATAATATCGCATGGCTAAAACATATCGCATTTCAAGACACAGGAGCATAACTCGCGTAAAAGGAACTTGCGATCTACGATTTGATCGCATCACAAAGGTAAGGAAAAATGGTTTACTGTAGTTGAAATTATATTTCAACATATGATGCAAAGGCAAGGTGATGCAGGCAAGGTTGATTGTTGAAATTTCTCAAATTTGGACCATCAAACCAGAATGCGAGATTTTTTTTTAACAATTACAAGAAATTAACTATTCCCAAAAAAAATCCATGATTAAATGTGAAATAGAATAATCCAATTCTAACAAATCTATAGATCATAGCATCCATCTTTGGATAAGACCAGTAGTAGAATTCCATATCAATTCATAAAATCCATTTTTGAATAAAATCATAAATAGAGTTATATTATCATGTTGGAACGTATCCATTGTCGCCAGAACGAAGTAGAAAAGCAGTCTTGTAATAAAGTAACCAAATAAAAAGTCTACAAATAAGTACGGAACATTAAATAGTTATGTACAAATGTGATTATAGTAGCTATTCAAGCTGGCGAAGGCCACTTCCAAAACCCTCATCCAAAATTGGATAAGATGTGTAAGGCTGGGTTTCCTAATAGAAAATGGGGAATTCTTGGGTTATTCTCACTCCCTAATCACATTATTTGTTAAATGGATTATAACGTTTATAAATAAATCAGATATAAATCATTGAATTCAACATACTTAAATTACTATTACAATTCATAAATAGGAAACAATATCTAGATTGACACCTAGAGAGTCATGCTGATAACATGTATGTAAATCATACAATATGGAAACATTACTAAGTTACTTTTAACACCCTGACATGGAACCATTATTTCCAACATCCTCTCTTTGGTTATATGTAGAAAACACCCATACAACAATAATAAATCTTTGATATGATCATCATTAGCATTTATATCAACTCTGAAATCTCAGGTTTCCACTCTTTTCTTCTTTACACTTTCCAGCTTCCACTAGATGCATTCAAGACATAACTGCTTCAAACCATAGTTGATGTACTTTGCAGAATTGAAGCTTCTCAACAGTGGGGAGCACAAACTATGACTATTGATAATGCCAACTATGACTATTGATAATGACATCTTATGGTAATGCCACCCTGTGTTGAATCCACAACAGTGATCTAAGATAGCATTCTGTACAGAATTCAAAAGACAATTCTACAACTTCACCTTTTAACCTTGGTATAAAATAACCAGTACTAATGCTCCCTCAACACAACATCAATTTATTGAATAATTAATTATTCTTTGTGGTTCTCCATTATTTAATTTTTATTCACCAAAATAAACACCAATACTATATCTCACACGTCTTTTCTTTTTAACACAACAGGGACATGAAATTAATGTAAACAAAATCACCATTTCCTGGCAGTGATCCACAGAGACAGTTGTTGTGAGCAAATGCAGCAGCCAGAAAATATCGAGTGGTTTCTCTTCAGCAATCTTGCGACACAAATTATTATATCTGAAATTTACATGCTGCAATTTTTTTCAAGCCCCAATATCTCTGCAGTGAGCCTGCGAGCGTAAGAAACACAGAAAACGTGAATCCAACGGGACGCATCTCACATCCAGGATCCAAGACCCTGCTCTTCGCCGCCGTGGTATTTTGAGCAATGCTACCCAGCGCGTATCTGAAAGTTCCTGGGCGTTGACGGGTGTATGTAGGCAATCCCCCATGCAGAGCAGCGAGGCCACATGTGGAATTCTTCCCATCTACAAATCAGATCTGCATCATAAGAGCATAATTAATAACGTGGAGATGACATTGACTATTCATCCAGATTGTCCAAACCAGTTCCTGGCCATTCTTGATCATAAATAGGCGTTGGAACTTTTTAATGCGTCAAAAATCTGAGAATCGTTCCACTTCAAAGAAGAAATCGGGAAAATCAGCATCGACGAAAAAAACTACATGAAAACACGAAATCAAGTCCATGGCATCATGTTTTTTGAACAAATGTTGGCCTACTTTAGATAAATTAAATAATGCAACAAGAAAATTAAACAATCACAATAAGAAGTGCTTATTCATTTCCACCAGCCGCCGAACTCCTACGCTACAGAACTTGATGCCATTTTGTGGTACATTGAGTCTGTACGGGTCTAGATAACAATGAGGAGCTAATCGAGACACTCAGACTCACGATTCAAGATTCAACAACATAAAACTCGATAGCCCATCAATGAATCTCAGCCTTATGGCTCTGATAACATATAACTCATCAAATTTTGATATTTTTATTGATCATAATAATTATTAATATATTGGAAATGAGAAAAAACGTTCAAATTAACGCTTCAATACACTATAATATCCTGTAAAGTCCACGAGACAAATTAACACCTCACTACACTATAATATCCTGTAAAATTGCGAGACCAATTAACACTCTCTCCACTATAATATCCTCTAAATTCCATGAAACACATGATAGAAAATATTCCTGAAATCCATTATTTTCCAATTCTACCCATTTCAATTTGCGATGCAACTACGAAGTTACAACAAACGATTACAATTACAAACTTCTCGCCCATTGTAATGCTGGAATCATGATCCACGATTCTTATACCACTCCGAGCTTTCTTCGAACCCCTTTAGGGAAAACCCATTATAAAACACATCCATTTACTGAACAGAACTCTGAATTTCAGGAGCACCGGTCAGATTTTATATAAATGAGAATATGAGTTGGCTCCATTGAAGTCATGAAAATTGTGTGAATTGGTTTGCCTTGGTCGTCGGAAATGGTATGGTGAGGCGCACCAAACACATGATGTCCTTATTTCCGTGGTAAAATCATGCGTTCTCGATGGAACAATTGACACTGCGGTGAGCACAAAATTGCCCCTACAATCTTTCACTGACAATCATGATTTTGGCACGTACCTCTCTGATTTCTAAGCACCACTATAAACACATGTACATAAGCATCCCAAAATATATGTTGATGGTTAGTTTGTGAATCTCTAAGAATTTTTAAATGTTTGTTCTTATTACGATTGCAGCCTAATTTAGCCTAATTTATCTGTTGGAGGAAAATGGGGACTAGCAATTTTTCCCAACGCCTGGCTAGTATACAGCCCCGGGCCGTCGCCTCTCTTTTATCGTTAGAGCGATTAGACAATTAAAACACTCTCGGTTGCAGTGAAATATCCCCGTTACCATATAGTTAAATATTATATTTTTATTTTGTTGCACATTTACATTCGAATTTGAGTTTACACCAAGTGGCGTTTCTGGAAATAGAGGGCGGACATCCATAAAAATGCTTTGCACTCGAAAGACCCCAAAAATTAAAACATGATATAGAACCCTCAAAATCCAATCTAATATAAATAAATTTTTAAATTATCTCTACCGCCTGCACATGTAAGTTAAGAACCAATGAGAGTGATTATTAATACAGTTGACGTTTAAGGATTTATTACATAATTATTGTTGTGTTTTATTTAAAAATACGTTTATATCCCTATGATAAAGCATAATGTGCATCAAAAAAATTAATGTAAGTCCTGCTGTGCAAAAGTTTTGTTGCCCATGTACCATAATATGCATCAAATTTATTACTGTAAGTCCTTTTACTTAAACTCTGTAAGTCCTGCTGTGCAAAAGTTTTGTTGCCCATGTACCATAATATGCATCAAATTTATTACTGTCTGCTGTTCAAAAGTTCAGTTGCCCATGTACCATAATATGCATCAAATTTTTTATTGTAAGCCCTGCGGTGAATAAGTTTAGTTGCTTAGCAAAATAATTAATCATATATATATCGAATGTTTTTAATCTTATTTTTATTATAGTATTATTGTAATAGTCAAATATAGTTATTTATACGTATGATATTTATATATTAAATTAAGAGGAATAAAACTGGTTATGAAAAATGAAATTATGATTAATTTAATAAAATTTGTTATGGAAAATGAAATTATGATTTTGAGTTTACTAAATACTAATATAGATATATATTTAACTTCATGTTTATTGAATTTATTTTAGTAATTTTTTGCATTTAGTAAAAGATTTGTATTTTTAAAGATTTGATCAATTTGAATGTTTGGTAAATTGGAAGTTAATATGAACTTTTTCTAGATTTGACGTTAAAAATAAGTTGTAAATTTTTTAATTTTAGTTCAAAAATTTTGAAAATAACAAAGCCTTTTGATTTTATTTAATATGTGCTAAATATTATTAATCATATTTCATATATTCAAAGTAGATGGGTAGATGTTTATCCATAAGTTTCAAATTCAAAAATCTCAAATTAAAAAGTTACAAAAACTTGTATATTTTATTTTTACCAGACAATCATAGTAAAGAATAATTAGTGCCATATAGTGTAGTTAGACTAAAATTTTCAAATATGAATACATTTTAAATATTTTATTTCAAAATATTGAAAATAACAAGTTTAAGAATTTTTAGGTTACTTTGATGAAAACATTGCATTAACCTTTTTGTTAGGGATTAGGAATTCCCTCAATGATTAGTATGAGGTTTAGGCTCTTCTTCAAGGCCTAATGATAGCTCATGAATAAAGTACCCCCATCTTTTATAGAAGACCTTAACTCTGGTACCTGAAAGACATGCTTTTAAAGGGTAACTATGGGAAAATTAAATAAATTCAAATCTTATGAGATCAATTATAGTCTAGAACAACACAGTCAATTAGCTAATTATTTGTCTAACTCAAGTGCATGGTTAGCACAAGGATTAACTATCAATTACACCACATCATGTTGCAAAGGAAACTTCGTAAGGAAGATCATAGATGAATAATTATGATGGAATGATTTCGATAATAAAATTCGGATTCAACATTAAGCTGCATTTAATTTATTTGTAAATAGTCTACAAAGACATGTGGTTGCTTTGACTCGTTGTACATGTAAATTCATAACACTAGATATCCTAAATGGGACCAGATCTTTGCCTTTGGCAAAGACACACTTCAATTAGCTCCCGCTATTGAGATTTATGTATGGGATGGAAGCAATTCAAGGGATGACTTCCTTGGGGGAGTCTTCTTTGATCTCTCGGAGGTTCCAACAAGAGTTCCTCCAGATAGCCCCTTGGCACCTTCATGGCTTAGGTTGCAACATGATGGTAGAGTCAAAGGTGATATTATGCTTACAGTTTGAATGGGAACACAGATAGATGAAACATTCCTAGAGGCTTGGCAGTCTATACAAGAGGTATGATTAATACAAGATCAAAAGTATATTTGTCCCCAAAATTATGGTATCTGAGGGTCAATGTACATGAAGCCCAAGACTTGTAGATTCCTGAAAAGATAAATTTTCCTGAGCTCAATGTGAGGGTGCAGATGGGTATACGGGTTTTGAGGACGAGAACTTCTAATTCTATAACCTTGTCAAGCTGATTTTGGAATGAAGGTTTGATCTTTGTAGCATTTGAACCGTTTGAGGAACAACTTGTGTTATTGGTTGAGGATCGACCTAGTAGCAGTGGTAACAAGGATGTGGAGGACTTAGGCCAAACCAGAATTGCACTAAATACAATTGAAAGGATACTAGATTACAGTATGGTAAGCTCAAGGTGGTTCAATTGAGAAAAAATAAATGGAGAACTAGATATTAAGTATAATGGAAGAATTCATCTCCGCTTGCATTTTGATGGGGGATATCATGTAATGGATGAGGCTACCCATTTAAGCAGTGATTTATGGCCAACGTCTAAACAATTATGGAAACCATTTATAGGTGTGCTCAAATTGGGAATTTTGGGAGCCAAAAACATGTTACCTATGAAAACCGAAGGAGGAAGAGGTACAACAAATGCCTACTATGAAGCAAAGTATGGGTATAAATGGGTTAGAATGAGAATAATTATTGATAGATTTGACCTATGCTGGAATGAGCAATACACATCGGAAGTTTATGACTCATGCACTATTCTGACCTTAGGGGTCTTTGATAGTTGGCACATCTACATGAACAACTCAGGTAAGAAGTCTTCAGTGCTCAAAGATGTTCTCATTGGCAAAGTTTGGATTCACATTTCAACACTAGAAAGCAATCGATTTTATAGAAATTCCTATCAATTTTTTCTTGTCCTTCGTTTTGGTGTGAAAAAAATGGGAGAAATTGAACTCATTGTTCATTCCATGCTAAAATGGAAAAATGAATGAAGCTCTATTTTCAAAGTTTTTTTCTCTTACATAATATTTAATATCTAGATAATGAGTGGAATGAGTTTGCATTTCTTTCGTAATCTTTAAGAGCCACTAGAAGATGCTCTGTATGAATAGCTTGAAACTGTCTTCTTAGATATAGGTTCAAATGAAGTTGTGCATGGTCTTGTTTATCAGTCTAAAAGGGGCATGGTAACATACTTTTACATGTCAAAGTCACGTGCTTGTTTCAGCCTTTGTTTAAGTCAAGAATCACCACCTTGCTACATGTTCACCAACTTGTTGCTATCATGGACACATATAAGATGGATTCCTCTAGATCGCAAGATCCTTATACATAATGAGGTTGTGCAAGAAATGACTGGGCTCTTAGAGGTAAAATTCATATTCAACATTAAGCTACATTTAATTTCTTTGTAAACCATCTACGAAGACATGCAGTTGCTTTGATTGCTTGTACATGTGAATTCATAACATTGTATATCCTAAATGGGACCAGATCTATGCCTTTGTCAAAGATACACTTCATTCAGCTCTTGCTAATCAAATTTATGTATAGGATGGAAGCAATTCAAGTGATGACTTCCTTGTGGGATTCTGCTTTGATCTCTCGGAGAATCCAAAAATAGTTCCTGCATACAACCCTTTAGCACCTTCATGGTTTAGGTTGGAAGGTGATGGTAGATTCAATGGTGATATTATTATTATAGTTTGGATGGGAACACAGGCAGATGAAACATTCCAAGAGGCCTGGCAATCTGATAGAGGAGGTATGATGAATAGAAGATCAAAAGTATATTTTTCCCCAAAATTATGGTATCTCAGGGTCAATGTAATTGAATCCAAAGACATGCATATTCTTGAAAAGACAAATTTTCGTAAGCTCAAAGTGACGGTGCAACTGGGTATACAGTTTTTGAGGACTAGTACTTCTAATTCTGGAACTTTATCCAGCCAATTTTGAATGAATATTTGATATTTGTAGCAGTTGAACCATTTGAGGAACAACTTGTGTTATTGGTGGAGGATTGACCTAGTTGCGGTGGTAACAAGGATGTGGAGGAATTAGGGAAAATCAAAATTTCATTAAATACAATTGAAAGGAGACTAGATTACAATATGGTAAGCTCAAGGTGGTTCAATTAAGAAAAAGTAAATGGAGAGCGAGATGTTAAGTACCATGGAAGAATTCATTTAGTTTGTGCTTTGATGGGGGATATCATGTAATGGATGAGGCCGCCCATTTAAGCAATGATTTACGGCTAACCGCTAAACAGTTATGGATACCATATATATTTGTGCTTGAATTGGGAATTTTGGGAGCCAAAAACATGTTACCTATGAAAACCAAAGGAGGAAGAGGTACAACATATGTGTACTATTTAGTAAAGTATGGGCGGAAATGGGATAGAACGAGAACATTTATTGATAGATTTGACCCAATTTGGAATGAACAATACACATGGGAAGTTTATGATCCATGCATTGTTATGAACTTAGGGGTCTGTGATAGTTGGCACATCTACATGAACAACTCAGATAAGAAGTCTTCAGCGCTCAAAGATGTTCACATTGGAAAAGTGTGGGTTCACATTTCAACACTAGAAAGAAATCGAGTTTATATAAATTATTATCCATTGTTGGTTCTCTATCATTCTGATGTGAAAAAAATGGTAGAAATTGAACTCATTGTTCATTCCATGCTAAAATGGAAAAATGAATTAAGATATGTTTTCTGAGTTTTCTTCTCTTACATAATATTTAATAGCTATATAATGAGTGGAATGAGTTTGCATTTCTTTCGTAATGCTTAATAGCCACTAGAAGATGCTCTGTATGAATAGCTTAAAAGCATATTATTAGATACAGGTTCAAATGTAGTTATGCATGGTCTCGTTTATGAGTCTAAAAGGGGTAGGGTAACAAAGTTTTACATGTCAAACTCATGTGGTTCTTCCATCCTTTGTTTAAGTCGGGAATCACCAGCTTTCTACATGTTCACCAACTTGTTGCTATCATGGACACATACAGGAGGGATTCTGCTGGACCGCGAGATCATTATAAATAATGAGGTTGTGTAGGCATTCACTGGGTTCCTGGAGGATATCTCTTCTTAATACTTGAAATCTGTATTAAAAGTTATTATTCATTTGCACCACATCATGTTGCAAAGGAAACAAGTAAGGAAGATCATAGATGAATAATGATGATGGAATCATTTTGATAATAAAATTCGGATTCAATGTTAAGCTACATTTAATTTCTTTGTAAACAATCTACAAAGACATGTGGTTGCTTTGACTGGTTGTACATGTGAATATACAATCTACTTGCATTTTGTTAGCTTGTATTTTTGACATGTATTATTTATGGTTGGACTGTCTTAAATGTGTTTATAGTCAGTCGCAAGAAATAATACACTGCACAAAACGGAATTCTCATTCCAAACACTCGACTCATGATTGGTATGTATAAGAAGAATAGGAAGAGCAAGGTAGAAAATGGGAAATATCTAGGCACATAATTAAAAATTAGTAACAAATTGCTTTTAAATCTCGTCTTCTCGTTCTTGCTCCTCCTTTGGATAATCTTCATCCTCAATGGTATCAACAATCCTTGGTTGTGTTTCCTTTATTTCATCAATCGCGACCGGCTAGATTCAAATACTCAAGATCCTCTCACAAGTTGGAAAACAAGGAGCAAGTGAAAGAGGCCCAGAAAGAAGAATGATCAAGTTGCAACCACGATAAAAAGAAGAGAAACTCATGGCGGGTGAGAGTAGATGAAGTAGGGAAGCTTTTGCTTTATCCATTAAAAGGCCTCAGAAGATCATTTTTAGGATCCTTGGTGTCATCCTTAAAGCATGCTCAACAATCCTCTCTAGGATACGTTTCTAGATGTCACAGGCGTGTGTTAAATATAACTCGATTGAGGTCCTGTGATTCTCATTCCGATGAGTCAAATACTCTAGAATTTAGTTATAAATATATGAAAATTTTGCTTGAAAGCAATAATTCCCCACGAATTAAATTCCCTTCAAGAGAATTGAGAAGCGACATAGTGACATTTATTCATTTGACATATTGATGGGTCACATGACAATAATTTTCGATCCTGGACCACGATATAAATGCCTGATTATTCACATGGTGGTTTCCTGGTGCATTTAACCATAGATTGTGACTAGTATTAGGAACATAGTGCCCTATTATTCATACAACATGTTTTTGGTACACTCGATAGCATGTGTGTGCCTACAATCAACAAATAAGTGGTTGAAAGTGACAATTTATATACTTGAAATATTAATACATAGTATTTTAGGTTATCTGGTTTGTTAGGATTGATTATCCCTTGTAAGATAATTTGGGTGTTTTTGAGCTTTCTGAGAGAAGACTTGTGTATTTTAGTTTTGGTAGTACTTTTTTTATGGGAATTCTTTCCATTGTTTATTTCAAACTTCATTTAATAATTTTCTAGGAAAAATTTGCAAAGGTGCATAGGACTAAAGAAGAATTGAGATTGGTATAGAAGAGTAATTATAGCAACTCTTGGTCTGTTAATGTATAACCCCTTGTTTTTATCATAGAGGTAAGTGTGTCCTATAAGAATGATGACAAGAAAAGTAATTGTGGAGGTGCGAGATGCAAAGAACCTCATGCCAAAGGATGGAGAGGGATCATCAAGTCCATTTGTGAAGGTTGATTTTTGTGAAAGCACAAGCGTACAAAGACAAACTATAAGGATCTGAATCCTACTTGGAATGAGAAATTGGAATTTACTGTAAGTGATACATCAACAATGATTCACGAGGAACTCGAAATCGATGTTTGCAATGATAAGAAAAGAACTATGGGTAGACGTCGTCATTTTTTGGGAAAAGAGAAGTTCCTAGAAGGCTCCACCAGAAAAAGCACCACAAGCTGAATCACCTCCACCTACAGAAGATAAGACTACTGAAACAGCCACGAAGCCCCAAGAAGTATAAAAAGTGGATCACCTAGTAGCAGTAGCAATGCATCATTTGGAGAGACCAACCATGGCCTAGCCCTCAATCATGACTACAAAATATTTCATGAAGGATTTGGGCAGTTCTTATCCAGGCCACAATGAGAGGCATACTTATTATTTGGTTAAGAAAATGGCATGTCTTTTTGTAAGAATTGTGGAGGCAAGAGCACTTCCATCTAGAAATTCTACAGGTAATGCTCTATTTTGAGATTTATTTTCACACTATACTGTAATAAAAAAATTCAGCCATGCATAGAGAAATATTGTATGCTAGGATGGTTCCTCTATTGATGATATTTAGCATTCTTTAGAAAATTAAATTCAGGTTGCAAGGAGTTTTCAAGTAAATTGTAATAGACTGTAGTTAGTTTCCAAATTAGCGATGAATTTTGATCTCCATATGACACTAGAATAGTCACTTTAAGACAATATTTCAAATCTATGAACATGGGTAAATTTTCTAGAGATGTCATAAGGGATGGAATTTTCTAGCTTAGGGTGTTTCTCATTGTTTATTTTTCAAGAAAATAATATTCTTAGTTAATACAGTTCATGCTGAATGATTCAAACTCTTGTTCCCAAATAGGTAAATTATAGGTATTTTCTTGGCTTGATATTATTTAGAGATGCAATGATGTTCATTATGTTAGTAAGAATTTTGGCATGGTAAGGACTCCATAGGGCTACGAGAGTTGGCTAAATTATTGTCCCTATGCATTTGTTTCTTAGAATCTAGGCATAATGTGTGAGTTTCCATTCTAAAAAACACTTGTGGAATAGTTCATAGTTTGGTAAGTTTATTTTTGGTTCCGAAATATTTGTTTGTTATAGGGTATGTAGGTTATCCATTTGTAAAAATGAGAGTGGGAGGAAAAATTGTTCGAACACGAAAATTTCATAACACTGCATATCCTGAATGGGAGCATATCTTTGCCTTTGGCAAAGACATACTTCAATCAGCTCCTGCCATGGAGATTTTTGTATGTGATGGAAGAAATTCATGGGATGACTTCCTTGGGGGAGTCTACTTTGATCTCTTGGAGGTTCCAACAAGAGTTCCTCCAGACATCCCGTTGGCACCTTCATGGCTTAGGTTGGAAGGTGATGGTAGAGTCAAAGGTGATATTACGCTTGCAATTTGGATGGGAACACAGGTAGATGAAACATTCCCAAAGGCTTGGTAGTCTGATACATGAGGTATTAGGAATACAAGATCAAAAGTATATTTATCCCCAAATTATGGTATCTAAGGGTCAATGTAATTGAAGCCCAAGACTTGAGATTCTTGAAAAGATAAATTTTCCTGAGCTCAAAGTGAGGGTGCAGTTGGGTATACAGGTTTTGAGGACTAGAACTTTTAATTCTAGAACCTTGTCAATCCCATTTTGGAATGAAGATTTGATCTTTGTTGCAACTGAACCATTTAAGGAACAACATATGTTATTGGTTGAGGATCGACCTAGTAATGGTGTTAACAAGGATGTGGAGGACTTAGGCCAAACCAAAGTTTCACTAAATCCAATTGAAAGGAGACTAGATTACCGTATGGTAAGCTCAAGGTGGTTCAATGGAGAAAAAGCAAATTGAAAACCAAATGTTAAGTATCATGGAAGAATTAATCTATGCTTGTGTTTTGATTGGGGATATCGTGTAATGGATGAGGTTGCCCATTTAAGGAGTGATTTAAGGCCAACTGCTAAACAGTTATGAAAACCATCTATAGGTGTGCTTGAATTGGGAATTTTGGGAGCGAAAAACATGTTACCTATGAAAAACAAAGGAGGAAGAGGTACAACAGATGCCTATTGTGTAGAAAATTATGGGAAAAAATGGGTTAGAATGAGAAAAATTATTGATAGATTTGACCCAAGCTAGAATGAGTAATACAGAGGGGAATTTTATGACCCGTGCATTGTTCTAACCTTAGGGGTCTTCGATAATTGGCACATATACATGAACAACTTAGATAAGAATTCTTCGTCACTCAAAGATGTTCTCATTGGAAAAGTGTGGATTCACATTTCAACACTGGAAAGCAATCGAGTTTATAGAAATTCCTATCCATTGTTGGTTCTCCAACTTTTTGGTGTGAAAAAAAAGGGAGAAATTGAACTCTCAGTGCGTTTTTCCTGCTCTTCTTTTCTTGATGTTGTTCATATTTAATCTCAACCATTATTTCCTAAGATGAATTATTTGCATCCCTTGAGCCTAAGTCAGCAAGACATGTTAAGAAACACAGCAATGAAGATTGTTGGATTGAGAAAAGATCATGTTGAACCACCTTTAAGACAGGAATTAGTGAAATATATGTTGGATACAAGATCTAATATGTGGAGCAAGAGGAGAACTAAGGCTAATTGGTTCAGAATTATGAATGTTCTCAATCGAGTTGCATTTCTTTCTAAATGGGTTGATGATATATGTTAGTGGAGGAATCCCATAATAATAATTTTAGTGCATTCTGCTTCCTTGTCCTGGTTTGGTGCCCATAACTCATTGTACCAACAGTTGTCTCCTACATTTTTCTCATTGGTGAATGGCCCTATAGGTTTTGACCTAGGATGTCACTGCACATGGATACACGAATTTCCCATGTAAATGTCGTTGATCACGACGAACTTGATGACGAATTTGATCCATTACAGATCTCTGAGGCTTCTAAAATTGTTACAACGAGATATGATCAATTAAGGATTTTGGCTGCAAGGATATAGACTGTATTGGGTGATTTTGATACACAGGGGGAGAGAATTCAAGCTTTTCTTACTTGGATAGATCCCTATTCTACTGACATTTTCATTGCTATAAGTTTCATTATCTCATGTATGTTGTACATTGTTCATTTAACCATAGATTGTGACTAGTATTAGGAACACAGTGCCCTATTCTTGATACAACATGTTTTTGGTAAACTCGATAGCAATTGTGTGCCTATAATCAACAAATAAGTGGTTGAAAGTGACAATTTATACTTGAACTATTAATCAAGAGAATTTTGCAGGAACCATGTGACCATTATTGAGGGTTTCTTTGACAAATTACCTAGTAAAGGAAATAAACCCCAGCTGCCTCCAAGCTTGTGAAGCAGAAAGGAAAATCCTGGGAAACTGTCGCTTCTAACCATTGAAAGGAAAACCCTATTAACGTAGAAATTGTACCTGAGAATGAATGATGGAGCAAAAAATTAGTCGATAAGTGGATGTGGCATCAAGGCAGTCGCAAATAGCCTGCAATCCCAAGAAGAAGAGGTCATTGGAGCATTGATGAGCTTATTGTTTATAGATGGAGTTGCAGAGTGAAACCCTCCCATCACAAACACTCGGAATGAGAGACTGAAGTGAGGGTTAGGTCGACCAGTTTCAAAAGACACCACAAACAACTAATGTGAGGCTCCCAAATGAGAGGAAGATGATCCTACCGAATTGTAACTGAAAATTCTTGTACTTTTTTATCCATTGGTAGAGGTTATTTGAATCGTCTAACATCAAAATCAACGTCTCACAACAACACATGTAGCATGGGAGAGACTTATTTTGGAGGAACGCCTTGCGATGTAAGATTGATTATTTATAATAAGCAATTCTTACCCATTCCATAATCCAATGAACACTAACCTCTTCATTAAAAAAAATTAACACTTTAAAAAAAAAAAAAAAATTAGTAACATGATTAAACTTTACACTTTTCAAAAATATTTCAACATTATGTAAACTATTTGAGGATCTATATCAACTAATTTATGTCAATATCTTTTTTTTGTAAGCTGCGGTAGATCTATTATTTACAAACAAGAAGTGCAAATACAAAACTCAGGAGTCTCAACCTGCCCCGGAGGGAAACCAGATCTGTTGACTCCTGTAATCCGCGAGTTCAAAATCATAACATTCTGAATAGAGTTTACTAACATACTTTAGCAACCTGTTTTTTCCAAAATTGTTCCATCCATCTATCAACCCCTCAGCACTATATATTAACAGCCAAGAGTAGTGTTTCCTTGGGCCAGTCTCACTAATTCTTTCAAAAACTAACAAGACAAAACAAAAGAAAACAGAGGAACCTGGACTTTTATATTTCTGCATGAGCTTTACCAGCGTGGTCAACTTTGCTGGACTGCATCGCTTTCAGCATATCCTTGATCTCCATGAGATGAATGTTCTGTTGTTTAACCAGATCTTCAACCTTGGCTGTCTCCTGCTTCGCCGCAGCCGTATCTTGAGCCATCTCCACCATTTCTGCCGCCACCTGCTCCATAGCCTTGGCCAGGAGATGTTTCAGCACCCAATAGGTATGGAGAGCACGGCGGTACAAGGTGAGCCTCCCTCTTGTGTTCCCAGGGTCAGGAAGCTGTAACGACCAGTCGTTCATTTCGGGATCTGACGGCTCCTCGCGAACCTGATCCTCCATAGCTTCTATGATATTCCGAATGTGCGGATTTGAGTCATAGTTGTAAGCTTGCTCGGCTTCATTCAGTGCCGAGTCGATGGTGCGCTGTCTGCGTTTCTTCCTCGTCTGGCTACTAGTTCCTTCCTCATTGTTAGCGGATTTTCTGGGCCTCCCTCTTCCCCGCTTCTTCTGCCTATTCTGATTCTCTTTCTCCCTTCCTTGCTGCGGGTGACGGCTACACTGCCCTTTTTCGTTGCGTTTCCCTCTGTTTCCCTTTGCCTGACTGTAATCCTTTTCCTCAGAACTCTCAATTTCAATTTCTACTCTACCTTGAGCCATATTGCGATCTTGCGCTGTCCCTTTCCCCTGAAAGCCAGAATTGCCCCGGCTCTCTGTCATGCTTGCACTTTGAAATCTCTGATTCCTGGTTCTTTGCCAAATTGGCTCTGCCCTCTCGTCTTTTCTACTTCTGGTTATTCCTCCTCCGCATCGTCTTATAGCCCTCTCAGCTCCTTTGGTTTGATGATGGGATAACCGTCCACATCTCTTGTCACGTCGCCTCCCACTAATACGATTTAATTGGGAAATCAATTTTTGCTTTGGGCCTCGTCCTTGCCATACATTCAAAACATTAATTACTACTGACATGGTACTACGATCACCTGGCTTCTGACCTTTCTTACTTGCCGTCGTAGCGAGCCTATCTCGCCTGTTGCTTCTCCACGCGTGAATGTAATTACCTCTGTTCCTCATGATGATTATCATTAACAATCAACTGCTTGAGACCGTCCCATTTCGCCAGCTCAGCCTGAGTTTGCCAGCCGTCGTCTATGCGTTCTGTGGTTTCTTTACACCCCCAGTTCGCTAGGCAGTCAGCAGGTTGATTTCCTTCCCTTCTGATATGCGAAACTATTTTATAGTCAATTTCTTTTAGTAATTCAGCTATATCCTGGATTATACTTGCACTTCTCCAGCTTGTGGCAACCTTGTCCCAGTTCTTCCCTTGAATTAGTTTTTTTAACGTATCCACTACTAAGGTGGAATCCCCTTCAATTTCTAGCTTCATGTAGCCAAGTCTTCTAGCAATTTTAATCCCCTGGTAAGCCGCCATAAACTCGGCCTCGTTGTTGGCCATTGTACCCCCGTAATCCGCGTATATCCATTCTGCTCCTCCTTGTCCATTTCGAAAAATACCGCCATAACCCGCTGGACCTGGGTTTCCCTTAGCAGCCCCATCGAAATTTAGTTTCATAAATCCCTCCGAAGGTTTTTGGTACTTAACTGGGCTCTGAGTCACCATATGTTGTTGTGGTTGCTTTGTTTGCGGATAAATCATCCCTTGCTCTAAGTTCAATCTCTTTAAAACTATCATCTCAGTTTCGGAGGTTTTCCAATCTTCCTCATTCCAGTTCTCTGCTAAGATTGATTCCCTGACTTGCTTTAAGGTCATCTCCCATAAATCCTCAGGGTTAGAGGCTTTGCCCTTGAAAATACGGCTGTTTCTCTCCTTCCACAGGTTCCAGACATTAAACCCTGCAACTATGCTCCAAGCTCTTCCCACGATTTTGCTGTTAAATTGGCCTTCCCCCCTTTCTATCAGGGTTTGAATGATATCTCGTTGGTTCCTTTCTGAGGACGAGAAAAGATTTCTTGTGTTTTCCCATTGGAATTGGGCTACCTGGCAGCCAATGAGGAGATGTTCCTGGTCTTCCTCTCCCGCATTGCAAAGACAACATCTTGAAGGTCCGGAGAAACCTCGTTTTTGAATTCTATCCCAGGTTAATATCCGTTTCCTCCCTATCAACCAAGCAAACATTTTTATTTTAGGCCACCATTTTGTTTTCCATAGCTTTTTCCATTGTAGGTTTTCCTCCTCTTGCTCCACCTGCATTTGTATTTTGTAGGCTTCTTTTATATTAAATGTTCCTTTTGTTTCTTTGCCCCAGCGGAGGATGTCTCTACCTTCTCTCCTTTTTATCTGCCTCGAATCTATTTCCTTTTTAAAGCTGGATCTTTGTTCTTCTGTGGTGTTCTCTGCCCATTCCTCCATCGATTTCCATCTTCGCCACTCCCCATCTCTTTGTTCTTCATCCCAATAATCTGTCACTGTAGTGAGGTTGCTCGCAACTCCTTCTCTATATAATCCTCTCAGATTTTGATTGTTTATGAGTTTTTCCCTCTGCTGCCAAGCTTCGTTCCAAAAATTCGCTACCTGCCCCCCTCTGATTTCCCAAAAGATATGCTTATCAATTAAATCCCTGTTTTGAGTGGTTAAATTCCAGATATCTGAGCCTCGGGGCATCTCTTGCTTCCTGAGGATTCCTTCCGGAGTGCGAGGCATATTGTATTTGGATGACCAAATTTCTTTCCAGAGGTCTGACCCCCCCTGTATCCACCTCCATCTTAGCTTGGCCGCGAGCACCTGATTTAAGATCCATGGGTCCCTGAGGTCTAAGCCCCCTTTCTCCTTCGGTTGGGTGAGGCTGTTCCAGGAGCACAGGGCCCATTTTCTCTGCTGCTTCGGGCCTCCCCATAAGAATTTTCTGTAGATCTCGACCAGTTTATTACATGTTCCCTTCGGGGCTGCCATCACTGATAAAGAATAGATAGGGATTGCTTGGATGGTGGCTTTCAAAAGCACTACCCGAGCAGCCAGATTTAGAGCACGAAAGGTCCAATTGTCCAGCCTTTTTGATATCTTCTCCAATATATGCTTCCAATTCCCTAGTTTTCTTGAGGAAGAATCTAACATTGTTCCTAAATATTTGGTAGGGAGGTCTCCTTTCCTGTAACCTAATACCTGAGTTAGGTGATTTTTAATCGGCTCCACTGTATTGAAAAAGAAAGTTCGGGATTTTTCTTTGTTAATCTCCATCCCTGCTCCCTCCATAAATATTTCAAGAATTTTTTTTATCCTTTTCACCTCTTTCAACGTGGCTCTGCAGTAGATCATTATATCATCAACGAATTGTTGGTGGGTAACAGTTGTTTGGTTTCCCCATAATTTGAGGCCTTGAATTTTCCCAGCTTCTAATTCTTTTTTAAAGAGTCTGCCTAATCCTTCTGCAGCTATTATAAAGAGGAAGGGGGATAGGGGATCCCCTTGTCGAAGACCTCTAGAGGCATTAAAAGTGGGGGTTGGCGCCCCGTTCAGTAGGATAGAGAAATTTGGCGTGGAGACCATACTCATGACCCAATTCACCCATCTATCACTGAAACCAAAAGCTTTGAGTATCGTTTCTAGATACTTCCAGCTAAGCCTATCATATGCTTTTGAAAGGTCTAGTTTGATGAGCATGCCTCTCTCTTTTTTCGTTTTCAAAGAGTGAATCACTTCCTGAGCGACTATTAAACCATCTAAGATCTGCCTCCCCTCCACAAAACCGGTTTGCTCTGGAGAGATGATACTTGGCAGGATCGATTTCAACCTCTGTGCTACAACAGAGGCAATAATTTTGTATATGACATTACATAGGGCTATAGGGCGGAAGCCTTCTGCCTGCTCCGTCTGGTGAGTTTTAGGAATGAGGGTCAATAGGGTTGCGTTAACTCCTGGCCAGATTTTTTGATTTATTCTGGTCTCCTCTACCACTTCCACCACTTCTTCAGCTAAGAAATGCCATCCGGCTTGAAAAAACTCCACTGTGAATCCATCCGGGCCAGGAGCTTTGTTCTTTTTCATCTTTTTGACTATGTCTTCCACTTCTGCCTTTGTTATTCTTCTCATTAGGGCCAAGTTTTGGTCTCTAGTCACCATATTCGGTATTTCCCTTCTTATCTTGGATATGGCTTCTGATCTGTCTAATTGTGGCTCTCTCAGAATTGTCTTAAAATGATTTAACAATTCTTTCTCAATATCTTCATGTTGGATAATTCTGTCCCCTTCTTGATTTCTCAAAGAGAAGATTCTGTTCCTCTGTCTGTGTTGGACCATTGCCCTATGGAAGAATTTGGTATTCCTCTCTCCCTCCCTTAGCCATTGTACTCTTGATTTTTGTTTCCATAGAATTTCTTCTTGTTTTCTTCTTTCCTCTAGCTGGGATAGGATCCTCCCTTCTTCTTTTGATCTCTCCCCTTGTATGCCATCTAGGATGTCTAATTGTTGCAGTTCTTCCATTTTTTGTTCTAACCTGATCTTTTCTTCCATAATGTTGCCAAATTCTTCTTTATTCCATTTCTTTAGCTGGGTCTTTATTTCCTTCAGCTTTAGTTGAAAAGTATGGGTCTTGTTCTTTCCTTTTACCGTGCTGTCTTTCCACCATCCCTCTAATTTTTCTATCAGATCTTCATGTCTTAGCCAGAAGGCCTCGAATCTGAAAGGCTTTTTATTTGGTCTTTGTTTCAGATCGATTTCTAGTTTGATCGGCCAGTGATCGGAGCCTGCTACCGGAAGAATGGTTGCTTCAATAAAAACATCCTTCATCATTACTTGTTCTGAGATTAAGAATCTATCAAGACGGGAGGCTATTTGATTCACCCCGCCTCTTCTGTTATTCCAAGTGTGCATTCCATTATTGGTTGGTATGTCAATCAACTTTTGTTCTCTTATCATGTCTCCAAATTGCTCTCCTTCCTTATCCAATCTCCTGATTCCTCCTCTTTTTTCCCCTGGCTCCTTGATTAGGTTGAAATCTCCTCCTATGATCCATTGCTTGCCTGGGATTAGGCTTCGAAGTGCCTTTAAATTTTGAAGAAAGTTTTCCTTTTCATTTGGTATGTGAGGTCCATATACCCCTGATATAAAGACCTCCTCTTCCGTTCCTATAATATTTTCCTTACCTATTAGGATTCGGGGGAAGCTCATCCAGTTACTGAACAGAACTTCCTCTGGGTTCCATAGAATGACCAGACCACCTGCGCTCCCTGTGGCATCCTGTCCCATTATTTCATATCTACTCTTATTTCTATTCAGAATTTCCTGCATCTTCTCTGTACTGATTTTTGTTTCCTGTAAGATCATTATACTCGGCTTTTCTTTTTTCAGTCTCTCCTTCAGATATCGTTGTTTGCCTCTACTGTTGAGGCCTCTTATGTTCCAGGTTGTGATTATCATCTTAACAATTTTGTGGGGGAAAAGAATACCTCCGAGAGGGGGATTACTCTTCCAGAGCTGACAAGTCCTTCTCCCACCTCTTGTATCATTTCATTCGACGTTTTTCGACCTCTTTTTTTTCCGGCCGTGACAGAGCTGCTCACTCCTATTGTCTGTAACCCCTGTTTTTCCGGGTTTCGATTCTCTTTCTCTTCTGTGACTCCTTTTCTCTTTTCCTTGTACCTTTGAAAGGCTTCCTTATACCTCTGCTTTTGTTCCTCTGGGATGAATCTTTCATCTATTCTTTTCCATTCTTGTAACAGTTTTGCCATTACCTGTTCATCTTCTTCCCCTTTTGCCTTCTAGGGATCTATCTCCATTCCTCCTAACGCTTCCTGAGTTTCTTCTTCAGATTCAACCCTTTGTTCTCCTTCCATCTTTTCCGTTTCTTTATCCACGTTTTCCTCTCCTACCTCCATTTCTTCTACTTCTTCTTCTTCACTGACTTCTGTTTCCTGTCCTTCTTCCTGCAGAATTTTGAACTTGTTTGGGGATTCGTTATTCTGGGCTCCTTTCGGAGTTCTCCTCTGCCCTTGATTATTTCCTCTTCTGCTCCTTCTGTGGACTTCTTGGAAAGTCTCTTCTTCTTTTTCTGTGTTTCTCCCTCCCCGTCTCCTATCATTTTCCACTTCTCTTTCCTTTTCTGCTAACGTGATGGGGCATTCTCTGAGTAGGTGGCCATATTCATGGCATCTTCTGCATCGGAATGGAATGTGTTCATAGTCCAGGGTTTGGTTCCATAATTCATCATGATACTCCAATTCTATTGAGTCTGGCAGGGGTTCAGTGATATTCATGTACACACAGATTCTAGCGAATGTGGTGTATTTTCCTCTCTTGGTTGATTCCGCCACTTTCACAAAGGAACCTATGGAGTTTCCAATCCCTTGTAGGATATCTGGTTTCCAAAATTCTGAAGGAAGGCCAAACAGTCTAATCCACACCGGTGCCGCTAGAATTTTTTCCTTGTCTGGATTATAGCATTCTACCCAGTCTCTCATGAACAGGCCAGCATTGTTCATGAAGTGTGGCTGCTCCTCAAAGATTCTGTTCTTATCTTCTAAGTTTGAAAATATGACAGTGAAGAAACCTTTCGCCCCCAACTTAACATCTACATGTCCTTTTGGTTTCCATTTCTGCTGGATCCATCTCATGAGATTTTTCTCATTCGGCCAGTATCCTATGAACTTACAGATCAAAGCATAATCTCTCATATAGCTTCTATATTCTTCTAGTGAGTTTGACGGTATTACAAACCTGGGTCTGTTCGTCGCCCTCAGAAGACATTTGCTTGGTATGCCAGTTCTCCTTTGAGCTCCATCAGCTGAGGATTCACCTTCGTTCTTTCGTTCTTCCACTTTATGTCTCTCCTTTCGGGCTTCTCCTGTTATAACTTCTTTGTAGGAGGGGATCTCTCCCCCCCTGTGCTCCGTTCCCATCGGTTCCGTTCAGCACTCACCGGCTTTAGTTTCTGATAAAACACCGTCAGAGGAAGCCGTAAAACCCTTAGTTAGTCCGTTGGGTATGGCCGCCTGTCACCCCCAAAGTCCTTTCCACCCTGCAAATGCCTGCGCCTTGTCAGGGCCTATCCAGACCTGCTTCCTGAGAGCTTCAGGGCCGCCATCGAAACCCTAGCACTCGGGCTTTCATTCAGAAACTATCCACTTTCCAAATCATGATCCAACTAATTTATGTCAATATCAACTTCACATATATCTGTATATAAAAAGAAAAATGTTAAAGGAAAATATTTTAATGTTGTATATAATAAAATATTCAATGTCTAAAAAAAATTAATTGAAAATAGAAAAACTAAAATAAAAAATATGAAGTACTTTCTAATAAAAATAACAAAAGGCACATGTGCAATTGATTTAGTTCTTAATATAAACTTAATATGTGACATTTAAAACTATTCATAATAACGAAAAAACCAATGTAGCTTTTTAATACAAACTAATATTCATGCATATACTTAAAAATATGTTAATAACAAAAAAATTGTTTTAATGATGATGATGATGATGATGATGATGATTGTGGTGGTGGTTAACGTCCACTGAGACCAAATTGGTCTATCGGACCCATAATTTTCCTAGTTTTTAATTATCTGGCTCCTTGTCTTTCTTGGCGAGATTGGTGCTGTAGCTATCTTTTTTTTCTCTACGCTCTTCCAACTTCCTTATCTTGCATCTCCTTCATCTCTTCTAGTTCTTGGGACATTGGTGTCTTAGCTTCACGGTCTATTGTGTTCGTCCTTTTGAAAATAGTCGGAGAAGAAGTTTGGTCTAGGAGATCTGCTTTGTTGTTAAATGAAGACACCATATAAAATGTCTCTATGCATTTAAAATATTTTAATTTCAACTATGTGTATATTATATACTATTTTAAAATTGAAAAAATAAGTTTTAATAGTTGAAAGTTTGTTCATAATCTTTAAATAATTGTTTTTTTATGGAAAGCCAACAAAGATTTTTTGAACAAGTTTATCCATTCAATATAGCATCCAAAAATACAATTTAATCAATGAAAAATGACCATATAGAGAAATACTAAGATTCATTGGAATCTATCATAAGATGAGAAAAATGCAATTTTTTTTCACATTTTACCGGGTGCAAGCCCCGGAAGTGATGATTGATGCTATGTGATTCGTTCTCCACATTTCACTAGTTTCAATCCCACTTCTTCACCCCTGTGAGCATCACCCGATGCAATGAGTGCTAAGTGAACTATTCAAAAATCATGAGAAATTAGTCAGTTACAACTACCTCTCATGGAAATGGTCATACATTTGAATGACTTACTTAACGCAGTTGAATCCCAAAAATGATATCTAATATAATGCACTGCGTAAATCCCCCATACTTAAATTCAAAAAGAGTCAAGGGATCTCTACTTGAATGGTTCATGAGGCACAATACTTGCTAAGGTTTTGCAAATGGGGTAGCAAGCTAAGTGGGCTTGATTGTGGGAAAAACTCCAGAGTTAAGCGCGCTCGAGCCAGAGGAGTTCTGGGATGGGTGACCTCCTGGGAAGTCCTGGTTACCAGGTGCAAGCCCCGGAAGTGATGATTGATGCTATGTGATTCATTCTCCACATTTCACTAGTTTCAATCCCACTTCTTCACCCCTGTGAGCATCACCCGATGCAATGAGTGCTAAGTGAACTATTCAAAAATCATGAGAAATTATTCAGTTACGACTACCTCTCATGGAAATGGTCATACGTTTGAATGACTTACTTAACGCAGTTGAATCCCAAAAATGATATCTAATATAATGCACTGCGTAAATCCCCCATACTTATATTCAAAAAGAGTCAAGGGATCTCTACTTGAATGGTTCATGAGGCACAATACTTGCTAAGGTTTTGCAAATGGGGTAGCAAGCTAAGTGGGCTTGATTGTGGGAAAAACTCCACAGTTAAGCGCGCTTGAGCCAGAGGAGTTCTGGGATGGGTGACCTCCTGGGAAGTCCTGGTTACCGGGTGCAAGCCCCGGAAGTGATGATTGATGCTATGTGATTCGTTCTCCACATTTCACTAGTTTCAATCCCACTTCTTCACCCCTGTGAGCATCACTCGATGCAATGAGTGCTAAGTGTGGTCATACGTTTGAATGACTTACTTAACACAGTTGAATCCCAAAAATGATATCTAATTTAGCCTTTATTCGCTATAGTGCATGGATTATACTTTTCATTTCATGCCTCTCTTCAACCGATAAGACATATTATATTTATATACTAATAATTAAATAGCATTTTCTAATTTAATATATATATATAAATTAATTAATAAAAATTAAATATATAACCTTCATAATTACGCCTACCTATTTAAAATTTTGATATATTTTGATACACTCTAAATGTGGGCAAAAATAAAAGTTAGAGAAAGTACCTTGAATGTGGCCAAAAATAAAGTTAGAGAAAGAACCAATAAATGCAAGCACTTTAAGATAGATCCATTATGATGTAAAGACAAGGTGATGCGCATAGGGCTGATTGTTGAAATTTCTCAAATTTGGAGCATCAAACGAGAATGTGAGATTTTCTTTTTAACCATTAAAAAAAATTAACTATTCGCCAAAAAAAATTCATCGTTAAATGTGAAATAGAAAAATCCAATTCTAATAAATCTATAGATCATAACATCCATCTTTGGATAAGACCAATAATAAAATTCCACATCAATTCATAAAATCCATTTTTGAATAAAATCATAAATAGAGTTATATTATCATGTTGGAATGTATCCATTGTCGCCAGAACGAAGTAGAAAAAAGTCTTGTAATAAAGTAACAAAATAAAAAGTCTACAAATAAGTACGGATCATTGAATAGTTATGTACAAATGTGATAATAGTAGCTATTCAAGCTGGCCCAGGCCACTCCCAAAACCCTCATCCAAAATTATTGAATTCAACATATTTAAATTATTACTATAATTTATACATAGGTAACAATAGGTAGAGTGACGCCTATAGAGTTACGTTAATAACGTGACATTGACATGATATTGACATGATATGGAAATATTATTACATTATTTTTAACACCTTGACATGGAATCATTATTTCCAACATCTTCTCTTAATGTTTATATGTAGAAAACACCTATGTAACAATAATAAATCTCAAATGTGGTCATCACCTATGTAACAATAATAAATCTCTAATGTAGTTATCATTAACATTCATATGCACTCTGAAATCTCACATTTCGACTCTTTTCTTCTTTACATTTTCCAGCTTCCACTTGAGCCATTCAATACATAACTACTTCAAACCATAATTGATGTACTTTGCAGAATTAAAGCTTACACACAAACTATCACTATTGATAATGCCAACGATGACTATTGATAATGCAATCTTATGATACTGCCACCCTCTGTTGAATCCACGACAATGATCTGTACAAAATTCAAGAAACAATTCTTCAACTTCACCTTTTGGCTTTGGTATAAGATAACTTGTACTAATGCTCACTGAACACAACGAGCGACACCATCTTGACCTTATTGAAAACAACTTGTAACTAATACTGAATAAACACAACAACCACATTAATTTATTGAATAATTAATCTATTCTTTGTGGTTCTCCATTATTTAATTTTTATTCACCAAAATAAACACCAATACTATGTCTCACACTTCTTCTTTTCTTTTTAACACAACAGGGACATGAAATTAATGTAAACAAAATCACCATTTCCTGGCAGCGCTCCACAGAGACAGTTGTTGTGAGCAAAAGCAGCAGCCAGAAAATATTCAGTGGTTTCTCTTCAGCAATCTTGCCACACAAATTATTATATCTGAAATTTACATGCTGCAATTTTTTTACAAACCCCAATATCTCTGCAGTGAGCCCGCGAGCATAAGAAGCACAGAAAACGTGAATCCAATGGGACGCAGCTCACATCCAGGATCCAAGACCCTGCTCTTGGCCGCCGTGGTATTCTGACCAATGCTACCCGGCCCGTATGGGCGTTGACGGGTGTATGTAGACAATCCGCATGCAGAGCAGCGAGGCCACAGGTGGAATTCTTCCCATCTACAAATCAGATCTGCATCACAAGAGCATAATATAGCGTCGAGATGACATTGACTATTCATCCAAATTGTCCAAACCAGTTCCTGGACATTCAAAGCTTGCTGCATCCTTAATCATACATTTTGATCTTATAGGCGTTGGAACTTTTTAATGCGTCAGAAATTTGAGAATCGTTCCACTTCTGAGAAGAAATCGGGAAAATCCGCAGAGAAGAAAAAAAAACTACATGAAACCACGAAATCAAGTCCATCGCATCATGTTTTTTGAACAAATGTTGGCCTACTTTAAAGAATTAAATAATGCAACAAGCAAATTAAACAATAACAATAAGAAGTGCGTATTAATTTCCACCCGCCACCGAACTCTTACGCTACAGAACTTGATGCCATTCTGTGGTACATTGAGTCTGCAGGGGTCCAGATAACAATGAGGAGCTAATCGAGACACTCACGATTCAAGATTCAACAACAATAAACTCAATAGCCCATCAATGATTCAAGATTCAACAACAATAAACTCAATAGCCCATCAATGATTCAAGATTCAAGAACAATAAACTCAATAGCCCATCAATGAATCTCAGCGTGATGGCTCTGATGACATATTACTCATCAAATTTCAATATTTTTATTGATCATAACAATTATTAATATATTTAAAATAAATTATTTACTTCCATATATTTAGATCACTATTACAACTCATTTAATGAGAAACAACAGAATTGAAATTTACAGGTGAAGAAGACCAACGTTAATTAGATTGTAGATTCTCGAAATATTCCAATTGACATGGGTGCCGTCAAAGATCCCATAATATTGACATGGGCAATATTCCAACTGACATTAATAATTACATGGGCAATATTCCAACTGACATGTGTGCCGTCGAAGATCCCATAATATTGACATGGGCACAGTCAAAGATACCAGAATATTTTGGGAATTTGCAATAGACTTAAGCTTACCCCCAAAGGACATATCATGTTAATTTCACTAAACACATGAAATGGAACCATTACTTCCGATCATGCATTCAAAATGAATTTCAATAAGAAAAAATTCTTGAAATTCATTATTTTCCAATTCTACCCATTTCAATTTGCGATGCAACTACGAAGTTACAACAAACGATTACAATTACAAACTTCTCGCCTATTGTAATGCTGGGATCATAATCCACGATTCTCATACCACTCCGAGCTTTCTTCAAACCTCTTTAGGGAAAACCCATTAAAAAACACATCCATTTACTGAACAGAACTCTGAATTTCAGGAGCACCGGTCAGATTTTATATAAATGAGAATATGAGTTGGCTCCATTGAAGTCATGAAAATTGTGTGAATTGGTTTGCCTTGGTGGTGGGAAATGGTATGGTGAGGCGCATCAAACACATGATGTCCTTATTTCAGTAGTAAAATCATGCGTTCTTGATGGAATAATAGACACTGCGGTGAGGGCAAAAATGCCATGACAATCTTGACCTGACAATCATGATTTTGGCACGTACCTATCTGATTTCTAACCACCACTATAAACACATGTACATAAGCATCGCAAAATATATCTTGATGGTTAATTTGTGAATCTAGAAGAATATGAGTGCAGCCTAATTTATCTGTAGGAGGAAAATGGAGACTAGCAATTTTTCCCAACGCCCGGCTAGTAGACAGCCCGGCGCCCTCGGCTCTCTTTTATCGTTAGAGCGATTAGACAATTAAAACACTTTGGGTTGCAGTGAAATAGCCCCGTTACTATATAGTTAAATATTATATTTTTATTTTGTTACTATATAGCTAAATATTATATTTTTATTTTGTTGCACATTTACATTCGAACTCTACATGGATTTTAACTTTGAGTTTACGACATGGATTATTTATTGAACTTTGAGCTTACGACTAAGTGGCGGTTCTGGAAATAGAGGGCAGACACCGAAGTATCTCTCAGATGGATCGTTTTGGTCTTATGTCGTGCTTTGCATTTTTCGGTCCAGGGATAAAAATGCTTTGCACTCGAAAGACCCCAAAAATTAAAACATGATATAGAACCTCAAAATCCAATCTAATATAAATAAATTTTTAAATTATCTCTACTGCCTGCACATCTAAGTTAAGAACCAATGAGAGTGATTATTGACACAGTTGCCCTTTAAGAATTTATTACATAATTATTGTTGTGTTTTATTTAAAAATACGTTTATATCCCTATGATAAAGCATAATGTGCATCAAATAAATTATTGTAAGTCCTGCTGTGCAAAAGTTTAGTTGTATATGTACCATAATGTAAATCAAAATTGTAAGTCCTGCGATGAACAAGTTTACTTGCGTGGCAAAATAATTAATCATATATATATTGAATGTTTTTTATCTTAAATTTTTATTATAGTATTATTGTAATACTCAACTATAGTTATTTATACATATAATAATTATTTATTAAATTAAGAGGAATAAAATTTGTTATGAAAAAGGAAATTATGATTAATTTAATATAATTGGTTATGGAAAATGAAATTATGATTTTGAATTTACTGAATACTAATATAGATATATTTTTAACTTCATGTTTACTTAATTTTTTTTAAGTAAGTTTTGCAAGATTTGTATTTTTAAAGATTTGATCAATCTAAATGTTTGGTAGATTGGAATTTAATATGAACTTTTTCTAGATTTGATGTTAATAATAAGTTGTAAATTTTTTAATTTTAGTTCAAAATTTTTGAAAATAACAAAGCCTTTTGATTTTATTTAATATGTGCTAAATATTATTAATTATATTTCAGAGATTCAAAGTAAATGGATAGATGTTTATTCCATAAGTTTCAAATTCAAAAATCTCAAATTAAAAAGTTACAAGAACTTTTATATTTTATTTTTACCAAACAATCATACTAAAGAATAATTAGTGCCATAGTGTAGTTAGGCTAAAATTTTCAAATATGAATACATTTTAATTATTTAATTTGAAAATATTTAAAATAACAAGTTTAAGCATTTTTTAGGTTACTTTGATGAAAACATTCCATTAAAATTTCTGTTGGGGATTAGGAATTCCCTCACTGATTAGTATGAGGTTTAGGCTCTTCTTCAAGGCCTAATGATAGCTCATGAATAAAGTACCCCTATCTTTTATAGAAGACCTTAACTATGGTTCGTGAAAGACATGTTTTTTAAGGGTAACTATGAGAAAATTAAATAAATTTAAATCTTATGAGATCAAATTATAGTCTAGAAGAACACAGTCAATTAGCTAATTATTTGTCTAACTCAAGTGCATGGTTAGCACAAGGATTAACTAGCAATTGCACCACATCGTGTTGCAAAGGAAACGTCGTAAGGAAGATCATAGATGAATAATTATGATGGAATGATTTCGATAATAAAATTCAAATTCAACATTAAGCTGCATTTAATTTCTTTGTAAATAGTCTACAAAGACATGTGGTTGCTTTGACTAGTTGTACATGTGAATTCATAACATTGGATATCCTGAATGGGACCAGATCTTTGCCTTTGGCAAAGACACACTTCAATCGACTCCCACTATTGAGATTTATGTACGGGATGGAAGCAATTCAAGGGATGACTTCCTTTGGGGAGTCTGCTTTGATCTCTCAGAGGTTCCAACAAGATTTCCTTCAAATAGCCCCTTGGCACCTTCATGGTTTAGGTTGGAAGGTGATGGTAGAGTCAAAGGTGATATTATGCTTACAGTTTGGATGGGAACACAAACAAATGGAACATTCCTAAAGGCTTGGCGGTCTCATACAGGAGGTATGATTAATACAAGATCAAAAGTAAATTTGTCCACAAAATTATGGTATCTGAGGGTCAATGTACTTGAAGCCCAAGACTTGCAGATTTCTGAAAAGATAAATTTTTCTAAGCTCAAAGTGAGGGTGCAAATGGTTATACGGGTCTTGAGGAATAGAACTTCTAATTCTATAACCTTGTCAAACCCATTTTAGAATGAAGATTTGATATTTGCATCATTTGAACTGTTTGAGGAACAACTTGTGTTATTGGTTGAGAATCGACCTAGTAGCGGTGGTAACAAGGATGTGGAGGACTTAGGCAAAACCAGAATTGCACTAAATACAATTCAAAGGAGACTAGATTACAGTATGGTAAGCTCAAGGTGGTTCAATTGAGAAAAAATAAATGGAGAACCAGGTATTAAGTATAATGGAAGAATTCGTCTCCGCTTGTGTTTTGATGGGCGATATCATGTAGTGGATGAGGCTACCCATTTGAGCAGTGATTTACGGCTAACAACTAAACAGTTATGGAAACCATATATAGGTGTGCTCAAATTGGGAATTTTGGGAGCCAAAAACATGTTACCTATTAAAAGAAAAGGAGGAAGAGGTACAACAGATGCCTACTATGTAGCAAAGTATGGGCATAAATGGGTTAGAATGAGAACAATTATTGATAGATTTGACCTAAGATGGAATGAGCAATACACATGGGAAGTGTATGACCCGTGCACTATTCTGACCGTAGGGGTATTTGATAGTTTGTCACATCTACATGAACAACTTAGATAAGAAGTCTTCAGTGCTCAAAGATGTTCTCATTGGAAAAGTGTGGATTCACATTTGAACACTAGAAAGCAATCGATTTTATAGAAATTCCTATCAATTGTTTGTTCTCCAGCATTTTGGTTTGAAAGAAATGGGAGAAATTGAACTCATTGTTCATTCCATGCTAAAATGGAAAAATGAATGAAGCTCTGTTTTCTGGGTTTCGTTCTCTTACATAATATTTAATAGCTAGAAAATGAGTGAAATGAGTTTTCATTTCTTTCATAATGTTTAAGAGCCACTAGAAGATGCTCTGTATGCATAGCTTGAAAGTGTCCTCTTAGATGTAGGTTCAAATGAATTTATGCATGGTCTTGTTTATTAGTCTAAAAGGGGCACGATAACATACTTTTACATGTCAAAGTGACATGGTTGTTCTAGCCTTTGTTTAAGTCAGGAATCACCAGCTTGCTACATGTTCACCAACTTGTTGCTATCATGGACACATACAAGAGGGATTCCTCTAGACCTCAAGATCCTTATAAATAATGAGGTTATGCAAGAAATGACTGGGCTCTTGGAGGTAAAATTCGGATTCAATATTAAGCTGCATTTAATTTCTTTGTAAATCGTCTAGGAAGACATGCAGTTGCTTTGATTGGTTGTACACATGAATTCATAACACTATATATCCTAAATGGGACCAGATCTTTGCCTTTGGCAAATATACACTTCAATTAGCTCTCGCTATTGAGATTTATGTATAGGATGGAAGTAATTAAAGGGATGACTTCCTTGCAGGAGTCTGCTTTGATCTCTTAGAGATTCCAACAAGAGTTCCTCCATACAACCCTTTAGCACCTTCATGGTTTAGGTTGGAAGGTGTTGGTAGAGTCAACTGTGATATTATTATTACAGTTTGGATGGGAACATAGGCAGATGAAACATTCCAAGCGGCTTGGAAATTTAATAGAGGAGGTATGATGAATACAAGATCAAAAGTATATTTGTCCCCAAAATTATGGTATTTGAGGGTCAATGTAATTGAATCCCAAGAATTGTAGATTCTTGAAAAGATAAATTTTCCTGAGCTCAAAGTGAGGGTGCAACTGGGTACACAGGTCTCGAGGACTAGAACTTCTAATTCTAGAACCTTGTGAAGCCCATTTTGAAATGAGGATTTGATATTTGTAGCAGCTGAACCATTTGAGAAACATGGAGGATCGACCTAGTAGCTGTGGTAACAAGGATGTGGATGAATTAGGGTACGCTAGAAATGCACTAAATACAATTGAAAGGAGACTAGATTACAGTATGGTAAGCTCAAGGTGTTTCAATTGAGAAAAAGTAAATGGAGAACCAGATGTTAAGTACCATGGAAGAATTCATCTACGTTTGTGTTTTGATGGGGGATATCATGTAATGGATGAGTTGCCCCTTTAAGCAGTGATTTACGGCTAATTGCTAAACAGTTATGGAAACCATCTATAGTTGTGCTTGAATTGGGAATTTTGGGAGCCAAAAACATCTTACCTATGAAAACCAAAGGAGGAAGAGGTACAACATTTCTGTACTATGTAGTAAAGTATGGACAGAAATGAGATAGAACGAGAACAATTATTGATAGATTTTACCCAAGCTTGAATGAGCAATACACATGGGAAGTTTATGACCCATGCATTGTTCTGACCTTAGGGGTCTATGATAGTTGGCACATCTACATGAAAAACTCAGATAGGAAGTCTTCAACGCTTAAAAATATTCGCATTGGAAAAGTGTGGATTCACATTTCATCAATGGAAAGCAATCGAGTTTATATAAATTACTATCCATTGTTGGTTGTTCAGCATTCTGGTGTGAAAAAAATGGTATAAATTGAACTCATTGCTCATTCCATACTAAAATGAAAAAATGAATGAAGATATGTTTTCTGAGTTTTGTACTCTTACGTAATATTTAAGAGCTAGATAATGAGTGGAATGAGTTTGCATTTCTTTTGTAATGCTTAATATCCACTAGAAGATGCTTTGTATGAATAGCTTGAAATCCTCTTATTAGATACAGGTTCAAATGCAGTTATGCATGGTCTTGTTTATCAGTCTAAAGGGGCAGGGTAACAGAGTTTTACATGTCAAAGTCATGTGGTTCTTCCATCCTTTGTTTAAGTCGGTAATCACCAGCTTGCTACATTTTCACCAACTTGTTGCTATCACGGACACATACAGGGGGGATTCTGCTGGACCGCGAGATCATTATAAATAATGAGGTTGTGCAAGAAATCACTGGGCTCTTGGAGGATATATCTTCTTAATACTTGAAATTTGTATTAAAAGTTATTATTCATTTGCACCACATCACGTTGCAAAGGAAACACGTAAGGAAGATCATAGATGAATAATGATGATGGAACGATTTCGATAATAAAATTCATATTCAATGTTAAGTTTCATTTAATTTCTTTGTAAACAATCTACAAAGTCATGTGGTTTCTTTGACTAGTTGTATATGTGAATATACAGTCTGCCTGCATTTGCTTGGCTTGTATTTTTGACATGTAGTATTTATGGTTGGATTGTATTAAATGTGTTTACAGTCGGTCGCAAGAAAGAATAAACTGCACAAAATGGAATTCTCATTCCAAACACTCGACTCATGATTAGTATGTATAAGAAGAATAGGAAGAGTAAGGTAGAAAATGGGAAATTTCTTGGCAAAAAATTCAAAATTAGTAACAAATTTCTTTTAAATCTTGTCTTCTCGTTTTTGCTCCTCCTTTGGATAATCTTCATCATCAATGGTGTCAACGTCCTTGGTTGTGTTTCCTTTATTTCATTGGTCTCGACAGGCTAGATTCAAATACTCAGGATCATCTCACAAGCTGAAAACAAGGAGCAAGTGAAAGAGGCCCAGAAAGAAGAAGGATCAAGTTGTAGCCACGATCAAAAGAAGAGAAATTCATGGTGGGTGAGAGTAGGTGAAGTGAGGAAGCTTTTGGTTTATCCATTAAAAGGCCTCAGAAGATCATTTTCAGTATTCTTGGTATCATCATCAAAGCATGCTCAACAATCCTCTCTAGGACAAGTTTCTGGATGTCACAGGGATGTGTTAAATATAACTCGATCGGGGTCTTGTGAGTCTCATTCCAACAAAATTTAGCTATAAATATATGAAAATTTTGCTTGAAATCAACAATTTCTCCATGAATTAAATGCCCTTCAAGAGAATTGAGAAGGGTCTTAGTGACATTTATACATTTGGCATAATGGTTCACTTGACAATAATTTTGGATCCTGGACCAGGATATAAATTCCTGATTATTCACATAGTGGTTTCATGGTGCATTTAATCATAGATTGTGACTAGTATTAGGAACATAGTGCCCTGTAATTGATACAACATGTTTCTGGTACACTCAATAGCAGGTGTGTGCCTACAATCAACAAGTAAGGGGTTGAAAGTGACAATCTATATACTTGAACTATTAATACATAGTATTTTAGGTTATCTGGTTTGTTAGGATTGATTATCCCTAGTAAGATAATTTGGGTGTTTTTGACCTTTTTGACAGAAGACTTGTGTATTTTAGTTCTGGTAGGACTTTTTTTATGGGCATTCTTTCCACTGTTCATTTCAGACTTCATTTTATAATTTTCTAGGAAAAATTTGCAAAGGTACTTAGGACTAAAGAAGAATTGAGATTGGTATATAAGAGTAATTGTATCAACTCCTACTCTGTTAATGTATAACCCTTTCTTTTGATCATAGAGGTAAGTGTGCCCTATAATAATGATGACAACAAAAGTAATTGTGGAGGTGTGAGAGTCAAAGAACCTCATGCCAAAGGATGGAGAGGGATCAACAAGTCCATTTGTGAAGGTTGATTTTTGCGAAAATCGCAAGCGTACAAAGACGAAGTATAAGGATCTAAATCTTACTTGGAATGAGAAATTGGAGTTTACTGTAAGTGATACATCAACAATGATTCATGAGGAACTGGAAATCGAGGTTTGGAATGATAAGAAAAGAACTATAGGTAAACGTCGTCATTTTCTAGGAAGAGATAAGTTCCCTGGGAAGCTCCACCAGAAAAAGCACCACAAGCTAAACCACGTCCACCTACAGAAGATAAGACTGCTGCAATAGCCACGAAGCCCCGAGAAGTAGAAAAAGTGGATCACCTAGCAGCATTAGCAATGCATCATTTGGAGAGACCAACCATGGCTTAGCCCTCAATTATGACTATAAAATATCTCATGAAGGATTTTGGCAGTTGTTATCTAGGCCACAATGAGAGTCATACTTATTATTTGGTTGAGAAAATGGCATGTCTTTTTGGAAGAATTGTGAAGGCAAGAGCACTTCCATCCAGAAATTCTACAGGTAATGCTCTATTTTGAGATTTATTTTCACACTATATTGTAATAAAAAAATTCAGCCATGCATAGATAAATCTTGTATACTAGGATGGTTCCTCTATTGATGATATTTAGCAATCTTTCGAAAATTAAATTCAGGTTGCAAGGAGTTTTCAATTTAATTGTAATAGACTGTAGTTAGTGTCAAAATTAGTGATGAATTTTGATCTCCATAGGACACCAGACTAGTCACTTTAAGAAAATATTTCAAATATATGAACATGAATAAATTTTCGAGAGATGTCATGAGAGATGGAATTTTCTAGCCTAGGAGGTTTCTCATTGTTTTTTTCTCGAGAAAATAATATTCTTAGTTAATAAAGTTCATGCCGAATGATTCAAACTCTTGTTTGCAAATAGTTAAATTATAGGTATTTTCTTAGCTTGATATTCTTTAGAGATGCAATGATGTTCATTATGTTGGTAAGAATTGTGGCATGGTAAGGACTCCATAGGGCTAAGAAAGTTGACTAAATTATTGTCCCTATGCATTTGTTGCTTAGAATCTAGGCATAATGTGTGAGTTTCCATTCTCAAAAACACTCATGGAATAGTTCATAGTTTGGTAAGTTTAATTTTGGTTCTGAAATATTTGGTTTGTTACAGGGTATGTAGGTGATCTATTTGTGAAAATGAGAGTGGGAGGCGAAATTGTTCGAACACAAAAAATTCATAACACAACATATCTTGAATGGGACCATATCTCTGCCTTTAGCAAAGACACACTTGAATCAGCTCCTGCCATGGAGATTTTTATATGGGATGGAAGCAATTCAAGGGATGACTTCCTTAGGGGAGTCTGCTTTGATCTCTTGGAGGTTCCAACAAGATTTCCTCCAAAAAACCCTTTAGCACCTTCATGGTTTAGGTTGGAAGGTGATGGTAGAGTCAAAGGTGATATTATGCTTGCATTTTTAATGGGAACACGGGAAGACGAAACATTCCCGGAGGCTTGGCAGTCTGATATAGGAGGTATTAGGAATACAAGATCAAAAGTATATTTATCCCCAAATCATGGTATATAAGGGTCAATGTAATTGGAGCCCAAGACTTGAGATTCCTGAAAAGATAAATTTTCATGAGCTCAAAGTGAGGGTGCAGTTGGGTAAACAGGTTTTGAGGACTAGAAATTCTAATTCTAGAACCTTGTTAATCCCATTTTGGAATGAAGATTTGATCATTGTTGCAACTGAACCATTTAAGGAACAACTTATGCTATTGGTTGAGGATCGACATAGTAATGGTGGTAATAAGGATGTGGAGGACATAGGGCAAACCAGAGTTGCACTAAATCCAATTGAAAGGAGACTAGATTACCGTATGGTAAGCTCAAGGTGGTTCAATTGAGAAAAAGTAAATGGAAAACCAAATGTTAAGTATCATGGAAGAATTCATCTATGCTTGTGTTTTGATTGGGGATATCATGTAATGGATGAGGTTTCCCATTTAAGCAGTGATTTAAGCCCAACTACTAAACAGTTATGGAAACCATCTATAGGTGTGCTCAAATTTGGAATTTTGGGAGCCAAAAACATGTTACCTATGAAAACCAAAGGAGGAAGAGGTACAACAGATGCCTACTGTGTAGCAAATTATGGGCAAAAATGGGTTAGAACGAGAAAAATTATTGATAGATTTTACCCAAGCTGGAATGAGCAATACACACGGGAGTTTTATGACCCATGTAGTGTTCTAACCTTAGGGGTCTTTGATAATTGGCACATCTACATGAACAACCCAGATAATAATTCTTCATCACTCAAAGATGTTCTCATTGGAAATGTGTGGATTCACATTTCAACACTAGAAGGCAATCGAGTTTATAGAAATTCCTATCCATTGTTGGTTCTCCAACTTTCTATTGTGAAAAAAAAGGGAGAAATTGAACTTGCAGTGCATTTTTCTTGCTCTACTTTGTTTCATGTTGTTCATATTTACTCTCAACAATTGCTTCCTAAGATGAACTATTTGCATCCTTTGAGCCTAAGTCAGCAGGACATGTTAAGAAACACAACAATGAAGATTGTTGGATTGGGATAAGCTCGTGCTAAGCCACCTTTAAGGCAGGAATTGGTGAAATATACGTTGGATACAGAGTCTAATATGTGGAGCAAGAGGATAAGTAAGGCTAACTAGTTCAAAATTACGAATGTTCTCTCTGGAGTTGCATTTGTTTCTAAATGGGTCGATGATATATGTCAGTGGAGGAATCCCATTATAATAATTTGAGTGCGTTTCCACTTCCTTGTCCTGGTTTGGTACCTAGAACTCATGGTACCAACAGTTGTCTTCTACATTTTTTTCATTGGAGAATGCCCCTATAGGTTTTGGTCTAGGATGCCACTACACAAGGATACACGAATTTCCCATGTAAATACCGTTGATCACGACGAACTTGATGACGAATTTGATCCATTACAAATCTCTGAGGCTTCTAAAATTGTTACAACAAGATATGATCGATTAAGGATTTTCGTTGCAAGGATACAGACTGTATTGGGTGATTTTGATACGCAAGGGGAGAGACTTCAAGCTTTTCTTATTTGGAGAGATCCTTGTTCTAGTAACATTTTCATTGCTATAAGTTTCATTATCTCATGTATGTTGTACACTATTCATTTAACCCTAGATTGTAACTAGTATTAGGAACACAGTGCCCTGTCATTGATACAACATGTTTCTGGTAAACGCGATAGCAAGTGTGCACCTATAATCAACAAATAAGTGGTTGAAAGTGACAATTTATATACTTGAACTATTAATCAAGATAATTTTGCAGGAACCATGTGACTATTATTGAGGGTTTATTTGACAAATTACCTAGTAAAGGAAATAAACCCTAGCTACCCTAGCTGCCTCCAAGCCTGTGAAGCAGAAAGGAAAATCCTAGGAAACTGCCGCTTCTAACCATGGAAAGGAAAACCCTATTAATGTAGAAATTGTACCTGAGAACGAATGATGGAGCAAAGAATTAGTCGTTGAGTGGATGTGTCGTCAAGGCAGTTGCAAATAACCTGGAATCCAAAGAAGAAGAGGTCATTGGAGCATTGACGAGCTTATTGTTGATAGAAGGAGTTCTAGAGTAAAACCCTCCCATCACAAACACTCAGAATGAGAAACTGAAGTGAGGGTTGGGTCGACTGGTTTGAAAGACACCATAGAGAACCAATGTGAGGCTCCCAAATGAGAAGAAGATGCTCCTACCGAATTGTAACTGAAAATACCTGTATTTTTCAATCCGATGGTAGAAGTTATTTGAATCGTCTAACATCAAAATCAACGTTTCACAACAACACAGGTAGCATGGGAGAGACTTATTTTCAGAGGGAAACTCCTTACGACATAATTAAGATTAATTCTAATAAGCAATTCTTACCTATTCCATAATCCAATGAACATTAACCTCTTCATTAAAACAGAATTAACAAACTAGTGTAAAATGACATATTGGTGAAACATAAGTCATGCAATCCCAATGATAAGTTAGGTGCACAAGCTCTAACAATGTACATAATACTTCTTTTCTTTTCCCACAATATTGCGGCTGGAGAGCATGTCGAATTTTGCCTCTTATCAACCATATGCAGTAAATTCAAAACAAGTTATAAGCCGACAATCATTTGTTTTTCATTACTCGTTATGCAAGATTCAGAACCAAAATATATGCAGTAAATTCAGGACAAGTTCATGAGGTGACAATCATGTATTTGACATTACTGGTTATGCAAGAGTTACGATTTTACACGTTTTAAAAGCACAAAAAGTGCTTAAGTACTTACAAAATTCAGCATTTGATGGACAGTTCGGGCTTCGGAGAATAACTCGTTAGTTTCCCATGCTTCCTAATTACTCTCGACAAGATGTTTAAGTTGAATTAAGTGATTGAGTTTTTGGTTACGTTAGCTTAATTACGTGGCGTCTACAGAACTCAATTTCGTAGTCAAGAATTAATTCAATTTTATAGTCCATAGTTAATGATTTGGGTATATTTTGAAATGTTTACTCACAATTTAATAGCATTTATTCGTGTGTATGTTTATACGGTTACTTAATAGGATTATAATTTACCATTTATCTTATTTAAATTGAATATTAAAATTAATAAAAAAAATAAAATCAAAACAATTACTAAAATTAATAAAAAATAAAATTAAAACAATTTATTATCTTTTCGTATTTTTTATACATTTTATTATACGTATTTCAGATTTTGATTTAGATTTCAAAAGAGTAAACTGGGTAAACTTGGGTAAACTTTAATGGTTAAATGCAAACTATAGAATTTCCAACCATAATGTTAAATACAAACTAGTAACCATATTTAAATATTTAATTTATATGTCAATAATATTTTAAACAAGCGTTGCAGGCAACGGTAGTCCCTGCTGAGTTTGTAAATAATTTCAAGAGATTCAATCTAGGAAAACATGTGTGATAGCCACTATTAAATATGGAGTGGAAATATTGGGTTTTTGAAATAAAGAGGAATCGTTCAACGAGATGCTCAAAGGTATTGAAGCACTCGGTCCCCGTCTGTCGCCTCATCCGATCAAGAAATAAGTGCCCTAACGGTATCCAGCTATAACCTTGGACTTTCTGCCTATTATCTCTGCATCGGGACCTTCCTTTCATTCCTACTTGGGAAAGCACCGTCCACCTATGGGGAAGTGACACTCAATCTTTTTTTTGGGTTTTTCTTTCGGGTTTTTTAATTTAGGAAACCTATGTTTTATACTTTATATTTATGAATTAATTATGGAAAATTTTAAGGGTTATGAATTAATTATGGAAAATTTTAAGGGTTAATATTTGCAACTGGGTTAATTTTATCTGATTTATCAAAAAAAGATTCCCCAATTTCTGTTTTTAAAAAAAATGATTTACACTAATTTTACAATATAAAATTGTTTTAGTTTAATAATCACCAACATTATATAGAAAGTATATATAAAATCATTATAAATTTGAATAATTTTACAAATATATTAATAAACATTTTATAGTTTGCATATTAAAAACTAGTGAAATTCGCTAATATCTGTAAACTACAAGATAATTTTCCATCCTTAAACTTTTCCTTGAAACCAACCCACCATTTCACTTAACAGTTTCCCATACCAACAAAGATAAAGTAATTTTAGTTGTTATAGTACTTATTAATTTCACACCTTCCACTGTAATTAGAGGGTGGTCCTCTAATTCGAATAATATTTGTTCGCATGAAGTTCGTGCCATTCCGTTATTAACCTTGACCCCATTGAGCGGTGCTTTCTTCATGGAGGGATATCCGCCCTACCTTGAGCTTTCACTGCAAGACCCAACGTGGTACTAGTATGTATCCACGCTTTTGATGCGTCTAATTTGGCCCTATTGTGAATGCTACGACATAGGTAGATCTACCACCACTAAAGGTCTACCCATTAACCTATAACCATCAGTCGGGGCGCCCATGCTATCACCCCATGTATCAGGTATGAAGTACGAACTACGATGTAATTTAGGTAATGGGTTCTACTACTCAAGTATAAAGATCAAGATCACAATCATAATAAACTACTTAAACTGGATATATTGTTGGATTTTATTTTAGCTATGCTACTGTATTTAATTTTGGGTCTCGATCTCGAAAGGGTACTTTATCTCAAAAATCGAAAGCTTAATCTTCATAATCTTCATCTCAAAAAAAGCCCACATTATATTTTGATGTACATTTGAATTTACATTGAAATTATTCATTTGGTTTTTATTATTTGTAACAGCTAGCCCCACCACGAATCTGCCACTAAATAACTTCTTATGTATTATTAGAAGACACAGGGTTGATGAGTAACAATTTTGCATTGTGCATGGACAAGCAGTTGGCTATATGAAACATGTGACTCCTCTTTTGTCATAGTTGTAGTGTCAAGGTATGTTTTGTCTTGAGAGGGTGAAATCAGTTGTTGAAGATACACAGTTTACATGGACTGCACCCAGACATCCACTGCACCCTCATTCATTAATAGAGCACAGGAAACAAAGAAGAGCATACATGGTACTATTTGATGGCCGTCCACTCGTATTCGCAATAAAAAGGCCACCATATTTGGGAGTTTCCGTTATCAGAGTTCCTATCAAATTTTGGGCCACTTTAGAGAACTGATTACAGTCGTCGCTGGTCTTAGTGGCACCGTAGAACTGTGTTACCAGGGCCTGTGGCTTGGGCATAGAAATTGTTACTCTCATATCACAAGAAACAACCATCACATATGAATTTCTCGTCATATACATTGAAGAAGTTACGAATTTGATTCTCTGCGACGGTAATACATTTGAGGAAACTAGAGAGGGTTTTGTCCTTTCTACACTACACCAGGCCATAGACTGGATTTGCACCCATTACTTCCTTGTTAGTAGCAAAGCCATAAGAAATAATCTTGTCATGCAAGGCTTCAAGCACCGCATTCAGGTTCTTATTGGAAAGGGTGATGTTGGTACTCTTGGCTATGCTATATCCTGAATTCAAAAGTTTAGCCTCCAGATCGACGATTGTCAATACCACCCAGAAGACAAATAACTGTAAATAATTTTTCCCTTTTGGCTAGATGGAAAATCCTGAAATAATTTTGATACTAACGGTGAAATAATTTTGATACTAACGGTGTAAATTTCAGGCACAACAATGGAATAATGTCTTGTATAGATGTCATACCTTCCTAGTTTCCAATCATTAAATGCAGCTTCAGCATCCCCATTCGAAGAATTTATGCTCCATCAACTTACTGAAACATCAATTGTGGGTTTGATGTAATCTGACCATTTTATGGCCACGTAAAAGAGGTAAGGATGTATTGCACTTCACTTCTTTCGTAGTGGCCTATCCTTCTTTGTAGCACTTCTCTTCTTTCGTAAGCTAAGGTAAGGACTACTGTAAGTCACTATAAGCCATGTTCAAATGCGTGAAACCTAGGAACATTAATTTAGTGAGTGGAAAGATAATAGTCTTTAGGCCTGGAAGGGACGTAGAAGAACATTAGCATGGATGAATGGCATGTCAGGAACCCCATCCCCTTTACCAACTCTTTACCGGAAAGAACTAATACGGTGTAGGTAGCCCTACAATACACGTAGTGAGTCCTAACTAAGGAACTAGAGACCCAGGACTAGTATCGGGACATAATCTTAACAAGATATATATCCAAATTCTGATGGTAGGTGAAATCCAAAGCTAGCAGCAACATACCTAGTTCGAGATCGATAGTCATAAACATTAATAGCTTACCTTGAACACAGGGGCTTTACGCATTGAACCTCTGACATGTCATGTGCATTTGTAGCATATTAAACAATACACTTAATTTGACTACATATTTGAAAATACCTCTAAAAACCAAATTATTTAACCCCCTACCAATATGAACCCAATACACTTTTCCAATTTAAAAACCCATACTTTCACTAGATATTGTAGGTATCCGTTTTTTAATTAACATTTTTTATACCTCTTTATTTTTTTCATTAACTTTGGGCTCCATCTTTTATTCCTGCTAATATAAAAATCCTCTTCCCCCTATATATCACCCAATATATTATGTCATTGGTTCCTCAAGAAATATTCCCCAATATGAACCCATGTGGTATGGTATTTCTCCCCAAGTGAAGTCCCCGTGACCTCAAACTAGTACCAACAGTAGCATAACTATCTTTTAAGTAGTAATAAATTGATGGTAATGCCAACGATGGTTTTCAGGATGGTACTATAAGTGGATCCGTTCGAATAAGTCCAGTTAAGGTATAGGTGTAGTAACTTGCATTATATGTGAGAATATCCCAAGTGGGACACACACACACACACACACATATCCTCTACAATTCCTTCTTTCTTTCCAGGGTGAGCCTTCTTATTTCCATCCATCTAGGGTCGTTTGACACTTTCTTGATCTCTCCATCCATACTTATAACTCAAACCTTGTTGGTTTATTTCGCTCTTATAAGGATAAATGATACCTAGTTTCCCACTCCGAGGCTTTCCCTTCACTCATGCATAATAACTACTCTAAGAGCAACTCGAAGTGGGTTGTCTACGTAGATTATTGCTTAAATGCAAATTTATGATGCAGGCTTAAATTTGTGAAGTAATGGTTGACAACTATGGAAATGTACATACACAATTTTGCTGGTGGAAAAACGTGGTGGCAAGATTTGGTCGACAATGGTGCCAATGTACATGCACAGTTGTCGCAGGTGGAAAAAAGTGGTGGCATGATTCTTGGTCAGACAAATACTTGGATAGAAACCATCTATAGGTGTGCTCAAATTGGGAATTTTGGGAGTCAAAAACATGTTACCTATGAAAACCAAAAGAGGAAGAGGTACAAGAGATGCCTACTATGTAGCAAAGTATTGGCGTAAATGGGTTAGAACGAGAACAATTATTGATAGATTTGACCTAAGCTAGAATGAGAAATAGACATGGGAAGTTTATGACCCATGCACTATTCTGACCTTAGGGGTCTTTGATAGTTGGCACATCTACATGAACAACTCAGATAAGAAGCCTTCAGTGCTCAAATATGTTCTCATTGGAAAAGTGGGGATTCACATTTGAACACTGGAAAGCAATTGATTTTATAGAAAGTCCTATCAATTGTTGGTTCTCCAGCGTTTTGGTGTGAAAAAAATGGGAGAAATTGAACTCATTGTTCATTCCATGCTAAAATGGAAAAATGAATGAATCTTTGTTTTCTAAGTTTTGTTCTCTTACATAATATTTAATATCTAGATAATGAGTGGAATGAGTTTGCATTTCTTTCGTAATGTTTAAGAAACACTAAAAGATGCTCTCTATGCATAGCTTGAAAGTGTCTTCTTAGATATAGGTTCAAATGAAGTTATGCATGATCTTGTTTATCAATCTAAAAGGGGCACAGTAACATACTTTTACATGTCAAAGTCACGTGGTTGTTCCAGCCTTTGTTTAAGTCGGGAATCACCAGCTTGCTACATGTTCACCAACTTGTTGCTATCATGTACACATACAAGAGGGATTCCTCTAGACTGCAAGATCCTTATAAATGATGAGGTTGTGCAAGAAATGACTGGGCTCCCGGAGGTAAAATTTGGATTCAACATTAAGCTACATTTAATTTCTTTGTAAACAGTCTACAAAGACATGCAGTTGGTTTGATTGGTTGTACACGTGGATTATTAACATTATATAGCCTAAATGGGACCAGATCTTTGCCTTTGGCAAAGATACACTTCAATCAGCTCCCGCTATTGAGATTTATGTATAGGATGGAAGTAATTCACGGGATGACTTCCTTGTGGGAGTCTGCTTTGATCTCTCAGAGATTCCAACAGGAGTTCCTCCATACAGCCCTTTAGCACCTTCATGGTTTAGGTTGGAAGGTGACGGTAGAGACAACGGTGATATTATTGTTACAGTTTGGATGGGAACACAGGTAGATGAAACATTCCAAGAGGCTTGGCAGTTTGATAGAGGAGGTATGTCGAATACAATATCAAAAGTATATTTGTCCCCAAAATTATGGTATCTGAGGGTCAATGTAATTGAATCCCAAGACTTGCAGATTCTTCAAAAGATAAATTTTCTTGAGCTCAAAGTGAGGGTGCAACTGAGTATATAGGTTTTGAGGACTAGAACTTCTAATTCTAAAACCTTGTCAAGCAAATTTTGGAATGAAGATTTGATATTTGTGGTAGCTGAACCATTTGAGGAACAACTTGTGTTATTCGTGGAGGATCGACATAGTAGCGGTGGTAACAAAGATGTGGAGGACTTAGGGCAAACTAGAATTGCACTAAATACAATTGAAAGGAGACTAGATTACAGTATGGTAAGCTCAAGGTGGTTCAATTGAGAAAAAGTAAATGGAGAACTAGATGTTAAGTACCATGGAAGAATTCATCTACGTTTCTGTTTTGATGGGGGATATCATGTAATGGATGAGGTTGCCATTTAAGCAGTGATTTATGGCTAACTGCTAAACAATTATGGAAACCATCTATAGTTGTGCTTGAATTGGGAATTTTTGGAGCCAAAAACATGTTACCTATGAAAACCAAAGGAGGAAGAGGTACAACATTTGTGCACTATGTAGTAAAGTATGGGAAGAAATGGGATAGAACGAGAACAATTATTGATAGATTTTACTCAAGCTGGAATGAGAAATACACATCGGAAGTTTATGACCCATGCATTGTTCTGACCTTAGGGGTTTGTGATAGTTGGCACATCTTCATGAAAAACTCAGATAAGAAGTCTTCAACGCTTAAAAATATTCTCATTGGAAAAGTGTGGATTCACATTTCATCACTAGAAAGCAATCAAGTTTATATAAATTACTATCCATTGTTGGTTGTCCAGCATTCTGGTGTCAAAAAAATGGTATAAATTGAACTCGTTGTTCATTCCATCCTAAAATGGAAAAATGAATGAAGATATGTTTTCTGAGTTTTGTATTCTTACGTAATATTTAATAGCTAGATAATGAGTGGAATGAGTTTGCATTTCTTTCGTAATTCTCAATAGCCACTAGAAGATGCTCTATATGAATAGCTTGAAAGCTTCTTATTAGATATAGGTTCAAATGCAGTTATGCATGGTCTCGTTTTTCAGCCTAAAAGGGGTAGGGTAACAGAGTTTTATATGTCAAAGTCATGTGGTTCTTCCATACTTTGTTTAAGTCGAGAATCACAAGCTTGCTACATGTTCACAAACTTGTTGCTATCATGGACACATACAGGAGGGATTCCACTGGATTGCAAGATCATTATAAATAATGAGGTTGTGCAGGCAATCACTGGGCTCTTGGAGAATATCTCTTCTTAATACTTGAAATTTGTATTAAAACTTATTATTCATTTTCACCACATCATCTTGCAAAGAAAACACGTAAGGAAGATCATAGATAAATAATGATGATGATATGATTTTGATAATAAAATTCAGATTCAATGTTAAGTTGCATTTAATTTCTTTGTAAACAATCTACAAAGACATGTGGTTGCTTTGACTGGTTGTACATGTGAATATACAGTCTGCTTGCATTTGCTTGCCTTTTATTTTTGACATGTAGTATTTATGGTTGGACTGTGTTAAATGTGTTTACAGTCAGTCGCATGAAAGAATACACTGCACAAAATGGAATTCTCATTCCAAACACTCGACTCATGATCGGTATGTATAAGAAGAATAGGAAGAATAAGGTAGAAAATGGGAAATTTCTCGGCACAGAATTGAAAATTAGTAAAAAAATTCTTTTAAATCTCGTCTTCCCGTTATTGCTCCTCCTTTGGATAATCTTCATCATGAATGGTGTCAACGTCCTTGGTTTTGTTTCCTTTATTTCATTGGTCGCGACCGGCTAGATTCAAATACTCAGGATCCTCTCACAAGCTAAAAAATGAGGAGCAAGTGAAAGAGGCCTAGAAAGAAGAAGGATCAAGTTGCTTCCACGATCGAAATAAGAGAAATACATGGCGAGTGAGAGTAGGTGAAGTGAGGAAGCTTTTGGTTTATTAATTAAAAGGCCTCAGAAGATCATTTTCAGGATTATTGGTGTCATCCTCAAAGCATGCTCAACAATCCTCTCTAGGATACGTTTCTGGATGTCATAGGGGTGTGTTAAATATAACTCGATCGGGGTCCTGTGAGTCTCATTCCGATGAGTCAAATCCTACAAAATTTAGTTATAAATATATGAAAATTTTACTTGAAAGCAACAATTTCTCCATGAACTAAATGCCCTTCAAGAGAATTGAGAAGGGTCTTAGTGACATTTCTTCATTTGGCATATTGATGGTTCACTTGACAATAATTTTGGATCCTGGACCAAGATATAAATGCCTGATTATTCCACAGTGGTTTCCTAGTGCATTTAACCATAGATTGTGACTAGTATTAGGAACGTAGTGCCCTGTTATTAATACATCATGTTTCTGGTACACTCGATAGCAAGTGTGTACCTACAATCAACAAATAAGTGGTTGAAAGTGACAATTTATATACTTGAACTATTAATACATAGTATTTTAGGTTATCTGGTATGTTAGGATTGATTATCCCTAGTAAGATGATTTGGGTGTTTTTTGAGCTTTCTAAGAGAAGACTTGTGTATTTTAGTTATGGTAGGGCATTTTTTATGGGCATTCTTTCCACTATTTATTTCAGAGTTCATTTTATAATTTTCTAGGAAAAATTTGCAAAGGTACATAGGACTAAAGAAGAATTAAGATTGGTATAGAAGAGTAATTGTAGCAACTCCTGCTCTATTAATGTATAACCCTATGTTTTGATCACATAGGTAAGTGTGCCCTACAAGAATGATGACAACAAAAGTAATTGTGGAGGTGCGAGATGCGAAGAACCTCATGCCAAAGGATGGAGAGGGATCAACAAGTCCATTTTTGAAGGTTGATTTTTGTGGAAATAAAAAACGTACAATGACGAAGTATAAGGTTCTGAATCCTACTTGAAATGAGAAATTGGAGTTTACTATAAGTGATACATCAACAATGGTTCATGAGGAACTGGAAATCGAGGTTTGCAATGATAAGAAAAGAACTACAGGTAGACGTCGTCATTTTTTGGGAAGAGATAAGTTTCTGGGGAAGCTCCAATAGAAAAAGCAGCACAAGTTGAATCACCTCCACCTACAGAATATAAGACTGTTGAAACAGCTACGAAGCCTCGAGAAGTATAAAAAGTGGATCACCTAGTAGCAGTAGCAATGCATCATTGGAGAGACCAACCATGGCCCAACCCTCAATCATGACTACAAAATATCTCATGAAGGATTTGGGCAATTCTTATCCAGGCCACAACAAGAGGCATACTTGTTATTTGGTTGAGAAAATGGCATGTCTTTTTGTAAGAATTGTGAAGGAAAGAGCACTTCCATCCAGAAATTCTACAGGTAATGCTCTATTTTGAGATTTATTCTCACACTATATTGTAATAAAAATATTCAGCCATGCATAGAGAAATCTTGTATACTAGGATGGTTCCTCTATTAATGATATTTAGCAATCTTCAGAAAATTAAATTCAGTTTGCAAGGAGTTTTCAACTTAATTGTAATAGATTGTAGTTAGTGTCCAAATTAGTGATGAATTTTGATCTCCATAGGGAACCAGACTAGTCACTTCAAGACAATATTTCAAATATATGAGCATGGGTAAATTTTCCAGAGATGTCGTGAGAGATGGAATTTTCTAGTTTAGGGGGTTTCTCATTGTTTATTTTTCGAGAAAATAATATTCTTAGTTAATACAGTTCATGTTGAATGATTCAAACTCTTGTTCCCAAATAGTTAAATTATAGGTATTTTCTTGGCTTGATATTCTTTAGAGATGCAATGATGTTCATTATGTTGGTAAGAATTGTGGCATGGTAAGGACTCCATAGAGCTAAGAAAGTTGACTAAATTATTGTCCCTGTGCATTTGTTGCTTAAAATCTAGGCATAATGTGAGAGTTTCCATTCTCAAAAACACTCATGGAATAGTTTATAGTTTGGTAAGTTTAATTTTGGGTCTGAAATATTTGGTTTGTTATAGGGTATGTAGGTGATCTATTTGTGAAAATGAGAGTGGGAGGTGAAATTTTTCGAACACGAAAATTTCATAACATCGCATATCCTGAATGGGACCATATCTTTTCCTTTGGGCCAAGACACACTTCAATCAGCTCCTACCATGGAGATTTTTGTATGGGATGGAAGCAATTCAAGGGATGAATTCCTTGGGGGAATCTGCTTTGATCTCTTGGAGGTTCCAACAAGAGTTCCTCCAGACAACTCTTTGGCACCTTCATGGTTTAGGTTGGAAGTTGATGGTAGAGTCAAAGGTGATATTATGCTTGCAGTTTGGATGGGAACAAAGGCAGATGTAACATTCCTAGAGGCTTGGCAGTCTGATACAGGAGGTATCAGGAATACAAGATCAAAAGTATATTTATCCCCAAATTATGGTATCTAAGGGTCAATGTAATTGAAGCCCAAGACTTGAGATTCTTGAAAAGACAAATTTTCCTGAGCTCAAAGTGAGGGTGGAGTTGGGTATATAGGTTTTGAGGACTAGAACTTCTAATTCTAGAACCTTATCAATCCCATTTTGGAATGAGGTTTTGATCTTTGTTGCAACTGAACCATTTAAGGAACAACTTATGTTATTGGTTGAGGATCGACCTAGTAATGTTGGTAACAAGGATGTCGAGCACTTAGGCCGAACCAGAGTTGCACTAAATCCAATTGAAACGAGACTAGATTACCGTATGATAAGCTCATGGTGGTTCAATTGAGAAAAAGTAAATGGAAAACCCAATGTTAAGTATCAAGGAAGAATTCATCTACGCTTGTGTTTTGATTGGGGATATCATGTAATGGATGAGGTTGCCCATTCAAGCAGTGATTTAAGGCCAACTTCTAAAGAGCTATGGAAACCATGTATAGATGTTCATGAATTGGGAATTTAGGGAGCCAAAAACATGTCACCTATGAAAACCAAAGGAGGAAGAGGTACAAGAGATGCCTACTATCTAGGAAATTATGGGAAAAATGGGTTAGAATGAGAAAAATTATTGATAGATTTGACCCAAGCTAGAATGAGCAATTTGCAGGGGAATTTTATGACCCATGCACTGTTCTAACCTTAGGGTTCTTTGATAATTGGCATATCTACATGAGCAACTCAGATAAGAATTCTTCATCACTCAAAGATGTTCTCATTGGAAAAGTGTGGATTCACATTTCAACACTGGAAAGAAATTGAGTTTATAGAAATTCTTATCCATTGTTGGTTCTCCAACTTTCTAGTGTGAAAAAATGGGAGAAATTGAACTTGAAATGCATGTTTCTTTCTCTTCTTTGCTTGATGTTGTTCATATTTACTCTTAGTCATTGCTTCCTAAGATGAATTATTTGCATCCCTTGAGCCTAAGTCAGTAGGACATGTTAAGAAACAGAACAATGAAGATTGTTGGATTGAAATAAGCTCGTGCTAAGCCACCTTTAAGGTGGGAATTAGTGAAATATATGTTGGATACAGAGTCTAATATGTGGAGCAAGAGGAGAAGTAAGGCTAACTGGTTCAGAATTATGAATGTTCTCTTTGGAGTTACATTTGTTTCTAAATGGGTTGATGATATATGTCAGTGGAGGAATCCCATTGTAATAATTTTAGTGTGTTTCCACTTCTTTGTCCTGGTTTGGTACCCAGAACTCATTGTACCAATAGTTGTCTTCTACATTTTTCTCATTCGTGAATGGCCCCATAGATTTTGGCCTAGGATGCCATTGCACATGGATACATGAATTTCCCATGTAAATGTCGTTGATCACGACGAACTTGATGACGAATGTGATCCATTACAGATCTCTGAGTCTTTTAAAATTGTTACAATGAGATATGATCGATTAAGGATTTTGGTTGCAAGGATACAAACTGTATTGGGTGATTTTGATATGTAGGGGGAGAGAATTCAAGCTTTTCTTACATGGAGAGATCCTTGTTCTACTGACATTTTCATTGCTATAAGTTTCAGTATCTCATGTATGTTGTACACCGTTCATTTAACCATAGATTGTGACTAGTATTAGGAACATAGTGCACTGTTATTGATACAACATGTTTCTGGTAAACTCGATAGCAAGTGTGTGCCTATAATCAACAAATAAGTGGTTGAAAGTGACAATTTATATACTTGAACTATTAATCAAGAGAATTTTGTGGGAACCATGTGACTATTATTGAGGGTTTATTTAACAAATTACCTAGTAAAGGAAATAAACCCCAGCTGCCTCCAAGCTTGTGAAGCAGAAAGGAAAATCTTGGGAAACTACCGCTTCTAAAAATGGAAAGGAAAACCCTATCAACGCAGAAATTGTACCTGAGAACGAATGATGGAGTAAAGAATCAGTCACTGAGTGGATGTGGCATCAAGGCAGTCACAAATAACCTGGAATCCCAAGAAGAAGAGGTCATTGGATCGTTGACGAGCTTATTGTTAATAGATGGAGTTGTAGAGTGATACCCTCCCATCACAAACACTCCAAATGAGAAACTGAAGTGAGTGTTAGGTCGACTAGTTTCTAAAGACACCATAGACAACCAATGTGAGGCTCCCAAATGAGAGGAAGATGCTCCTACCGAATTGTAACTGAAAATTCCTGTATTTTTCAATTCGATATCAGAGATTATTTGAATCATCTAACATCAAAATCAACGTCTCATAACAACACATGTAACATGAGAGAGACTTCTTTTCAAAGGAGAACGCCTTACCACATAATTAAGATTAACTCTAATAAGTAATTCTTACCCATTCCATAATCCAATGAACACTAACCTCTTCATTAAAGAAGAATTAATGAACTAGTGTTAAATGACATATTGGTGAAACATAAGTCATGCAATCCCAATGATTAAAATTTTGAAAGTTTCAAAACTTTAGAGGCTCTTGCCCTGGCATTTAGCATATATAGCAAGTTAGGTGCAAAAGCTCTAACAATGTACATAATTCTTCTTGTCTTTTCCCACAATCTTGCCGCTGGACAGCATGTCGAATTTTGTCTCTTATCAAACATATGCACTAAATTCAAAACAAGTTATGAGCCGACAATCATTTGTTTTTCATTACTCGTCATGCAAGATTCAGAACCCAAATATATGCAGTAAATTCAACACAAGTTCATGAGGTGACAATATGTATTTGGCATTACGGGTTATGCAAGAGTTACGATTTTACACATTTTAAAAGCACAAAAAGTGCTTAGCTACTTACAAACTTCAGTATTTGATGGGCAGTTCGGTGTTCCTTCGGAGGATAACCCATAAGTTTCCCATGCTTCCTAATTACTCTCGACAAGATGTTTAAGTTGAATTAAGTCATTGAGTTTTTGGTTACGTTAGCTTAATTACGTGGCGTCTACAGAACTCAATTTCGTAGTCAAGAATTAATTCAATTTTATAGTGCAGAGTTAATGATGTGAGTATATTTTGGAATGTTTACTCATAATCTAATAGCATTTATTCGTGTTTATGTTTATACGTTTACTTAATAGGATTACAATTTACCATTTATCTAATTTAAATTGAATATTAAAATTAATGAAAAAGAGAAATCAAAACAATTACTAAAATTAAAAAGATTAGAATTAAAACAATTTATTATCTTTTCATTGTTTTATACATTTTATTTTAACTTTTTTATTACAAATTTTGATTTAACCTTTGTATTTCAGATATTGATTTAGATTTCAAAACAGTAAACTCGGTAAATTTTAATGGTTAAATGCAAACTATATATATTACTAAATTTCCAAGCATAATGTTAAATACAAACTAGCAACCATATTTTAAATATTCAAGTTATACATCAATAATATTTTAAACAAGCGTTGCAAGCAGCGGTAGTCCCTGTTGAGTTTGGAAATAATTTCAAGAGATTTAATCTAGGAAAACATGTGTGACAACCACTGTTAGTTCCCTATAATACTAGTGATTACCCCATTACTATTGTAGTTGTATCCCTTATTAATATTGTTGTGCCCCTATTGTCCCCATATTGTTATTATTGTGCTACATAGAATCATTCTATTGTTATTTTTATGCCTTTATATTATTATTGTTAGGTCGGTTGGGTTAGATTGTGACTCCTTAGACTCCTATATAGAAAGGAGGTTTTGTCATTTGAATCATCAAAGAATCACTCATTTGTATAATGTAAAGGAGGTTTCCCCCTCGAAGAGGCTAAATTCTAAGGCTTTGATCTATCTTTTCTATCTTTTTGTGAGCTGGTTTCATAACATTTGGTATCAGAGCTTTGAATTCTAGGGTTTCGCTGCTCCAAACAGGTCGTCGTGGAATTTGCGCTATAACAATTTTTCTGCGATGTTTCAGATGCTAAAAAAGAAACCCATTTGGGCAGAAATCGTTCTGAACCATAGGTCCGAATTTCAGAGCTTTTCGCACTATATTTGCAGAGATATGATCTGAGGATGTTGACATTTTTGCAGACTCCCGAATTACGTTCCAAACAGGTGACCTGGGGAAAATAGTCATAACTTTTGTTTTGAGAATCAGATTGAAATTTAGTAAGAAGTTACAAAAAGAGGATGGACTTTAGTTTCCTATATATATTTTTCAGATCCTAAGGATGAAATAGTGACACGTGGCACTTCCTACAAGTCGCTCTTCTGAAAAAGTCTATAATCAGGTCATCTTGGGAGATTGTGCATAACTCTGCCTTGGAGAATCTAAATTCGATCAGACTGGTGGAATTGGAAAAAGGACACAGAGGGTTACTGCAGGTCGCAATTTCAGAACTGGATGATCCAAACATACAAAGATACATCATAGGCAATATCGAGCTCCTACAAAGTGAAAAAAGGTGTGTAGAATTTTTTAAATTTTTTCTTAAGCTTGGCTTGAAAAATTATTTTGAAGGAATTCAAAGGGCATAGTAGAGAATTATTATCGGTAACTGATGCCCCAAGGAAAGAAATGCAAACACCTAGTACACAACCTGAAAGCTCTAGCATGACTTATGAAGAAGAGGAAGAAATGCAACATGATATATCAAAATTACGAGACCAAGTGCAACAAATGTCACTCACACAAAAAGTAATAGAATCTAAGATGGATGGTTTAAAGAAAGATGTAGAAGCTAAGATGAATGACATGGAAGCTAAGGTGGACAATTTGAAGATAGATTTGAAGACAGATTTGAAGACAGGCATGGAAGATTTGAAGATAGATTTGACAAATTTTCTACAAGAAATACTTATTAATGGTGAAAGGGTAGTAAAGGAAACTCATGATAAGAACAAAAGAAATGTTAATCATGATTTCATAGACTCCAATGTTGGATCGAAGACCCACCATATTCCAAAAATCGATATGAGGAAGTTTGATGGCAAGGATCCCGCAACATGGATATTACAGATGGAGCAATTTTTCGATCTCAATAATGTGCAAAACACACAAAGGTATGTATTACAACTTTATATTTGGAACCAAATCGGTTTGTATGGTATCAATGGCTTTGTTCTCGTAAACAAATTATCAGTTGGGCAATTTTTACGGAAGGATTGACAACACATTATGAGGATACAAAAAGCAACACTTTTTTTAGCCAATTGATAAGTCTCAAACAAAAGGGTTCAATAATGGAGCACATTGAGGAGTTCCAAAAATTGAACATAAGGGTAAATTTTTTTCCAAAGGAGCATAGGATTGATGTGTTCATAGGGACTTTAAAGGATAATATCCAACATGATGTTCGCCTTTGGGAACCTGATTCATTAGAGAAGGCATTTAGGTTAGCAAGAAAAATGGAAAGCAAAATTATGGCAACTAGGAAGCATACCACTCACAACTATAAAGATGGAAGTGTTGTTTCCCCTAGCCTTCCACAACCTATAAGGTTGACACCACAACAATTGGAAGAAAAAAGAGCAAAAGGGCTTTGTTACAGTTGTGATAAAAAATACACTAAAGGTCATAAGTGTGCTGAGAAGAAATTATTCTACATATATTGTGAAGAGGAAGAGGAAAATGAGCAAGAAAGGTTAAAAGAAGAGGATATGCTCCAGGAACAAAGCCTAGATAAAAAAGAAATGAATTCGACCATATCTTGTAATGCATTGGTTGGAATTACCACTTCTCAAACCATCAAGATAGAAGGAAAAATCAAGAAGAAAAAGGTAATAGTGTTGATTGATTCAGGAAGTACCCACAGTTTTATTCATTGTAAGATAGAAAAATAATTGAATTGCTTCCTATATCCATCACTAGAGTGTCAAGTGATAGTTGCAAATGGAGAAACGATAAATTTCTCTGGAAAGTGCCATAATATCAAGCTATCCATGGGAAAATATGTATTGACTAGCCCAATGCTTTCCATTCCAATGGGAGGTGCTGATGTTGTACTAGGAGTCCAATGGCTACAATCCTTGGGTACAATAGCTTTTAATTTTCAAGAACTTTTCATGAAATTTTCTGCGGAAGGAAAGGAATTTGAATTAAGGGGTATTGCAGGGAAACCGGGAAAGATAATTAGCTCTAACGGTATGACAAAGCTTCTAAAAAAGGAACAAAGAGGTGTAATTGCACAATTATGTTCGCTAGGTGTTTCCACATCGAAATCATCTATTTCTCCGCATCTCCAAAATGTCTTGGACAATCATTCCAAGGTATTTGAGACTCCCAAAGGTCTCCCACCTATTAGTGATAATGATCATGTTATTCATCTGATTCCAGGAAGTGTTCCTCCAAACATCAGGCTGTACAGATATCCCTATTCCCAAAAGAGTGAAATTGAACGTATGGTTGCAGAAATACTAGAGGGAGGTATAATTCAACCTAGTCAAAGTTCTTTCTCTGCTCCAGTAGTATTGGTGCACAAGAATGATGGATCATGGTGCATGTGTTCAGATTATAGGGAGCTCAACAAGCTCACTATTAAAGATAAGTTTCCCATTCTTGTCATTGATGAATTACTGGATGAATTGCATGGATAAATTTACTTCACCAAGTTGGATATTCATTCAGGATATCATCAAATCAGAATGAAGACTGAAGACATTCCAAAAACAACATTTAGAACTCATGAGGATTATTATGAATTTTTGGTCATGCCTTTTGGCCTTACTAATGCACCTTCTACCTTTCAAGGTTTGATGAATTCCATTTTCAAACCCTTCCTTAGAAAATTTGTGTTAGTATTTTTTGATGATATACTAATCTACAACAAGTCTTGGAAGGATCACGTCGAACATGTTGACAGGTTGCTACAACTATTGGAGGAGAAACAATTATATGCAAACAGATCCAAATGTTTCTTTGGAGTACAAGAGGTGGAATATCTGGGTCATACTGTATCTCATGAAGGAGTTAAGGTAGACCATAAAAAAATTAAAGCCATTAAGGAATGGAAAATCCCCACATCCATAAAGCATCTGCGAGGATTTCTCGGGTAAACAGGGTATTATCACAAGTTTGTTAAGAATTATGGGAGAATATTAGCACATCTAACGAAATTATTGAATAAAGATGCATTTTCAAGGACTCCAGAAGCAACAAAGGCCTTTGAACATCTTAAAGCGGCAATGTGCCAAGCACCGGTCTTAGCTACACCGGACTTCACAAAAACCTTTATTGTGGAATGTGATGCTTCAGGAAATGGAATTGGTGTTGTTTTAATGTAATATGAAAGACCCATTGCTTTTGAAAGTCATCCAATCAAGGGAAAGTTTTTACACAAAGCTATTTATGAGAAGGAAATGTTGGCAATACTACATGCACTTAAGAAATGGCAACCCTACCTAATGGGAAGACACTTCAAGGTAAAAATGGATCATGATATCCTTAAGTAATTTTTAGAACAAATATTATCCTCTGAAGAGCAACAAAAGTGGGTCACAAGGATGTTGGGTTATGACTTTGAAATCATCTACAAAAAAGGGAATCAAAATGTGGTGGCAGATGCACTCTCAAGAAAGGATGAGGATGTGGAAGCATTGTTGTGCACCATTTCTATTATCCAACCAGATTGGATAAACGAAGCAAGGGAGGAATGGAAGAATGATGAAGGAGTGTGGGCACTTATTCAAAAGTTACAACAAGATTCTAGTACATCTGATACATTTAGCTAGCAAAATGATTCGTTATGGTAGAAAGATCGCTTATACCTCTATAAGAATTCCCAACTCAAACAAAATATTCTTATGTAATTGCACACTTCTCACTTAGGAGGGAACTCAGGATTTTTAAAAACTTACCACAGGGTTAAGAAGGAATTTTTTTGGGATGGCCTTAAATTTGATATTCAAAAGTTTGTGGTAGAATGTTTGGTTTTCCAACAAAATAAAGTTGAAACAATTAAGACCCCGAGTCTATTACAACCTTTATCCATTCCAAGCCAACGTTGGGAGGAGGTCTCAATGGATTTTATCACAGGATTATCCAAGTCTGAGGGAAAGAGTGTCATCATGGTGGTAATTGATAGAATTACCAAGTATGCACACTTTTGTGCATTATCACATCCATTTAAAGCCATTACAGTTTCTACTACATTTATGGAAACAATTCAAAAGCTACATGGAAACCCAAAGATTATTGTAAGTGACAGAGATCCCATTTTCACTGGAAATTTTCGGACAATTTTTTTTTTCTTTTCTTGGTACTCAGTTAGCTCATAGCTCATCTTATCATCCTCAATCTAAAGGGAAAATTGAGATAGTAAACAAATGTTTGGAAGGATATCTTCGTTGCTTTGTATATGATAAACAGACACAATGGGTCCAATGGTTTCCTTTGGCTGAATGGTGGTATAACACTTCCTTCAATACAGCGACAAAAATGACCCCATTTATGGCACTTTATGGATATCAGCCACTATCCATCACATCATATTTAAGAGAAAATTCTAAGTTTCAAGACGTGGAACATCATATCGAGCATCAACAACAAGTCCTCCAACTCTTAAAGGATAACCTCATGTTGGTGCAGAATAGAATGAAACAACAGGTAGATCAACATCGCAGCGATTTAGAAGTTTTGATGTAGGTGATTGGGTATTCCTACGGCTACAACCATATAAACAAATGTCCCTCAAGCAAGCTAAGAAGGATAATAAATTATCACTAAAGTATTATGGTTCGTACAAGGTGTTGCAAAAGATTGGTACTATGGCATACAAATTGGAGCTCCCTGCAGCTTCTCGAGTGCACCCAGTTTTCCATGTTTCATGTTTCAAGAAGGTTATAGGTGACAAGCTCCTAGTTCAAACAATATTTCCAGAACTTGACGAGGAAGGAAAAATTATATTGGAACCGGAAGCAGTCATAGAAACAAGAACTCGACAGCTATGAAATCGATCAATTTCAGAGTATCTCATCAAGTGGAAGAACTTATCTGCTAAAGATTCCACATGGGAGGATGAGAATTTTATAAAGAAGCATCCAGAACTACTCAAGCGTTGAGGAAAACACTTTTTTGAAGGAGAGGGGCATGTTAGGTCTCTATAATACTAGTGATTACCCCATTAGTATTGTAGTTGTATCCCTTATTAATATTGTTGTTCCTCTATTGTCCCCATATTGTTATTACTGTGCCCCATAGAATCCCTCTATTATTATTTTGGTGCCTTTGTATTATTATTGTTAGGTCGGCTGGGTTATATTGTGATTCCTTAGACTCCTAAATATAGAAAGAGGTTTTTTCATTTGAATCATCAAAGAATCATTCATTTGTCTAATTTAAAGGAGGTTGCCCCCTCGAAGAGGCTAAATTCTAAGGCGTTGATCTATCTTTTCTATCTTTTTGTGAGGTTGTTTCGTAACAGCCACTATTAAATATGGAGTGGAAATATTGGAATTTTGAAATTGTTGGGAATTGGATAATCCAGCACTCCCCGTGTGTTTCGTGACATGGACTAACTGCCTCTCGAGGATCCGTTAACTCTGGCGATGCGTTTGTTTACTAACACCTATGGGTTTTGGTGTAATGGCAATCGTGATCCCAACAATTGGTATCAGAACATAAGGTCTCGAGTTCGAATCACACCCGGCTCGCGCTGGGGGGGAGATTGTTGGGCATTGGAAAATCCAGCACTCCCCATGTGTTTCGTGACATGGACTAACCGCCTCTCGAGGATCCATTAACTCTGGTGATGCGTCCGTTTACTAACACCTGTGGGTTTTGGTGTAACGATAATCGTGATCCCAACAGAAATAAATGAGGAATCGTTCAACGAGATGCTCAAAGGTATTGAGGTAGTGGGACCCTATCCGTCCCCTCATCCGATCAAGCAATAAGTGCCCTAACCGTATCTAGCTACAATGTTTTGACTTTTTTCCTATTATCTCTACCTCGGGACCTTCCTTTCGTTCTTGCTTGGGAACGCACTGTCCACCTCTTGGGAACTGACACTCAACCTTTCTTTGGGTTCTTCGTTGTGGACTTCTTACTTGGGAAACCCATGTCTCAGACCTCATACTTATGAATCAATCATGGAAAATATTAAGAGCTAACATTCAAAACTGGGTTAATTTTACATGATTTATCTAAAAAAAGGTTCCCAAATTCTATTTTTTATAAAAATGATTCACCCAAATTTTACAATATAAAATTGTTTTGCCTTAAAAATCACCAACATTGTATACAAAGTATATATAAAATCATTATAAATTTGAATAATTTTACAAATACATCAATAAACATTTTATAGTTCGTATATTAAGGACTAGTGAGATTTGCCAATGTTTCTAAACTTCAAGATAATTTTCCATCCTTAAAATTTTCATTAGAACCAACACACCATTTCACTGAACCGTTGCCAATACTGACAAAATCTCTGGCTAAAGTAATTTTAGTTGTTCTAGTTACACAGATAGGCATCCCCCCTATCAAGATCGACAACTTAATCATTTTCTTAATTAATCTTTTTAATCGGATGGCCTGAATTGAAAGATGCCAGTATATTTTCGTAGTCGTCAATAAATCAATGAATGAAATTCACAACAGTAACTTTCTTGCATGTCTAGATCACATGTTTAAACCATACTTAAATTAATTTTTTACAAAACATGATTAAAAATTTACTGTGCCTCTTGTTGATAACCACGTATGTTCATTAGTGAGAAATGTATTTAAAAAAATTATAAAATATTAACCTAAAAGAGGTGGATCAAAGAGGAACAACACTTATGCCTCTTCATATTCTGAAACATATACTCTGACCACATGTCAATTGTAGTTTATAATTAAGCAATTATATTGTAACGTTTCCAACTCCTGCACGTAAACCTTTGTAATGTTTCCAACTCACGTCTAGGTAAACCTTAAACTATTTCCAGTTCACATCCTTTGTAATGTTTCCAACTCATGTCCAGATGAAATTCAAAACGTTGCCCATTCACATTCTCAAGAGAAATTGTTTCCCATTCATAAAGCTTACAAGGTTAAAGTTCTAACTGCATACAACAAGAATCATGTGGCTATAAATCTCTATTCTCCTTACTAGAGTGTACCATTTCCATTATTCATTCCTACCTTCCGGAAACCATGGATTTTCGATATGGTTGTTTCATATATGTCGTGCTCTTGGCCTTGATATGTTCTATGGTGAACTATGGTGCTGAGAACAATACCTCAGCCGACACCCTCCTCCCCATCGTTCTCTGAATGCTTTCCCAAGTTGTATGGATGAATCGTCGACATTTACTCAACTTGCACAACTCAACACCATGAATGAATCGTTGTGGAACTACAGGTAAATAACTAGGGTTTAGTTTTTGCCTCTTTTTTCATTATTGTTTTGACCTAATGGGTTACCATTTCTAATTTTTTTTTGGTTTCTTCTCCAACGCAGGATGTGATTCTGTTCATGTGAATTCTGGTTTGATTGACGCTGATGACGGGAGCTGCCGTAGCAAAGGGTTGTTGCAGCGGATGATGATTTATTTTAGATACAAACTCTGATAAATGGGTATATAACATTTTAAACATTCCTGGGTTTTACAAGTTTATGCCGTAGTCTAACTAGCTGGAGGAATTGCTCGGAAAGTTATGGTGCCATTTTTTCTTTAATGCATGTCCACATCTCTCCAAATTCATTATTATACCAATTTAAACATATAAAATATATTGTATTCTCTTATAAACATTTTTTTATGCATGAACAGAAATTATTAATCTTCTTTCTCTCAATTTTCTTTCTTATTTCCTACCAGTAAACTTTATTCATTATCTTTTAGCTACACCCATAATGTATAAACTTAAACTTTACTATTTGATCATTTGAAAAAGAGAAAATAAGAAATGGAAACAAAAATGAAATCAATAAATAATATAACAGTTACCGTAAGAAACATAAGAAATGCAAAAAATCTAATCACTATCTCGGCCATTCCATTTTTCATGATCCTCCTTATGTCAAGGTAAATACAAAATAGAAACAAAAATTAATATAACATATAATAAATGAAATTAATAAAGACTTTTTAACGTTCATGTGGCTAGATTTTCAAACCTCATAGCGAAAAGCAAAGATTCCAAATCGAGACTTTTCTAAAGTTTTATCATTCTATTAATTAAATTAATTGAAAAGAAAACGAAAAGCCTTCCAAAAAGATTCCATTACGATGGAATCAGGACTCTTATTTTACTAATCAAATCACTTGGAAAGGGAATAAAAATATTTTCCACCGATTCTCATTACTATGTGATGGTTTTATCAAATCAATTAAAAATAAAATAAATAAGCTTTTCTGATGATTCCAAATACAATTCAACCCTTTTACCAAACCAATGGATCATAGAAAAAATTTCAAAAGATTCGAGTTATAATTTTCGTACATTATAATTTGGATTATACAATTTCAATCTTATTTTGATAAATGTGAAATCTAACTCTTTTCAAGTTATAACATTCGTACTCAATCACAGTTTAGATAATACAATCTTTACTCCATTAGATTAATTTGAAATTCTTCTCAATTTTCTGCAACTAGGACTCCTGGAAAAATAACTGTGTCTAGAAGATATGATGGGCTCGTCGAAAGTAATAATACATATATAAATTATAACATCTTTAGCTAAGTCATAAAATCTAATGCTTAAATAGTTCATGCTATTGTTTTTAGTGCATGTTCAACTTGCTTATTTTTTATCAAAATCAAAAGCATCAGAATAATCAGAACAACTGAAGCACACTTACTGCCTAAATAATCCCCACCATTTAATTATTCCAATTTAATTATCGACAATCGTTGTCAGCAATTTCACGTGGAAAGGAGCAATAACATAGTGCTCCAATAACCCCGATGCAATAGTATGTGGACTATCGGAAATGACTATCGGTGATTCCAACACTCCAATGCTAGGCTCCTTTCGTTCCGATTTGGCGATGCGATAACAATCCTAGACCCGATAACCTTTCTACTCTTCTCTATAATGGTTCGGGTTCAGGTTGTCCGAGTTCGGACTTCGGCAGTTCCAAAGGTCCCTTCCACTCAACTTGTGGTTCTTGCGATGTGATAATGGTTCTTGCGATGCAATAATGATGAAATAAAAGCCTTCTAAAAAGATTCCATTACGATTACGATGGAATCAGGACTCTTATATTACTAATCAAATCAGTTGGAAAGGGAATAAAAATATTTTCCATCGATTCTCATTACTATGTGATGGTTTTATCAAATCAATTAAAAATAAAATAAATAAGCTTTTCTAATGATTCCAACTACAATTCAACCCTTTTACCAAACCAATGGATCATAGAAAAAATTTCAAAGGATTCGAGACTCGAGTTATAATTTTCGTACATTATAATTTGTACAATCTTTACAATCTTATTTTGATAAGTGTGAAATCTAACTCTTTTCAAGCTATAACATTCGTACTGAATCACAGTTTAGATAATACAATCTTTACTCGATTAGATTAATTTGAAATTCTTCTCAATTTTCCACAACTAGGACTCCTGGAAAAATAACTGTGTCTAGAAGATATGATGGGCTCGTTGAAAGTAATAATACATATATAAATTATAATATCTTTACCTAAGTCATAAAATCTAATGCTTGAATAGTTCACGCTATTGTTTTCAATGCAGGTTCAACTTGTTTATCTTTTATCAAAATCAAAAGCATCAGAATAATCAGAACAACTGAAGCACACTCGCTGCTTTGGTTGTTAAACCCAGAAATCAGAAAGGATGGTTTAGTTTCTATGGATGAGGCAAATGCCTTTATATGTTTTGAGATACATCCATCTGCTTTTATTGTTGTACAGCCGCATAGGCCTCAAGAGGGTTCTCCAACTCACCTTTTGTTGCTATTTTAAAGGATGTGTACTCTGAATAATGGAAAGCTCTATAATGTCGCGGATGCTCGTTGTCCACCAGTTCAGGTGGCGCTTCTATCTCCATTTCATCTGGGAACAATCTGAAGAAAGTCAGGGAAAGACGAGATTGTCGTCCTTTAACAATCACACGGTGTTTTGCACTGTGAATTCTTTTGTTACTCCACGCTTGCATGCATATGCACAAATCATCTGATTAACATTCTTGGCAAAGAAAAATAAAAATAAAAATACATAGTGCTGATTAGGTGTTTGAGGTATTCACTTGGATTACCATGATTAATGACAATAATGCATGCACAAATTATCTGATTAACGTTCTTGGCAAAAAAAAAGAACATAGTGTTGATTAGGTGTTTTAGGTATTCACTTGGATTACCAAGCCTAATGGAAATAAGTATTTTAAGGTACTTATATAAAGTTGCCACACTTTAAGCAAGACCAAACCTAAATATCTCATGGATATGATAGTTGGTAAAGATAGATTTGCAACAGACAACATAGAAATTACAAAAACTAGATATCTCACCAGGAAAGAGATGTAGCATAATATAACCTGCGTGTATCTTGTTGTCCATCGTATCCTTACTACATTTATTTTGAGATATAAAATATCTATCATAAAATTTTATTATTTTGAGATTTAACCAATTATATCATAAATTTATATGTTATTATATTGAAATATCCTTTCTATGTAAATTAATGTTTAAAGATCAAAATAATAATATAGATAATTTCTATCAAACTGAAACTTTATATAAAATTAGATCAATTTTAAAATATAATATATGTCAAATAATATTAAAAATGTTCTAAAAATAAATACAAAGACATTATTACATAAACATAGTAATATAAATATTAATAACATACATAAGAAAATAAAAATTAGGAAGATATATATATGTTTTTTGAATCAAAATAATGTAAATTATTTTATTTAAAATATATTAGATTGGAGTCATATATATATATATATATATATATATATATATATATATATATCCGGATTACATTTTCAATATGTCTAATATAATATATCACACGAAATTGACTTCACATCAACAAAACACCCACACCTAAGATAATTGTGTATCCAAAACCCTCTAGAATGGAATATATATATAAACAAAATAATAAGTTATCTTGATTGGAATGATACAAGTCATTTTATGTAAAATAACATTAAAATAAAAATTAAAAAATATTACTAGAATTTTATCAACTTCAAAATACACTCGAGTGAAAACGAAAGTGTAATTTAATTTATGGTAAATAAAAGAATAAGTGATCTTATTTAGATAATAATTTGATAAAAATAAAATAACATCTATACATTTTTAAATAAAAAAATATTAATTTATTTTCAATTTTAGCTTATAACTATGTTTTTTTTTGTTATTTTAAAAATTATTTTAATTTTAGGTAACCTTCTAAAATATATTTTTATCACCATTTTTAATTTATTAAAAAAATCTAAAAAATAAATATAGAAAGGTTGATCCTTTTTAACTATTTTAAAATTAATCTTTAATTATCCATGTTCATTGTGAAACAACAAATTTTGAAATGTAATTGTAAAACTTATTTTTATTAACATACAAATTTTAAAATGTCAAGTGGAAAATAAAAATAAAACATCAACTTAGTTTTAAAATATGAAGTGCGTCTTAAAATTAATTATAAAAAAAAATGGATGTGCATCACATTATCCATATTCATTGTGAGGTAACAAATTTTGAAATGTAATTGTAAAGTTTATTTTCATTAAATATAGACATTTTAAAATGTCAAGTGGAAAATAACAACAAGGTATCAATTAATAAATGATAAGTATTTATTTTTGAAAAATAATAAAGATTGAAATATAATTCTAAAATTGATCTTTGTTGAACATTAAATTCTTAAAATGTAAAGTAGATTAAATTTAATTTGAAAAATTATAGACATCAATACTGGTGAGCCAGTGAACTTTGAAATATATTTGCTAAATAATAATATTTGAAATGCAATTCTAAAAAAAAAATCAAAATATGAAATAGATTAAAAAAATAAATTGAAATAGATGATGAATATAATTAGAAGAATAAATTATGCATTCAATTATAGATGTCCAATGAATCTTGAAATGTAATTAAAAAAAAAAAATCATATTTATTAAAAACACACGCGCACACACACATATATGTTTAAATTTAATAGGGAAAAAAATATTAATATATAAATACAAAATTGTTTATCCCCATATTTATGAAATTATAAATGTTGAAAATGTATCTTTATAATAAAATTATCATATCAGGCCATAGAATATAAAATTAATTAAAGCTCTTGTTTATCTATTAAATTATACATGTCCATATTTGTGAAATAGTAATTTTGAAGCTTACTTTTAAAAATTTATAGTTTCAGTAAACATAAATTTTAGAATGTAAAGTGGGAAAGAACAATACAACATTATAAATATACATGGTTTTGAAAGAGTATAAAAACATTAAAAAATTTGATGTAAATTGGAAAATAACAACACATCATAAATATATGGATTCCAAGTTGTAATTATAACACATAAAATTTTGAAATATTATATTAATTTTGTCTTTATTAAAGATAGAAATGTTAAAATATGAAGTGTATATTAAAATTAATCAGAAAAAAATGGATATGTATCAAATTATCCATGTTCATTGTGATCCATATTGCAAATGAGAGTGTCTTTCGGATTAATCACATTATTAGGATTTGGTCGACATTTTGAACCAACTAATATGGATGAACCACATTAGTTGGTTTGAAATGTCGACTAAATCCTAATAATGTGATTGATCCGAAAGGTACTCTCATTTATTTATAAATACTAATTTTAATATTAATTATTAATATTAATATTACTTTTAATATTATTAAAAGTACTTTTAATATTATTAATATTACTTTTAATATTATTAATATTTATAAATATTAATTTTAACGTTAATTATTAATATTAATAGCAGTAAATAATATTATCATGGTCAAACATGGTCAATAATCATGGTGACATTGTCATGAACATTGTCTTTTGTTCCAATGTCACATTATGAAAACCGTGGTCATTCATGGTCAACCATGGTCCAATGTTGCATTGTGATAAAGATTGTCTCTATATGAAAATCAATCATGGTCCTACATTGCATTGTGACAAATATTGTCTCAATATGAAAATAAGTCATGGCCAACCATCGTCCAACGTCGCATTGTGACAAAGTTTATGGGAATATGAAAATCAACCATGGTCAACAATGGACTACCATGTTTATTTTAGGGTTTATAATATTTATTCAAACGTCGCATTGTCACATAGATTGTATATAAAAATCAATCATGGTCAATTACGCTCAACCATGGTCAATCATGGTCAACCATGGTCAATCATGGTCAACCATGGTCAATCATGGTCAACCATGGTCAATATGAAAATCAACCATCGTAAATCATGGTCAGCCATGGTCCAACATCACATTGTGAAAGAACTGTCTCAACATGAAAATCAACCATGGTCAACCATTGTTGACCATGGTCAACCATGTTTCAACATCACATTTTGACAAAGATTGCCTCAATGTGAAAATCAACCATGGTCAATCGTTGTTAACTATGGCGAACAATGGTCAATAATCATGTTCACATTGTGACGAAGATTGTCTCTTTGTCCAATGTCACATTGTGATAAAGATTGTCTCAATATGATAATCAACCATGGTCAATCATCGTCAAGCATGGCCATTCATGGTCAAACATGGTCCAACATCACATTATAAGAATTATTGTATCAATATGAAAATCAACCATGCCAACGATCTTCAATCATGGTCTACCATGGTCAAATGCCGCATTGTGACAAATATTGTCTCAAATGAAAATCAATCATGGTCAATTGTGGTCAACCATGGTCAATATGAAAATCAACCATGGTCCAATGTCCCATTGTCACAAAGATGTCTCAATGTGAAAATCAACTATTCTTAATCATGGTCATCCATGGTCAATAATCATGGTCACATTGTGACAAAGATGGTCTCTTAATTGTTGGAAATAATACTAAGAGGGGGGTGAATCAGTATATTATCAAGTCAAATATTCCCTTTTTTTAAATTCAGATAATATACGCTACTTCAGTTAATTAAACCCGCTTATATACGCAACTATGTAGAAGGAAAACTGCGTATACAATAAAAACTTATAATTTACTTTATCTGTCAGATGTTGATTATTAATCTGTATATCAGAATCAAATAACCAGTAACCAGGAATAGTAAAACAGAGCAGAAGACAATCACACACAAGAACACAAGATATAAGGTGGAAACCCAATGTGGGTGAAAACCACCTGCTGCAATTCGTCTCTATCTTATTTTAATTAGAAACTTCTTTTCACAATGTACTGGTGCAGTCCTTTACCAGTACGCAGGTTGCAACCTGCAGAGAGCTACAACCCTCTCTCATTCTCCAGCTTCTCCTAGAAGGGAGCTACGACCCCCTTAGCTCTTGTACTAGCCAAGATACTAGTGCGTAGGTGCTGGCCTACAAAAGGCTACAACCTTCTCTTTCTTCCAGGGACCACGTTTCATAAATTTTCAGATTGGATCCATGAATATCAATCAATCATAAACAATTTCTGCATCAAACAATCTCCTTTTCACCAAACAAAACTAAATCAAATAAACACTTCTCTGACCGTTGTACCCTGAACACAGAAACAGTAACCAAACACCAATTCTGAACCCAGAACACTGCAATAGTAAACAGAAGCAGCTAGATCACAACTCAAAAGATGTATGCTACTTAAATAACCCGAAACCTGTGTGCATACGCCTCTGTGTTTGGAGAAACCTGCGTATACGCTGTTTTTATTCACTGAACCAACGTGTATACGCACCTTCACTTTACTAAACCTGCATACAGATCTATAAAAGATAATTTACTCTTTCAAATATTCAGACCCTGATTAACCAGATTATTAGATTTATAGATCAAGCATGTGCCACATATAACCGATCAAAATCATGCAAAGATATTATCATTCAAGCCAAAAGATTATGACCCATCAATAGAACTTATCCTTCTTTGTGCTAAGGTTCCTCCTTCATTCAGATCCAGATCTGCACCATAACCCCAATCACCAATATTTCAGATCTCGCACTTATTAGATATTCAATTAATTCAGATGATCTTTGCCAAATGATCTCCTTCCTCTTTTATAGTCTTAGGCCTTTCACAATACCACGGTCCAAAACCATCATAAAACAATACCTTGGACCCAATACTTGTGGTCAACACTTCTGACAAGATACCATGGTCCAAAACCATAGGTTCAAATAACAAGGACTAACTACCACAGACCAAAAGTAAGTTCTCCAACATATACGCGTTTTTCCTTGCATGAAAGTGTGTGTATATGCATACGTGCTTTTGTAGCGTCTAACCTGTGTGTATACGCGCCTTTGTCTAGGTGAACCTGCGTATATATCTTTTTCTTCATTCTGAAAGCCTGAACTGAGATCTGGACCAGAGATCTGTCATCAAAAAGAGTTGCCATCAAGGACAACACCTGTGCCATAGCTCCAAACCTGTGCCATAATGCCAACATTAACATGGTACAACATCACATTGGGACAAAGATTGTCTCAATATGAAAATCAACCATGGTCATCCATGGTCCAACATCACATTGCGATAAATATTTTCTCAATATGAAAATTAATCATGTTCAATCATGGTCCAACATCACATTGACAAAGATTGTCTCAATATGTAAATCAATGATGGTCAATCTTGTTTATTTTAATGTTTATAATATTTTTCTTAGGGTTTATATACGTTGGGTTTATAATATCAGTCTCTTGGATTTAATATTGTTCCCTTGGGTTCATAATCCCTTGGGGTCTTAGTATTAATCCCTTCGTTTTATTATTCCTTTGGGTTTCTCAAATTAATCCCTTGGGTTTATTATTCCCTTAGGTTTATAATCTTGATCATGGTAAACCATTGTCAATAATAGCCAACCATGCTTGAATGTCACATGGTAACAAGGATTGTCTCACCATGAAAATAAATAATAATCCCTTGGGTTTATTATTCCTTTGGGTTTATTATATCAATCCCTTGGGTTTATTATTCCCTTGGGTTTATATTACTAGTCCATTTTGTTTAATAGTATTCCCTTTGGTTCATAATCCCTTGGGGTTGTAGTATTAATCCCTTGGGTTTATAATATCAATCGCTTGGGTTTATTATTCCTGACTCAAACATGGTTTATTATGATGTTGACCATGGTCCAACATGGAATTGTGATAAGGATTGTCCCAATATGAAGATCAATGATGGTGGATCATGTTTATTTCAATGTTTATAATATTTGCCTTAGGGTTTATATACATTGGGTTTATAATATTAGTCCCTTGGGCTTAATATTATTCCCTTGGGTTCATGATCCCTTGGGGTTTTAGTATTAATCCCCTGGGTTTACTATTCCCTTAGGTTTATAATATCAATCATGATCAACCATTGTCAATCATAACCAACCATGGTCATCCATGTTTGAATGTTGAATTGTGACAAGGATTGTCTCGCGATCAAAATAAACCATGTTTATTTTTGTTTTTGTAGTATTTATAGTTGGGTTTATCAATATTGAGTTTATAATATTAGTCCCTTGGGCTTAATATTATTCCATTGGGTTCATAATCCCTTGGGGTTTTAGTATTAATCCCTTGGGATTTTAGTATTAATGCAAATATGTTGGGTTTACTATTCCCTTAGGTTTATAATATGAATATCAATGATGGTTGATCATGTTTATTTTAATGTTTATAATATTTGTCTTGGGGTTTATATACATTGGGTTTATAATATTAGTCCCTTGGATTTAATATTATTCCCTTGGGGTCTTAGGATTAATCCCTTCATTTTATTATTCCTTTTGGTTTTTCATATTAATCGCTTGGGTTTATTATTTGCTTAGGTTTATAATATCCATCATTGTAAACCATTGTCAATCATAGCCAACCATAGTCAACCATGCTTGAATGTCACAAGCGACAAAGATTGTCTCACCATGAAAATAAATAATAATCCATTGTCTTTATTATTCCTTTGGGTTTATTATATCAATCCTTTGGGTTTGTTATTCCCTTGGTTTCATATTATGAGTCCATTTTGTTTAATAGTATTCCCTTTGGTTCATAATCCCTTGGGTTTATAATATCAATTGCTTGGGTTTATTATTTTGAGTCAAACACGGTTTATTATGATGTCGACCATGGTCTGACATGGAATTGTGATAAGGATTGTTCAATATGAAAATCAATGATGGTACATCATGTTTATTTCAATGTTTAAAATATTTGTCTTAGGGTTTGTAGTATTTATATTTGGGTTTATGTTGGGTCCCTATAATACTAGTGATTACCCCATTACTATTGTAGTTATACCCCTTATTTATATTGTTGTGCCCCTATTACCCCCATATTGTTATTTCTGTGCCCCATAGAATCCCTCTATTGTTATTTTTGTGGCTTTATATTATTATTGTTAGGTCGGCTGGATTATATTGTGACTCCTTAGACTCCTATATATAGAAAGGAGGTTTTGTCATTTGTATCATCCAAGAATTGTTCATTTATGTAATGTAAAGGAGGTTTCCCCCTCGAAGAGGCTGAATTCTAAGGCGTGGATCTTTCTTTTCTATCTTTTCTTGAGCTGGTTTCATAACATTTGGTATCAGAGCTTTGGATTCTAGGGTTTCGCTGCTCCAAACAGGTCATCGTGGCATTTTCGCTATAACTTTTTTCTGTGACGTTTCAGAAGTCGCAAAAAAAACCCATTTGAGAAGAAATCGCGCTGAACCTTGGGTCCAAATTTCAGAGCTTTTCGCACGATATTTTGGAGATATGATCTGAGGAAGTTGGTCTTTTTGCAGACTCCTGAATTACACTCAAAACAGGTGACCTGGGGAAAATCGTCATAACTTTCTTTCTGAGCATCGGATTGAAATTTTGTAAGAAGGTACAGAAAGAGGACGGACTGTAGTTTCTTTTATATAATTTTCAGAGTCAAAGGTTGAAGCAGTGACACGTGGCACTTCATACAAGTTCGCTCTACTGAAATAGTCTATAATCAGGTCACTGTGGGAGATTGTGCATAACTCTTTCTTGGAGAATCCAATTTGGATCAGACTAGTGGCATTGGAAAGAGGACATAGAGGCTACTACAGGTCACAATTTCAGAACTGGATGATTTGAAATTACAGAGATACATCAGATTCAATATCAGGCTTCTACAAAGTAAAAAAAGGTGTGTAGTTTTTTTTTTAATTTTTGCATAAGCTTGGTTTGAAGGAATTCAAAGGGCATAGTAAAGCATTATTATCGGTAACTGATGCCCCGAGGAAAGAAAATGCAAACACCTAGTAAGGAACCTGAAAGCTCTAGCATGACTCATGAAGAAGAGGAAGAAATGCTACATGATATATCAAAATTACAAGAACAAGTGCAACAAATGTCACGCTCACAAAAGCTAACAGATGCTAAGATAAATGGCGTGGAATCTAAGATAAATGGCGTGGAATCTAAGATAAAGGGCATGGAAGCTAAGATGGATGATCTGAAGACAGATTTGAGGACAGATTTGAAGACAGACATGGCAGATTTGAAGACAGATTTGACAAATTTTCTACAAGAAATACTTACTAATGGTGAAAAGGTTGTAAAGGAAACTCATGATGTGAACAAAAGAAATGTTAATCATGATTCCATAGACTCTAATGTTGGATCGAAGACCCACCATATTCCAAAAATCGATATGAGGAAGTTTGATGGCAAGGATCCCGCCACATGGATATTACAGATGGAGCAATTCTTCGATCTCAATAATGTGCAAAACACACAAAAGGTACGTATGGCAACTTTATATTTGGAACCAAATCAGTTTGTATGGTATCAATGGCTTTGTTCTCGTAAACAATTTATCACTTGGGCAATTTTTACGGAAGAATTGATAGCACATTATGAGGATACAAAAAGCAACACTTTTTTTAGCCAATTGATAAGTCTCAAACAAAAGGGTTCAATAATGGAGCACATTGAGGAGTTCCAAAAATTGAACATAAGGGTAAAAGATATTCCAGAGGAGCATAGGATTGATGTGTTCATAGGGTCTTTAAAGGATAATATCCAACATGATGTGCGCCTTTGGGAACCTGATTCATTAGAGAAGGCATTCAGGTTAGCAAGAAAAATGGAAAGCAAAATTATGGCAACTAGGAAGCATACCATTCACAACTATAAAGACGGAAGTGTTGTTGCCCATAGTCTTCCACAACCTACAAGGTTGACACCACAACAATTGGAAGAAAAAAGAGCAAAAGGGCTTTGTTACAATTGTGATAGCAAATACACAAAAGGTCATAAGTGTGCTGAGAAGAAATTATTCTACATAGATTGTGAAGAGGAAGAAGAAAAGGAGCAAGAAAGGTCAAAAGAAGAGGATATATTCCAGGAACAAAGCCTAGATGAAGAACAAATAAATCCGACCATATCTTGTAATGCATTGGCGGGAATTACCACTCCTCAAACCATCAAGATAGAAGGACAAATCAAGAAGAAAAAGGTAATAGTGTTGATTGATTCAGGAAGCACCCACAATTTTATTCATTGTAGGGTAGCAAAAGAATTGAATTGCTTCCTATATCCAGCACCAGAGTGTCAAGTGATGATTGCAAATGGAGGAACAATAAATTGTTCTGGAAAGTGCCATAATATCAAGCTATCCATGGGAGAATATGTATTGACTAGCCCAATGCTTTCCATTCCAATGGGAGGTGCTGATGTTGTACTAGGAGTCCAATGGCTACAATCCTTGGGTACAATAGCTTTTAATTTTCAAGAACTTTTCATGAAATTTTTAGTGGAAGGAAAGGAAGTTGAATTAAGGGGTATTGCAGGGAAACCAGGAAAGATAATCAGCTCTAATGGCATGACAAAGCTTCTAAAAAAGGAGCAAAGAGGTGTAATTGCACAATTATGTTCGCTAGATGTTTCCACATTGGAATCATCTATTTCTCCAGATCTCCAAAAAGTCCTGGACAATCATTCCAAGGTATTTGAGACTCCCAAAGGTCTCCCACCTATGCGTGATCATGATCATGCTATTCATCTGATTCCAGGAAGTGTTCCTCCAAACATCAGGCCGTACAGATATCCATATGTCCAAAAAAGTGAAATTGAACGTATGGTTGCAGAAATGCTAGAGGCTGGTATAATTCAACCGAGTCAAAGTTCTTTCTCAGCTCCAGTAGTATTGGTGCACAAGAAGGATGGATCATGGCGCATGTGTCCAGATTATAGGGAGCTCAACAAGCTCACTATTAAAGATAAGTTCCCCATTCCTGTCATTGATGAATTACTGGATGAATTGCATGGATCAATTTACTTCACCAAGTTGGATCTTCGTTCGGGATATCATCAAATCAGAATGAAGATTGAAGACATTCCGAAAACGGCATTTAGAACTCATGAGGGTCATTATGAATTTTTGGTCATGCCTTTTGGCCTTACCAATGCACCTTCAACATTTCAAGGTTTGATGAATTCAATTTTCAAACCATTCCTTAGAAAATTTGTGTTAGTATTTTTTGATGATATACTAATCTACAGCAAGTCTTGGAAGGATCATGTTGAACATGTTGACAAGGTGCTACAACTATTGGAGGAGAAACAATTATATGCAAAAAGATCCAAATGTTTCTTTGGAGTCCAGGAGGTGGAATATTTGGGTCATATTGTATCTCATGAAGGAGTTAAGGTAGACCCTAGCAAAATTAAAGCCATTAAGGAATGGAAAATCCCCACATCCATAAAGCATCTGCGAGGATTTCTTGGGTTGACAGGGTATTATCGCAAGTTTGTTAAGAATTATGGGAGAATAGCAGCACCTCTAACAACATTATTGAAGAAAGATTCATTTTCATGGACTCCGGAAGCAACAAAGGCCTTTAAACATCTTAAAGAGGCAATGTGCCAAGCACCGGTCTTAGCTACACCGGACTTCACAAAAACCTTTATTGTGGAATGTGATGCTTCAGGAAATGGAATTGGTGCTGTTCTAATGCAAGATGAAAGACCCATTGCTTTTGAAAGTCGTCCAATCAAGGGAAAGTTTTTAAGCAAAGCTATTTATGAGAAGGAAATGTTGGCAATACTCCATGCACTTAAGAAATGGCGACCCTACCTAATGGGAAGACACTTCAAGGTAAAAACGGATCATGATAGCCTTAAATACTTTTTAGAACAAAGATTATCCTCTGAAGAGCAACAAAAGTGGGTCACAAAGATGTTGGGTTATGACTTTGAAATCATCTACAAAAAAGGGAAGCAAAATGTGGTGGCAGATGCACTCTCAAGAAAGGATGAGGATGTGGAAGCATTGTTGTGTGCCATTTCTATTATCCAACCAGATTGGATAAACGAAGCAAAGGAGGAATGGAAGAATGACGAAGAAGTGTGGGCACTTATTCGAAAGCTACAACAAGATTCCAGTACTTCTGATACATTTAGCTGGAAAAATGATTCGTTATGGTACAAAGATCGCTTATACCTCTGTAAGAATTCCCAGCTAAAACAAAAGATTCTTATGGAATTGCACACTTCTCCCTTAGGAGGGCACTCAGGATTTTTAAAAACTTACCACAGGGTTAAGAAGGAATTTTTTTGGGATGGCCTTAAATCAGATATTCAAAAGTTTGTGGCGGAATGTTTGGTTTGCCAACAAAATAAAGTTGAAACAATTAAGACACCGGGTCTATTACAACCTTTATCCATTCCAAGCCAACGTTGGGAGGAGGTTTCAATGGATTTTATCACAGGTTTACCCAAGTCTGAGGGAAAGAGTGTCATCATGGTGGTAGTTGACAGACTTACCAAGTATGCACACTTTTGTGCATTATCACATCCATTTAAAGCCAGTACAGTTTCTACTGCATTTATGGAAACAGTTCAAAAGCTACATGGAAACCCAAAGATTATTGTAAGTGACAGAGATCCCATTTTCACTGGAAATTTTTGGACAGAATTATTTTCTTGTCTTGGTACTCAGTTAGCTCATAGCTCATCTTATCATCCTCAATCTGATGGGCAAACTGAGATAGTAAACAAATGTTTGGAAGGATATCTTCGTTGCTTTGTATCTGATAAACAGACACAATGGGTCAAATGGTTGCCTCTGGCTGAATGGTGGTATAACACTTCCTTCCATACAGCAACAAAAATGACCCCATTTATGGCACTTTATGGGTATCAACCACCATCCATCACATCATATTTAAGAGAAAATTCTAAGGTTCAGGCAGTGGAACATCACATCGAACATCAACAACAAGTCCTCCAACTCTTAAAGGATAACCTCGTGTTGGCACAAAATAGAATGAAACAACAGGCAGATCAACATCGCAGTGAAAGAAGTTTTGATGTAGGTGATTGGGTATTCCTACGGCTACAACCATATAAGCAAATGTCCCTAAAGCAAGCTAAGAAGGATAATAAATTATCACCAAAGTATTATGGTCCGTACAAGGTGTTGCAAAAGATTGGTACTATGGCATACAAATTGGAGCTTCCTGCAGCTTCTCGATTGCACCCAGTTTTCCATGTTTCATGTTTAAAGAAGGTTATAGGCGACAAGCTCCCAGTTCAAACAATATTGCCAGAACTTGACGAGGAAGGAAAAATTATATTGGAACCGGAAGCAGTCACAGAAACAAGAACTCGACAGCTACGAAATCGATCAATTTCAGAGTATCTTATCAAGTGGAAGAACTTATCCGCTGAAGATTCCACATGGGAGGATGAGAATTTTATGCAGAAGTATCCAGAACTACTCAAGCGTTGAGGACAACACTTTTTTGAAGGAGAGGGGCATGTTGGGTCCCTATAATACTAGTGATTACCCCATTACTATTGTAGTTATACCCCTTATTTATATTGTTGTGCCCCTATTACCCCCATATTGTTATTTCTGTGCCCCATAGAATCCCTCTATTGTTATTTTTGTGGCTTTATATTATTATTGTTAGGTCGGCTGGATTATATTGTGACTCCTTAGACTCCTATATATAGAAAGGAGGTTTTGTCATTTGTATCATCCAAGAATTGTTCATTTATGTAATGTAAAGGAGGTTGCCCCCTCGAAGAGGCTGAATTCTAAGGCGTGGATCTTTCTTTTCTATCTTTTCTTGAGCTGGTTTCATAACAGTTTACCAATATTGGGTTTATAATATTAGTCCCATGCTTGAATGTCACATTTTGACAAAGATTGTCTCACCACGAAAATAAAACATGTTTATTTTAGTGTTTGTAATATTTATATTTGGGTTTACGAATATTGGGTTTATAATGTTAGTCCCTTGGGCTTAATATTGTTCCCTTTGGTTCATATTTAATTGGTGTTTCCGTATTACTCCCTTCGGTTTATTATTCATTTGGGTTTATAATATCAAAATTTGCGTTTTTTTATTCCCTTAGGTTTATAATATAAATTGTAGCCAAACATGGTGAACCACATTTGAATGTCGCATTGTGACAAGGATTGTCTCACCATCAAAATAAACTATGTTTATTTTAGTGTTTGTAGTATTGATATTTGCCTTTACTCGATGTGAAGTTTATAATATTAGTCCCATGGGTTTAATATGATTCCCTTGGCTTCATAATCTCTTGGGTTTTAGTATTTATCCTTTGGGTTTATAATATCAATCCCTTGGGTTTTATGTTACATTGTGACAAGAATTGTCTCACTGTCAAAATAAACCATGTTTATTTTAGTATTTGTAGTATTTATATTTGGGTTTACCAATGTTGGTTTTATAATATTAGTCCCTTGGTTGAATGTCGCATTTTGACAAAGATTGACTGACCATGAAAATAAACCATGTTTATTTTAGTGTTTGTAGTGTTTATATATGGGTTTAACAATGTTGTGTTTATAATATTAGTCCCATGGGTTTAATATTATTCCCTTGGGTTCATAATCCCTAGGGTTTTCGTATTAATCCATTGTAAATCATTGTCAATCATAGCCAAACATGGTCAACCATGGTTGAATTTCGCATTGTGACAAGAATTGTCTCACCATCAAAATAAACCATGTTTATTTTAGTGTTTGTAGTATTTATATTTGGGTTTACCAATGTTGGGTTTATAATATTAGTCTCATGCTTGAATGTTGCTTTTTGACAAAGATTGTCTCACCATGAAAATGAAACATGTTTATTTTAGAGTTTGTAATATTTATATTTGGGTTTATGAATATTAGGTTTATAATATTAGTCCCTTGGGCTTAATATTGTTCCCTTAGGTTCATATTTCCTTGGGGTTTTAGTATTACTCCCTTTGGTTTATTATTCATTTGGGTTTATAATATCAAAATTTGGGTTTTTTTATTCCCTTAGGTTTATAATATAAATCGTAGCCAAACATGGTGAACCATGTTTGAATGTCACATTGTGACAAGGATTGTCTCACCATCAAAATAAACTATGTTTATTTTAGTGTTTGTAGTATTGATATTTGCCTTTACTCGATGTGAAGTTTATAATATTAGTCCCATGGGTTTAATATTATTCCCTTCGCTTCATAATCCCTTGGGTTTATTATTCATTTGGGTTTATAATATCAATCCCTTGGGTTTATTATTCCATTTGGTTGATAATATAAATCATGGTAAACCATTGTCAATCATAGCCAAACATCGTCAACCATGGTTGAATGTTGCATTGTGACAAGAATTGTCTCACCGTCAAAATAAACCATGTTTATTTTAGTATTTGTAGTATTTATATTTGGGTTTACCAATGTTGGTTTTATAATATTATTCCCTTGGTTGAATGTCACATTCTGACAAAGATTGACTCACCATGAAAATAAACCATGTTTATTTTAGTATTTGTAGTGTTTATATTTGGGTTTAACAATGTTGGGCTTATAATATTAGTCCCATGGGTTTAATATTATTCCCTTGGGTTCATAATCCCTTGGGGTTTTCGTATTAATACCTTAGTTTTATTATTCCTTGGGGTTTATAATATCAATGCCTTGGGTTTATTATTCCATTAGGTTTATAATATCGATCATGGTCAACCATTGTCAATCATAGGCAACCATGGCCAACCATGGTTGAATGTCACATTGTGACAAGGATTCTCTCACCATGAAAATAAACCACGTTTATTTTTGTCTTTCTAATATTTATGTTAGGGTTTGCCAATGTTGGGTTTATAATATTAGTCCCTTGGGTTTAACGTTATTTCCTTTGGTTCATAATCCCTTTGGGTTTTAGAATTAATCCTTTGGGTTTATTATTAACTTTGGTTTATAATATCAATCACGGTCATCTTTATGTTTCTCTTGTGTTTGTAATATTAATTCCTTGTGCTTCTTCATCCCTTAGGTTTCTAATATTTATCCGTTGGGTTCACTAATTCCTTAGGCTTATAATATTAAAGAGTTGGGTTTATTAGTTCCTAATCCCATTGGTTCATAATCCCTTGGGATTTTAGTATTAAACCCAAGTACTAATAAACAAAAGGGACTAATATTATAAACCCAATGTATACAAACCGTAGGATAACTATTAAAAATACTAAAGCCTAATAATAGTAATAATAATAATAATAATAATATTATTATTATTATTATTATTATTATTATTATTATTATTATTATGAGTTTATATTATTATAATAATATTAATATAATAATCATAAATATATAAGAATATAGTTGCTATTATTTCTATAGTTTTTAATTATCATAAATAATTGGTCTTTATTGTTATTGTTATAATAATATATTATAATAATATTGATTATATTATAGCCCATAGGGCTTTGGATTGACAGTGAATGGGTGCACTGTTAAGGCACTCCTTGCGATAGGTCACTCGTTCAAATCCCCCATGTGTGCTTACCTACAAAACAAAAATTGATTATATTATTATTATAATAATAATTATATTTGCAACCCCAAGGGTTAGCCCAGTTGGTCAAAATCAATGCCTCGCCATCGAGAGTTCACAGGGTCCAATCTCCCTGAAGCCCTTGGGGTCAAGCCGTGCTAGTGGACTACGAGGCTAGATTTTCTTCAGGATCGATCAACCCAGATTTTTCCATGGGTGTAACGCCACCCGTTGACGATGGTTTCCGCGAACCACAACCTAAAAAAATTAATAATTATATTTTTATATTATTATAATAATATAATATTATAATCAAATATTATTATTATTATTATTATTATATTTTACTATTATAATAATAATACAATATAATTGTTATGATTTTTTTTATATAATTTTATATTATTATAATGTTTTAAAAATATAATGATAATTTAATATTATTATGAGCTATTTTTATTATTAATTAATATATATTAGGAATTTATATTATTAATATAATATTTATATAATAATATATATAAATTATCTGGTTGTTGATATTTACATAGTTATTAATAATTTTAAATAGCAATAATAATTAACCCATTGTATACAAACCCTAAGATAAATATTCAAAATACTAAAGCCTAATAATAATAATAATAATTTATATTATTATAATAATATTAATATAATAATCATAAATATATAAGAATATAATTACTATTATTTATATAGTTATTACCTATTATAAATAATTGGTCTTTATTGTTATTATTATAATAATATTGATTATATTGTTATTATAATAATAATTAATTTTGTATATTATTATAATATTATAATAACATATTATTATTATCATAATAATAATAATACAATATAATTGTTATTATTTTTTATAATTTTATATTATTATATTGTTTTAAAAATATAATGATAATCTAATATTATCCTGATCTATTTTTATTATTAATTAATATATATTAAGGGTTTATATAGTTATTATAATATTAATATAATATTTATATAATAATATGAAGAAATAATCTCATGGTTAATATTTATATAGTTATTAATAATATTTAATTATAATATTATATTATTATAATATAATTAAATAATAATAATAATAATTATTATTATATATTTAATAATATAATTAAATATATAATAATAATAATTATATTATTATTATAATATAATTAAATATTATTAATAACTATTTAAATATTAACAACGAGATTATTTCTTCATATTATTATATAAATATTATATTAATATCATAATAATAATATAAACTATTAATAATATTATAATATTTTTTATGAAAAATCTTCGGCGAAAATTACATAGAAAAACTTATGTCGATGCGTTTCGAACCTTCCAGTGCGGTTCATCATCAGGACAAGTTGAATGAGCAAATCTCATTTAGCACATTAAATAGACAGGGCAGAGAATCCATGACTCAACGGCTAAAAAATAACGGCTAGAAAATGATAACGGTTAGATTAACCGAAATAAATAGAAATTAATAATAATGATAATAATATTATTAAAAATATTTTCTTTTAAAATAAAATTGATAATAAGTAAATCAAAATTAATAATTTTAAATATGTTGAATTTAATAGTTAGTTATACATAACAAACCTATTATTGTTATTATTATTATTATTTTCTTTTAAAATTAAAAGTAAAATGAATTAAATTAAAATTACTTTTTATAATAAAAAATAAAAAAATAAATAAATAATCAAATAAAAATAAATAAATAAAATAAAAATAAATAAATAATAAATAATTATAATAATAATAATAATAATAAAATAAAAATAAATAAGAAATTACATTATTCCTTGCTCTTATGGGACCCCCTATATTGGTGAGACTGGTCTCTCCATTAATCAAAGGATTAGTGAACATGCGGTTGACCTAAAGCATATGAGAACTAAATCTTCCACGTTAGCAGAACATGTTGAGAAAACCAGTTATCATGTGTGCATCGAGGAAGCGGAAGCCCTTGAGATTGAAAAAAATGTCGATCAATCTGAATAGAGAGGATGGCCGGAAGATTAGTAGTTGCTGGTCCCAACCCTCTCCTCCTAATTGTTTTCCTTCTTTCTCTCAATTTATTGTTTGCAATTTCTATCAATTTATTTGTTTATTATTATTATTATTATTATTATTTATTATTTATTTATTTATTTTATTTATTTTTTTAATTATAATTTATTCACTAAAATTAATTTCATATTAGTTAATTTATTTAAACTATTAATGGTTCTTAATATATTTAGTTTTATTTATAATTATGTATTTTCTTTACGTATTAATTTTATTTTAATTTATAAAAATTAATTTTAAAATTAATCTAAATTTAATTTAAAACTAATATACTTTTGGTTCCTTAAATGAATTTTTATTACTGTAATAATTTTATTTTATTGTCCTTTTTTAATAAAATTAATTTGAAATTTTTTTATTTATTTTATTTTATCTTTATCTTTATTTTATTTTATTTATTTATTTATTTATATTTTTTTACACAATGTTTGACGTTTATAACTAACTATAATTTCTTATTTTTATTTTTATTATTTTTATTATTATTATTATTTATTTATTTATTTTTATTTTATTTTTTATTTTATTTTATTTTATTTTATTTATTTATTTTATTTTATTATTATAAAAAATAATTTTAATTTAATTAATTTTATTTCTTCAACATATTTGAATTTATTGATTTTAATTTTAATTTTAAAAGAAAATAATAATAATAATAATAATAGGTTTGTTATGTATAACTAACTATTAAATTCCACATATTTAAAATTATTAATTTTTGATTTACTTATTATCAATTTTATTTTAAAAGAAAATATTTTTAATAATATTATTATCATAATTATTAATTTCTATTTATCTCGGTCAATCTAACCGTTATCATTTTCTAGCTGTTATTTTTTAGCCATTGAGTCATGGATTCTTTGCCCTGTCTATTTAATGTGCTAAATGAGATCTGCTTATTCAACTTGTCCTGATGATGAGCCACACTCGAAGGTTCGAAACGCATCGACATAAGTTTTTCTATGTGATTTTCGCCGAAGATTCTTCATAAAAATTGATATGGACCACAGAAGTCTCAGTTCAATAATATAGTTGCTATTCTTTATATAGTTAATAATTATCATAAATAATAAATAATTGATTTTTATTGTTCTTATTATAATAATATTGATATAATTATTACTATAATAATAATTATATTTGTATATTATTATAATATTATAATCAAATATTATTATTATTATTACACAATATAATTGTTATTTTTTTTTATATAATTTATATTATTAGGTTATTTATATAATATAATAATAATCTAATATTATTATGAGCTATTTTTATTATTAATTAATATATATGAGGAGTTTATATAATTATTATAATATTAATATAATATTTATATAGTAATATATATAAATAATGTGGTTGTTAATGTTGATATAGTTACTAGTAATCTTGTATAGTTATTAAAAATATTAAAACATAATAATAATAATTAATAATACTAATATTATTATGAGTTTAAATTATTATAATAATATTAATATAATAATCATAAATATATAATTATATAGGAATATAGTTGCTATTATTTGTAAAATTATTGATTATAATAAATAGTAAATAAATGGTCTTTATTTTTCTTGTTATAATAATAATTATAATAATATTGATAATAATAATAATAATAATATGGTATTATTATAATCAAATATTATTATTATTATTATTATTATTATTGATGATGATTATAATGGTAGTTAAAGTTTGCTAAGACCAAACATTGGTCTATTGGACCTAAAGAAACAAATTATTTATTTTGATTTAAAATTTTATTCCTATGCTCAAAAATCTTAGAGAGAAGCCTCACGAGCTCACTATAATTTTGACATTGTAAAAGGCTAGGAAGGTCAATATTGTAACAAAGATTGGGAAACTAAGATCTAATGTGGTTGTACGTGGGGCACTCGAGGAGAAAGTGGTTTTCATCTTCGATGTTCCTATTCTCACATATATGGCAGATTCTTTCCATCCAGGAACTGCCCAAGGACGTGTTTCACTATGGAGCACTATGGAGCTCATGAGAATTCGTTCTAATCTTTGCTATATTAATTTTCTTCTTCGAGCTAGTTAAAGTAAAAAGATACTTTCGATCTTTTAGGATGGGATTGATGACCTTCTTATATTGTATTATAATATATTATAATATAATTATTATTATAATCTAATATTATTATGAGCTATTCTTATTATTAATTAATATATATTAGGAATTTATATAATTAGTATAATATTTATATAGTAATATATCTAAATAATCTGGTTGTTAATATTTATATAATTATTAGTAATATTATATAGCTATTTATATAGTTACTAATAACCCTAAATATTCATAATAATTATTAATGTGGTTGATATAAACATGTAGAAGTGTATCAACCAATGTGATTGATATATGCTTGATATAACTCTGTTGGCATATATCAAACATATTTAACTTGATACATATAGTTGTGCTAGTGCTTATTAATTTCACACTTCCAACATAATTAGAGGGCGGTCCTCGAATTCGGATAATATTTGTTCTCATGAGGTTCGTCTCATTCCGTTATTAATATTGCCCCCATTGAGCGATGCTTTCTTCATAGAGGGATATCCGCCCTACCTTGAGCTTTCAATGCAAGACCCAGCGTGGTACTAGTATGGATCCACGCTTTTGATGCATCTAATTTGGTCCTATTGTAAATGCTACGACATATGTAGATCCACCACCACTAGAGGTCTACCCATTAACCTATAACCACCAGTGGGAGCGCCCATGCTATCATCCCATTTATCGGGTATGAACTACGAACTCCGATATAATTTAGGTAATGGGCTCTTCTACTTAAGTATAAAGATCAAGATCATAATAATAATAAACTACTTAAACTGGATATATCGTTGGATTTTATTTTAGCTATGCCACTGTATTCACTTTTGGGTCTCGATCTAGTATGGATCCACGCTTTTGATGCATCTAATTTGGTCCTATTGTAAATGCTACGACATATGTAGATCCACCACCACTAGAGGTCTACCCATTAACCTATAACCACCAGTAGGAGCGCCCATGCTATCATCCTATCTATCGGGTATGAACTACGAACTCCGATATAATTTAGGTAATGGGCTCTTGTACTCAAGTATAAAGATCAAGATCATAATAATAATAAACTACTTAAACTGGATATATGGTTGGATTTTATTTTAGCTATGCCACTGTATTCAATTTTGGGTCTCGATCTAGTATGGATCCACGCTTTTGATGCATCGATTTTGGTCCTATTGTAAATGCTACGACATATGTAGATCCACCACCACTAGACGTCTACCCATTAACCTATAACCACCCGTGGGAGCGCCCATGCTATCATCCCATCTATCGGGTATGAACTACGAACTCCGATATAATTTAGGTAATGGGCTCTTCTACTCAAGTATAAAGATCAAGATCATAATAATAATAAACTACTTAAACTGGATATATTGTTGGATTTTATTTTAGCTATGCCACTGTATTCACTTTTGGGTCTCGATCTAGTATGGATCCACGCTTTTGATGCATCTAATTTGGTCCTATTGTAAATGCTACGACATATGTAGATCCACCACCACTAGAGGTCTACCCATTAACCTATAACCACCAGTGGGAGCGCCCATGCTATCATCCCATCTATCGGGTATGAACTACGAACTCCGATATAATTTAGGTAATGGGCTCTTCTACTCAAGTATAAAGATCAAGATCATAATAATAATAAACTACTTAAACTGGATATATTGTTGGATTTTATTTTAGCTATGCCACTGTATTCACTTTTGGGTCTCGATCTAGTATGGATCCACGCTTTTGATGCATCTAATTTGGTCCTATTGTAAATGCTACGACATATGTAGATCCACCACCACTAGAGGTCTACCCATTAACTTATAACCACCAGTGGGAGCGCCCATGCTATCATCCCATCTATCGGGTATGAATTACGAACTCCGATATAATTTAGGTAATGGGCTCTTCTACTTAAGTATAAAGATCAAGATCATAATAATAATAAACTACTTAAACTGGATATATTGTTGGATTTTATTTTAGCTATGCCACTGTATTCACTTTTGGGTCTCGATCTAGTATGGATCCACGCTTTTGATGCATCTAATTTGGTCCTATTGTAAATGCTACGACATAGGTAGATCCACCACCACTAGAGGTCTACCCATTAACCTATAACCACCAGTGGGAGCGCCCATGCTATCATCCCATCTATCGGGTATGAACTACGAACTCCGATATAATTTAGGTAATGGGCTCTTCTATAACTTATAACCACCAGTGGGAGCGCCCATGCTATCATCCCATCTATCGGGTATGAATTACGAACTCCGATATAATTTAGGTAATGGGCTCTTCTACTCAAGTATAAAGATCAATATCATAATAATAATAAACTACTTAAACTGGATATATTGTTGGATTTTATTTTAGCTATGCCACTGTATTCACTGTTGGGTCTCGATCTAGAAAGGGGTCTTTATCTCAAAAATCGAAAGCTTAATCTTCATAATCTTCATCTCAAAAAAATCCCACATTATATTTTGATGTACATTTGAATTTACATTGAAATGATTCATTTGGTTTTTATTATTTGTAACCACTAGCCCCACCACGACTCTGCTATAAATAACTTCTTATGCATTATTAGAAGACACAGGGTTGATCAGTAACATTTTTGCATTGTGCATGGACAAGAAGTTGGCTATACGAAACATCTGACTTCTCTTTTCTTATAGTTGTTGCGTCAAGGTATGTTCTGTCTTGAGAGGGTGAAATCAGTTGTTGAAGATACACAGATTCCATGAACTGCACCCTGATTCATTAATACAGCACAGGAAAGAAACAAGAGCATATATGGTACTATTTGATGGCCCTCCACTCGTATGCGCAACAAAAATGCCACCATATTTGGGAGTTTCCATTATCAAAATTCCTATCAAATTTTGGGCCATTTCAGAGAACTGATTACTTTCTTCGCTGGCCTTAGTGGTACCGCAGAACTGTGTTACTAGGGCCTGTCGTTTGGGCATAGAAATTTTTACTCTCATATCACAAGAGACAACCATCATAGATTAATTTCTCGTCGGATACATTGAAAAAGTTACGAATTTCATTCTCTGCGACGGTAATACATTTGAGGAAACTGGAGAGGGTTTTATCCTTTGTACACTATGCCAGGCCATACACTGGATTTACACCTATTACTTGCTCGTCAGTAGCAAAACCATAAGAAATAATCTTGGCATGCAAGGCTTCAAGCACCACATTCAAGTTGCTATTGGAAAGGGTGATGTTGGTACTCTTGAATGTGCTATATCCTGAATTCAAAAGTGTAGCCTCTAGATCGACGATTGTCAATACCGCCGAGAAGAGAAATAACTGTAAATAACCATTTTGGCTAGATGGAAAATCCTGGAATAATTTTGATACTAACCGTGAAATAATTTGGATACTAATGGTGTAAATTCCAGGCACAGGACAGGCACAATGTCTTGTATAGATGTCATGCCTTCCTAGTTTCCAATCATTAAATGCAGCTTCAACAGCCCCATTCGAAGAATTTATGCTCCACCAACATACTGAACCATGAATTGTGGGTTGGAAGTAATCTGACGATTTTATGGCCACGTAAAAGAGGTAAGGATGTATTGCACTTCTCTTCTTTCGTAGTGGCCTATCCTTGTTTGTAGCATTTCTCTTCTTTCGTAAGCTAAGGTAAGGACTACAGTAACTCACTATAAGCCATGTTCAAATGCCTAAAACCTAGCAACATTAATTCAGTGAGTGGACAGAGAATAGTCATTAGGCCCGGAAGAGACGTAGAAGAACATTAGCATGGATGGATGGCATGTTAGGAACCCCATCCTCTTGTACCAACTCTTTACCTGCAAGAACTAATACTGTGTAGGTAGCCCTAGAATGCATGTAGTGAGTCCTAACTGAGGAACTACAGACCCATGACTAGTACAGGGACATAATAACTCCCGTTAAGTATAGGCGCAGTAACTCGCATTATATATGATAATATCCCACGTGGTCCCCCACTATATATATATATCCTTCTTTCTTTCCAAGGTGAACCTTCTTATTTCCATCCATATAGGGTGGTTCGTCACTTGCTTGATCTCTCCATCCATACATATAACTCAAACCTTGCTGGTGTCATTCGCTCTTATAAGGATAAATGAGACCTACTTTCCCTCTTCGAGGCTTTCCCTTCATTCATGCATAATAACTATTGTAAGTGCAACTCGAAGTGGGTTGTCTACAGTGCAATCTAGAGCAAATTAGAGAAAATTGTTATGTAGATTATTGCTTAAATGAAAATTTATGATGCAGGCTTAAATTTGTGAAGGGGTGGTTGACAACTGTGTAACTGTACATGCACAGTTGTTGTTAGTGGAAAAAAGTGGTGGCAAGCTTTGGTCGACAAGGGTGGCAATGTACATGCACTGTTGTTGCAGGTGGAAAAAAGTTGTGGCATTATTCTTGGTCACACAAAACCTTGGATAGAAATAAATTAGCAGTGGTGCTAAAAATACTGCGGATATAATAAGCCTTCCTGCAACTGACTTTTATCTACTTTGGATAAAATAAGTTGTCCCAACATTCTTGTATTGGGATAAGTGAAGCTTACAATATGAGGTCGATTTTTTTTCATCCAAAACTTTTTGTTAAAAATTCTGTGGATGAAATTGGCAATATAAAACTTTGGTTAAATGGTGATAAGGCAAAAAAGAATTTAGTCAACGAATGAAATAATTTACTATCACCGATCTAGCAATGATCGTTATAGTCCTGTTGAAGGCGAGGACTAATAATGGAAGGAAAGTCACTACAGAGCTAAATGTGAACTGTATGTATTACTAGGTTTTAGTCCTGTTGAAGTCGAGGACTAATAATGGAAGGAAAGTCACTACAGAGCTAAATGTGAACTGTATGTATTACTAGGTTTCGAGAACAGAACTTTAAATGTGCAATGTTTACACCAGTAATATGTTAAATTGTTGCAGAAAAGTTACTGCTAATCCATTATTTTAGGGTATATAATTAGAGATTTATATAAGGTCTAAATAAATTTTATTTATTATGTTAGGAGGTTCTTTATAGTTTAATCTCACCAGATGTTATTATGTAGCTTTAACAAATTAAAAAATAGTAGTAACTAAAAAAATCAATGTTCATCATAAATAAAATGCTTCAATTTCCATAGAAATATTAAATAATTGAAGGTAAATGAATTTTAATTTGTTTTTTAGTGTGAAAGAGGTATGTAATTTGTTCACTAGCCAATATGGATTTGGCACATAACATGTAGAAATGATATTATTGAGGATATATGATATGTAATTTATGCTACTCATTTAACAGGTAGCACTTAAAACAAAAATACATTAATAATAGAAAAAAAAAATTACTATTGATTATAATAACATCATTTTATATAAACTTTATAAAAATAAATGAATTTAAATTAAAAAGTTTCTTATATTCTCACTTTCCATTGTAAGGGAGATGCTTCAATATAAAGTATGGAGCTCACATGCAACACTTTAGAAAGTATCATATATATATATATATATATAGAGAGAGAGAGAGAGAGAGAGAGAGAATTCTTATAGCTAAAACATTTTATTAGTGTGTTGTTCAAAACCAAGATAGATCCATCTTAACTCCAAATCTACCAAATGCTGAGAGGAATCAAATCTTTAGAATTTCAATTCTTTCCTTAAGTTTTTCTCTCAAAAAGTGGTTTGCGTCTTGACAGATTTGATGTATTTTGGTACTTTGTATATCCAAAATTAAGATGGATCCATGTTGATGTATGTCAATTATATTTATTAATGAGATTGTGTTAATTTTACTTTAACTTTAAATATATTCTTAGTGAAATTTATGTTCAATAAACATCTCTCAATTGCAATCATGTACAATTAAATTCAGGAACTATATATCTATATATATATATATATATATATATATATATATATATATATATATATATATATATATATATATCGAGGTTAATGGATCCTTTCATTAATCATAAAAAAGTTACATATATCTTGAGATTACTAAGTTGTCTACCAATAACAAGAAATACAAAACTAGCTATGACAATCATGACTACATAGAGAACTCCTTGAAGATTCAATATTTCAAGGGGGAAATGATTCTGATATTGCCATGAATTTCCTTGAGTTAACTAATTGTTCACCGTCTTCTTGGATCAGTTCCTTATTACTCTTATGGTCTCATTTTTTGGCTTCTTTATCTTACCTTAAGACCACCATGAAATCCCCTGTTTCAACCCCAATACTGGAGTGAGAAGAACTCAAACCCAGCTTGTATATTTCCTTGTTTCAAATATAGGAGTTGTACAAAATCCTAGCTTGATGAGCTAGTATGTCCTTCGTATATTTTCCATTCCATTTTTCTACAAGGGAAAGTAATCATGGGTCATCCAGATCCACATTTTCTAGTACGAGTTCTGATTTATCTTATTTTGAAAGGGATGGACAATTTCATGTGGTAATGGATTTTTTTGCTGCTCTTCAAAAAAATTTGGCATTACTTTTTGTAGGATTGATTAGATGATTATGGGTTTTTCCTTCTATTTATTTTATTATTGATTGAATGTTGTTTTCCTGTGAAGTCTCCTTTAGAGAGGAGAATGACTTAAATATGTTTCTAGATATAGAAATATGGTTAGCTTTTGAGGTACCCTATCGACTCATATTTCTAGGGGACTTTTCCCAAATTATATTGTTGTTTCTGAGAAGGGTCTTCTTCAGGAAATTACTTGGTAATCATTAGATAATCCCTAATAAGATTTATGTATTCATGGAAATTTCCACATCTAAAGGTGACATGTTCATAATCTAGAGACTTCTTCCAAACACTATCTTAATAATAAATATATATAGAGGCTGGGATATATTCATGTAAACACAAGTCCAACAATATGAACTATACCTCCCTCACTTAGCAACCTCTAATACTTTGAAAAAATGGTCGATGAAATTGTAAATGCCTTCAAGTGTTCCTCCTCTCAATATTCATTGGGTAGAGAAAAGAGTGGTAGCCACATCGAGGCATTATGGAAGCCTTCCTTCTTTACATTATACTGCTCCTTTCACAATCACATGAAGAGCCTTACATTGTTAAAAAAATGGCCCTCCTTCAAAAACTCTTGAGATGTCTTCCAAGTTAGAGAAGATTATTGTGAAGAATCATTTTTTCCTAAGCTCCAATTTTGTTTGACCCTTGAGGTGTCATTTGTTCGGATCCACCCAATCAAAGAGCCTTTAGAGGGCCATAATCCAATAAATTTGCAGACGAGAGCAAGATATATATATATATATATATATATATATATATATATATATATATATATATATATATATATATATATCTTGCTAGATTTAGCATCATATTTTAGATCGTGCATATATATATATCTCAATATTCATATATATATATATATATATATATATATATAAGATATTAAAATCTTTAACATGCATATGTTGAAATTATATATGGATTAAAATATAAAATCTAGCATATATATATATATATATATATATATATATATATATATATATATATATATATATATATATATATATATACAGACACACACACACACACACACATATAGAGAGAGAGAGAGCGCATAATTCTATATAGTATAAAAAAGAAGTGAAAATTAAAAATTTATTATATTTAAAACATTTTATTAGTATTTTCTTGCAAACCAACATAGATCCATTTTAACTTTAGATGTACTAAGATCTTGGAGGAATAAAATCTCCTAAGGTGCAAATGTTCCTCAAGTTTTGCACTCCAAAAGAGGTTTGCATCTTGAGAGAATTGATCTCCTATCACCGCTTTGTAGATATGGTGTTAATATGGATCTATGTTATGTACATAAATTATATTTATTAATTAAATTTTCTTAATTGTACTTTAACTTTAAATATATGCGTAATCAAGTTTATGTTTGATAAACATCTCTTGAGGTTTCAATCATGTATAATTACATTAAAGAAAAATTAGTTTTTATAAAATAAATATTTTTTGCAGGGTAAATGGATCCTTTCATATATGAGAAAAAAGTGACATATATCTTGGATTTCCAAAAGAGTACTATAATCCAAGATATTCTTGAGACTAGCAATCTACCTACCATTAACAAACAATAAAAAATTAACTTTGACAATCATGACTACATAAAGAACTCCTTGAAGATTCAAGATTTCAAAGGGGAAAATGCCCCTGACATTGGCATGATTTTCCTTGAGTTGACTAATTTTTCTTTATCCTCCTGGATCAGTGCCTTATTTCTCTCAAATCCTCATTTTTTGGCTTCTTTGTGTTTCCTTGAGACCACCTTGAATTCCCTCATTTTAACCCCAAGACTAGTATGAGAATAACTCAAGCCTAGTTAGTATATTTACTTGTCTTGAAGATAAGTGTTGCATATAATCCTATCATGATGAGTTGGTATGTCCTTCATATATTTTCCTTTCCATTCTTCTGCAAGCGAAATTAGTGATGGGTCATCAAGATTCATATCTTTTGGTACAATGTTTGCATCAACTTCTTCCAAAATGGGGCTAATCATTTCCTTTGGTAATGGGTTTTGTTGGTGCTCTTCAACATACTTTTGCATGGAATTTGTAGGATTGAATAGAGTGTTATGGGATTTTTCTTTTGCTAATTTCATGCTTGATTGTATGGCTTTTTTTATCTAGAGAATATTTTAGAGAGGAGGTTGACTCAAACCTATTTCTAGATCTAGGGATGTGGTCAGGATTGGAGGTATCATAAGGGCTCATATTTCTTTTTCTTTGGGAAACATTTCCCAAATTTTTCTTTGTCTTTCTGAGAAGGGAATTCTTTAGGATATTCCTCGGTATTCATCAGACAAACCCTAAGAATACAAGTGCATTTATGAAAAAATTTACATCTAAAGGGGGTATTTTCATAGTCTAAAGGCACACTATCCTAATAATGAATATCTATGGAGGCTGGAAGATAATGGGAGATATTCATGTAAACACATACTTGATCATATGAAGTGTACCTCGCTCTATTACTATCCATCAATAATTTAACGAAGTGGTTGTTGGAATTGTCAATGCCTTCAAGGGTTTCCTCCTCCCATTATTCCTTGGGGAGAGAAAAGAGTCTTGCCCACATCGGGGCAACAAAGAAGTCTTCCTTCTTTGGATTATACTGCTCATTCCAAAATTACATTAATATGCTTACATTGTTAAAAAAATATGTAACTCCTTCAAAAACCTTCAAACTACATTCCAAGATCGTGAAAATGACCGTGAATAATAATGTTTCTTATAACACCAATTGTATTTGACACTAGAGATGTCATTTGCTTCAGATCCACCCACTTAGAGGATTTTTTGAGGGCCATAATCTAATTAATTTATAGATGAGAGCGTGATCTTTCATATATTGAATATATTCTTCGATGTTGGTAGATTTAACCTTATATTTTGGATCTTGCACAACTTTTGGCAGACACCACTTTGGATTTGTAGCTTGCTAAGATGCACCCACCAATTTACCTAGTTTCTTTACGAAAATGATGTTGAATATGAGAATATTGAAAAAAAATACCAATAGATCTAAAATCACTATAAAGTCGTAAAAAACTTGCTAAAATGGGAAGGCTATCCTCCTCTTAAAAAGCTAAACATGAACCAATATGCAAAAAAGACCTTAAATTTTACAAAGTAAAGAAACCATAAATTTATCATGTTGATGCTTAATTTGAATCTATTAATAATTTTTATTATATAAATAATTTTAGTAATAAAGATACAACGACATCAATGAATTTTCGTATATCCAATCCTATAAAATAATAATTTTATTTTAGTATTGAAAATAAATCAGAGATATAGTATTGGAAATTATGGATAACATATTTTAATTATGGCGATACTTATTATAATGACATAAAACCCTTTTGTAGTTTTAATATTTATGAATGTTTTTTTAATTCGGATTTGAACCGCAATTTATTTATTTATTTATATTTTATATTTTCATATCTTATATATTATATTTTTCATATTTTTATTTACTTTTGTTATTATATGTTTATATTTATTTTATTTTTATGTAAATATTTAATTTATTTGTATTTTATATTTTCATATTCTGTGTATTTTATTTATGAAGTGTAGAATAGATAGTAATGGGTGTATTATTAAGTAACTCTGTAATGTGAATGTTACTAGTTTGAAATTTCGTGGGGAAACATTTAGTTGTGTTAAGGGTTGATGAGGCCCAAGCCAGGTGCGATTTTTGAGTGATTTTGATGACTTAGATACCTATAAATTGTGATTTTTTGGGTGATTTTAATGACTTAGATACCTATAAATTGTGATTTCTCAAACCAACGAGTAAGCTTATACCATCTCTAGAAGACACAAACAACTTGACAAAAATACAAGATATTCTATTTTTTATGTTTTTATATGCATTTTGTTATAAAAGCTTTGCTCTTACTTTATTTGTTGGTTTTATAACTAGTTGTTGTCCAACTTGTAATTTTATAATATATAAACTTTTGTTAAATTAGAATGAGTGAATTTTGTATATTTTTTATCCATTTCAAATTGGGAAAAACCATGTATAGATCTTGCATATTGGTAGAACTATATTTTTTTAATTTTGGTTGGATCATAATAAGGTTTGTGGCTAGAAAGTGGGCATGTGTAAATTTTTTATATTATTTTATCAATTTAAAAGTGGACAAAACCATGTATAGCTATTAGATATTGGTAAAACTATATGTTTGAATTTTTTGAATTTTTTTTGTTGTATCATAATAATATTGTGGCTGGAAAGCGAGTATGTTTTCTATAATATTTTTTTATTCCATTATATATGGATTTTTCTAATCTCATAACAATCTTCCCTTTAGTTTTCAGAACTCAATAATACAAAAAGTTAGAGTTCCTAATTAAAACTCAATAATACAAAAAGTAAGTTAGAGTTCTTAATTATGGATAACTTTGATTAAATTTTTTTAGTAATCTAGGTCAATTCAAAGTCATCGAAAATGATTAAGTGCCTTTGTTTAAACTATGCATAGAATATGGACCATGCTAAAACTATATGGGTGCTTGAAATTTCTATTAAATTGTTATTAGGTGTGTGGTTACCAATATGGGATATTTGTTACAAGATTGTCATAATTCAATAAGCATAAAGTCATCTAATCTTGTAGTAAACTTATTTTTGGTTTTCATAATATAACAATGTACAAATTTTGAGTTTTCATCAATTGGATTTTTCATAATTTGGATTGATTCAGAATTGCACAAAACCCTTAAGTACCTTATTTTAACATGCATGTATTTTGGATCATATTTGAATTTTACTCATGCCTAAAATTGATCCAAATTATTATGAATTTTGTGGTTATAAAGAAGGTCGATTTTCTAGAATATTAGCTTACTCCATTAGGCATGAAACCATTTAATAATGTAGTAAACATCTCTTCAATTTCTAGCATCTAATGATATAGAAATTTCATTCGATTTCTTATTAACTAAAAACCCTCATTCAAATTTTGATAATACAAGTCAATTAAGAATTGAAAAGAACCCCTAAGTGCCTTTTTCAACCATGCAGAGATCCTAGTCATCGTATAACTCTACTCAAAGCTAAACTTTCTACCATATTGATACAAAATTGTGACCAAAATTGTTGGAATCTAGAGATATACAACTTAGGATTCCCATTTATCCAAAAATATGATCAAAATTTTGGCGATCTAGGTCAATTTCAAGTTGGGAAAACCTTTAAGTGCTTTTCTCCACCATGGATGGATCTTCAATCATTGTAGAACTTTAATCATGTCTAAAATTTATGTTTCTCCTTACCAAATTATACTTAGAAAGAGGGTCTATTTGCTACAAGATTTTATTATTCCATTAAGAATGGAGCCTTATATTCTTTTTTGCAAACTTGTCTTTGATTGTTGACATCCAAAGATATAAAAAGTTAAATTTCTCATTGATATACAATTGTAATCTTTTCTTGATAATATGGGTCTATTCAAAATTGGAAAAACCCCTAAATTTTTTTCTTCATTATTCAAAAATATTAGATGATGGTATACCTCTACTAGTGCATGAAAGTTTTGTTAGATTCTTATCAAATTTGTGGTAAAAAATGATTTTGTTTGCTTAAAGAGTAGCTTACTCCATTAGGATGGAGCCCTATAATATTGTAGAAAAATTCCCTCCAGTTGGAACACGGTGAAATAGAAAGTTAGAGTTCCCATCATTCTAGAGTTTTATTTGAAATATAGAAAGTTAGATTTCACATCAATTTAGAACTTGTGTTTTCTATGATCCGTGTCTATTTTAAATTGGAAAAACCCTTTAATTATTTATCCACCAATGAAATGTTTTTCATCATGGTAGAACTCTACTCATACCTGGAATTTCTATTCGATTCTCATCAAATATTTTGTCATAAAGAGAATTTGTTTGTTATAAGATTATCTTATTCCATTAGTAATGGAGATGTCTAATATTATAGAAAACGTCTCTATATTTGTTGGAATTTCATGATATAGAAAGTTAAAGTTCTCATCAATCTAGAATTCAATTTGAATTTTTTAGAGTTTAGGTCATTTTAGAATTCAAAAAACCCATATGCTCCTTTATCCACCATGAGAATAGAAATTTCTTTCATGGTTGAATTCTACTCATGCTTGAAAATTTTAGTAAGAGTATTGAAGATTAAAATCTCTTTCTCTGATGTTTTCCATCATATAGTAAAGTTAGATCTAAGTTTCAAAATATTTGTCACACTATCAACCTTCTTAATATTTTAACTTAGAAAAACTATCATGGAGAAATTCTCTTAATCTCCTTCAAGAAGAGAAACACAATTATAAATAATTCCAAGTAATATATCTCCTTCTTAAGTATCAATAAACCATTTTTAGTTTTAATGTACATTAACCATAATCATTATATGTGTGGCCATATAGAGGAGTTTTTTGCTACAAGGCTAGCTTACTCCATTAGGCATGGAGCCATGTAATCTCACAAAAAACTTCCTTGTAGTTGTTGAAATGCGATGACAGCTAAACTTGGAGTTTCCATTAAGAATGGCTTACTCCATTAGGATGGAGCCCTATAATATTGTAGAAAAATTCCCTCCATTTGGAACATGGTGAAATTTTTAAACTTGTATTTTCAACTTATCTCCCTAAATTTTTACCCAAATTTAGAGCAGGAGTACTCGTTGTGTGAAAATTTTAATTCCTCATCCAAGGAGTACCCATGTTGCATACTTTTGATGGACCCTGCTACACAAAAAATGAGAAATACATGATGAAACATGATTGCACTCACTTTTTTCATATATTTATCTTGTTTCATATATCAGGGTCCATCAAATGTATGAAACGTGAGTACTCCTTAGATGAGGAATCAAAATATGCATCCAACAAGTGTTCCTGCTCGAAATTTGAGTAAACTTGTAGGGAGAAAAATTGGAAATACAAGTTGAAAAAGTAGATTTTTCATTTTTCCCTCTAAATTTTGATGATGTAATCTAATCTTATTTTATTATTTCCACTATTATTTTATAATTTCCTTAGGAGGCCCATTTTAGACCTCAAAATTTCCCTAATGAGATCGCCTTATATGGACAAGTAGAAGTTGGTTTTTGAATTTATTTATTACTCATGTCTATTTGTTTAGGTCGGACCTAAGCACATGTACAATTGGATAGGTCGGCCTCAACATCAAGTGGACCCTCATGAAATCCTATAAATAGAAGAGGCCTCAAGCTCATTTGGACACATCTATCAAGCACTCTCTTCTCTCTTCTATTATTTGGTTCGTACAGGTTTGACGAAGGAAAGCTCACTGAAAGGGTCTGAAACTATAGTGTCGAAGCTCGCACATGTCTAGGGCTTCTGAGTCTTAGATGCTCGCATGTAAATAAGGTTTTTTGTCCCTAGAAGTTGGCTCATTATGGTCTTGGTAGCGACTGAGATGTCTCGAATGCACACACAGGGTGTGTAAGAGAGCATTTAGGAGGCTATGATTTTTGCAGTGCAATTGAACCCGAGATTCCTGCATATGGTTCTTGTGGGAGTGTATAGATATATCACAATGCTCTCATGTAGTTCTCCTGAGAGAATATTGATCTGCCTTAGATGCTCGCACATAGTATCTCTGCATGCCTCCAGTACCAAAAGATGAGTTATTAGTATGCAACAGTGTTCAACAATGTTCAACACAGTTATAACAATATCCAAAAATTAACTACAGTTAGTGACCATGCATTACATTCCTAAGAACTAGGATCTTTGAGTATAAGTATGTTTAAAGTCATGTTATGGATGTTCTAGTTGTTTTGTTGCATAGATAAAGATATGGATCATTGTACTCTCTTTTGCTGAATCATTTGATGACGATCTAAGAAGAAGAATAATTTCCAAGGGTTTTCCCCATAGTGAGTTTTTCCCTGGTCTCCGACCAATCCTGGTGTCTCTATGTGTGCATGATTTTCTTCTATTGTTCCTTATGTCCTATTGTGTTGATGATTATGATGTTGTTATTTCTGCATAATTGCATATGATGATGAATAATTGTGTAGATCTAAATAAGGTAATAATTATATGGGGTGAACTTAATGTGTTATTAAAGCAAAGAACAATGTAGTCCTATGAAAAACTAACATGGTACCAGAGATGGGCTAAATAAAATCCATGGAGATCACCCCGATGTTGACACCATTGATGGAAGAAAGAAGAGGATGGTGGAGACCTAAAATAATTCTAGTGTTTGAATAAAACCTTAGGCAACTTTATTATTAGGCTTTGATGGATTCTATGAGGTTAAGGATGGAAAGAAAACCCTGGTTTATCGAAAAGACATGAGATACAACATGGTCAATGTGTGGAGGCTCAAACACTTGTGAAATATTTGATGAAACCCTAGACTGGATAATCCCTAGTAAGCATGGTTGGTTGACTAAAGGTGACATTGGTATGCAACCTATGGATGGTGATGGCTGGTTCAAGAGGAAGAGGATCACCTTTCTTTAAAGATAAGTATTTATTTACTTATGAGGCCTCTTACTTTCATTTAGACTTATGGATATGATTATTATGTTTATCTCTTATACTTCCTACATATGTATTTGAGTATATGGATGTTTCTAACCTCCTAGTTGAAATGTGATAAGTGGATCCTTCTTAAGGATTATCTTGTTGGAAATTCAAATAGATTATATTAGGGTTTGATTCTCCTTTCTTGATAATTACTTATGAGTGTGTTGGCTTCCTTTACTTCTTTATTATCTTTTCTTTGATCAAGAAATTATACATATATGAAGATGACAAATCAAGAGACACTATATATAGGAACATGCCAGGGAAAAAACCCCTCGAGGGGAAAACCCAATCAATATCATTCTTCCTTTCAGTAGTTTTCTTTGAGACTCTTTACCCTAGACCAAGACCAGACTTTCCCTCCACACCATGTCAGCCTTCAAGATTTTCGACCCCTTCCAGCAACTTCGACTAGGCAGCAACTTCTAGCAACATCTAGCTTCCGGTAACAACGAAGCATTAGGAGACTTCGATCTCCCAACCTATACCATGAAACAAAGAGAGAGAGGCACAAAAAGCTAGATCTTCTTCTTCTCTAGAAACTCCCGAAAACTTGCAATTCTTTCATCCTCTCAGAAACAAAATTCGTACTTCTCCATCTCTTCTTAAGATATCGAACTTCCTTGAGAGTGGATGATCCAAATGACTTCGACCTCCTTCAATATATACCCTTCTTGTTGGTTGAATAGGGGTCCTTAGGTCGTCTTGCTCTTCCTTAGACCAAAATTATGTGGAGGGTACATAATTCATATTTAACTTGATACAAAACCTTTTTACATGATTCAAAAGCCCAAGAAGGGTCTCTTCGAATATACAATGATTCTATAAACTCAATATTAATCGTAGGAGTCCAAAATTGGGAATTTTACTAATATAATGATGACCCAAGCATGAAACCTAGGCTTTAATAAGTCATTGTTACAATAATACAAAAGTTTTTCTTTATTCTTTTGACAAGTACATTACAGATGACTCAAGTACATTATTAAAGGTCGGACATAGTTACATTTTTTAACACTCCCTCTTAACTAGGGAGGTATTCATAATTTACATATACAATGGAAGATATCAAACTATATGAAACCATGAAGAACTTCTAGGCACCTCAATGGCATGGACTAGATTCATGACTAGGGGAATCTATCCAACCATTCACTCAACAATTTAGACACTGCAATGCCATCGACTAGATTCTTGACCAGGGAAATACATTTTCTGTTTCTTTCTTTCCCTAGAGGACCCTTTCCAGATTCATGTCCTTCAACATCTTCTAATGTATCTCTCAACCAATTTGGTCTCTTTCTTGTGGTTGGGATAACCATCGACTGAATAGGCCCACTTGGTCCTTCCTCTCCATCATTTGTAATAGAGTTCTCATGATGAACTTCATCTTCTTCAAATACAGGAACTTCTTCCTCATCAGAATCAATAGGAATATCCTTTGATTTCTTGTAATCTTGATTCTCATCGAATATGACATCCCTTCTTACTTCAATGTTTCTTCCATCCTTTATGTAAATTCTATATTCTTTTGAGGAAAGACTATAACCAACGAATATTCCCTTGATGCTTGTCGTGTCCAACTTATTTTTCTTGTATTTCAGAACATGAATATATGCTAGACTTCCAAATATGCATAGATGATCCACACTCAGCTTCTTCCCTGTGCATACTTCTTCGGGTGTAGTATTATCAAGACTCTGATGAGGACTTATATTTTTAATGTACATGGAAGTCATTGCTACTTCACCCCATAAGAAATTCGATAGATCTTGATCAAGGAGCTTAGTTTGAATGCCTTCTTAAATTGACCTGTTCTTCCTTTCGGCCAATCCATTTTGTTCGGGATAGTAGGGAATAGTGAGCTCCCTCTTAATACCTTCAACCTTACAATATGCAATTAACTCTATAGAGGTGTATTCCCCACCATTGTTAGACCTTAGATTCTTTATATTTATTTCGATTAGGGTTTCCACCTCAGCCTTGAACTCCTTGAATTTATCAAATAATTCATCTTTATTTTTGAGTGGGTAGAGACATGTCTTCCTCTAATGGTCATCAATGAATGTTACATAATAGAGATTTCCTCCAAGTGTTTTTTCATACATGCGCCTCATACATCAGAATGGATGATATCTAATATTTATTTAGATCTAGATTCACTACGATGAAATGGATTTCTAGTATGCTTCCCCAAAGAGCATCCCTTGCATACACCTTCATGATCTAACTTCATATGAAGAATACCATGAACCAATTCACTAAGAGTAGGGATGACCCTATAATGAGGATGACCATACCTTTGATGCCATAGTTCAATCGGACTTATTTCGATATGAACCAAAGCTTGAGGAGATGGAGTGATCACCCAATAAAGTCATCCTTCTCTAACTCTAATAACCCTAGCTTTGTCAATACTAGAGTTATTTCCCAAAACCAATACTTTTCCATCAAAAAAATCAATCCTTTCCCCTTTATCTTCTAAACAAGAAATAGAAAGTAAATTATTTTTCAAACCTAGAACATAGAGAATGTTGTTGAGATGCAACTTCGATCCATTATCCAGTTTCAATGATGTATTTCCCAGACCTCTAATGGAATATCTTTCGTTTTCAACCAATTCCACTACATGAGAGGATGACTCCTTTGATAGTTTTTAAAGTTTCTTTCTTTCACTTGTCATGTGTCTCGATGCTTCACTATAAATGATCCATGTATTCTCATCAGTAAGAGAACTTCTAAGAGCAACCAAGAATCCTTGACCCTTGACTTTGTTGAATAAGTAGTAGATGATCTTCTTGATCCATCTTCTAGTAGAGTTGAACCCCAATATTATGTAGTTTACCATAGATGGAGAATCCATGACAACAAAGTGACCTTCGACTTCTCTTGACCTTAGCTCTGATACCATGTTGCGAAATCAAAGGGATTATACTAGGGTTTGATTCTCCTTTCTTGCTAATTACTTGTTAGTGTGTTGGATTCTTTTACTTTTTTATTATATTTTCTTTCATCAAGCAATTATACATATATGAATATCAAAAATCAACAGACACAAGATATAGGCACATGCTAGGGAAAAACTCACCTTGAGGGGAAAACCCAGTGAAGATAATTATACCTTTCAATATTATTCTTTGAGACTCTTTACCCTAAACCAAGACCAGACTTTCCCTACACACCATGTCAGCCCTTAAGATCTTCTACCCCTTCCAGCAAGTTCAACTAGGTAGTAGCTTCCGACAACAACGAAATATTGGAAGACTTTGATCTCCCAAACTAAACCACGAAACAAAGAGAAGCACCAAAATCTCAATTTTATTCTTATGTAGATGCTCCCCCAAACTTACACTTCTTTCGTCTTCCTGGAAACAAACTTCACACTTCTCCAACTCTTCTTGAGATATCGAACTTCCTTGAGAGAGAGTGATACAAATGACTTCAACCTCCTTCAATATGTAGGCTTCTTATGGGCCGAATGGGGATCCTTAGGCTGACTTAATATTCCTTAGGCCGACATGATGTGGAGGGTACATAATTCATATTTGACTTGATACAAAACCATTTTACATGATTCAAAAGCCCAAGAAGGGTCTCTTCGAATATATAATGACTCTATAAACTCAATATTAATCCTAGGAGTCCACAATGGGGACTTTTACTAATATAATGATGACCCAAGCATGAAAACCATGCTTCAATAAGTCATTGTTACAATAACAAAAATTATTTTATTTATTCTTTTCACATGTACATTACATAATGACTCAAGTACATTATTGAAGACCAAACATAGTTACATTTTCTAACACATCTGAAATGTAGGAAAGATTTCTAGAGCTGGAAGAGGTTAAGAGGCACTATATGAAAGGATGATAAAGTGCTTCAAGCTGCCCATGTCTAATGAAAAGGTGCATAGGTATTTGAATACCATAAGGTAGGCATGGTATGTTGTATTTCTATTGTAAAATTGATGGCTAGGTAAGACCTAAAGTATGATGAGAGTGCATCTTTCTTTAATGGCTCATACATGCATATGAAAGTGACTTGGGTATATGTTTCCCATAATGAAGTGATGCACCTGGTGTTGAACATTTTGATCTCCTTGAATTCTATGAGGCTATCTAATGTTAATACATTGATATACTTGATATTTTTCTAACATCTAGCGGTTGGATGTCTTGATCCTATAAAGAAGGGTAGCACCATGAATCTAGCAGATGATACTCTTGATACTTGATGATGGATTTCATATAGATAAATCATTAATTCTTATACATGATACTATTTATAATGCTTGTAATAAGCATGATAATGGAAAGAGATATTGACACTCTTGTTGTTTTGGTAAAAATTCTATGACCTAACTTGATCCTATTGATCATGATAAGCATGGTAACCTTAATGTTAGAGGTGTAACTATGAGATTGATATTCTAGATCTCTTACTACCTATTGTCATGGCTTGATAGCATATGGCTAAAATTAATACCTTAACTTGATGGATTTACTTGATAGAAAGTGTTATTATGCTCATATGATGTCACATATGTCTGTTGCCCTAATATTTTTAGTCTAATCCTTGATGAAATATTTATGAAATGATGTTGATGACCATGATAGATATATTGTTATGATCTAACATATTTGTTATTGCATGACTCTAGTAGAGACAGGTTGATGACATGAATGAAGATGAATGAAGTAGATTCCCAGTGAGAGGGAGAATCTCTTCTCAAGATTCTTACTCATATTACTATTTACATTATGTACCGTCAAAGTATGATTTATGTGGATTTGAACTGCAGCAAGTCATCGATCTGAAGCCTGTACAAAAATTAGGGTTTCTGAGGCAAATTAGATAGTATTGGTCTCGAGACACTCATACAGAGTTGTCAATGGAGCATCTGGGCAGTCCCAAACACAAGCACAATAACTAGAAGAGAGCGTTGGGGGTTTTGAGTGGTTGTGGGTAAGTTGGATGCCTGATGCAAGCATATAGTCTTCCTTGGAGTGCATGGGTCAGAAACGTACACCATCACATAGTGACATAGAGAGCATCAAGGATGCTAAAGATTCTCCCATGATAACCTGAAGGGAGCATTCAGAGGTTTGACTACAGTTCAAAATCATATGAAGTTTTATGAAGTTTTATGAACTCTGAATCTAGGTGTCTCTAACATATTATGCCACCATAAACTAATTTCTGAAGTTATTGGGTTAAATTAGTGATCAAAATGAACTATTGTGCAGGAAATCAAATGTTCACCTAGAAGATGTTTGTATTACAGATGTGTTGCAGATAATAGTAAGAGATGAAAGTAGGAAAAGCTTGAATGTTTTCCATAATATGAACATGAAGACTAAACTTGTGTTTGTAGGTGACTAGGAAATACATATTGATATGTCATTATGTTTGAGGTTTGTGCTACAAGAGGTTGGAATGATTTTGTTGATTGATATAGATGAGGTGTGTTTCAAGCTTTGACATGATGCTTGATAATGACTTAGAAGTCTAACTTAATATTGAGATATGCTTTGGACTATAGATCTCTCTACAATAGAAAATTTGGTTTTGACCTAATGTCTACTTATTTGACTTGATTATTGTTGATTTTCCCTGATATCAATGCTATGTGGGCATAATCACCTTCAATGATTTAAGTGAATATTCAGAAAAATGGTTTTTATTGGCCTCCTTGTTCCTATAAAAATGGTTTTGTATTGGCCTCCTTGTTCCTATAAAAATGGTTTTGTATTGACCTCCTTGTTCCTAGTAAAATGGTTGAAGTATTGATAGTTGTGATTCAGTATGAAGATGGAATTTGCATGACTTATCCTTGGCGTATGAATTTGCATCTAGTGACATAAATATTGTGTATTATCATTTTGAGGATGACTTGATGAAGTTTTGGATTTATATTTCATGATAGATGACAATATTTTTGGTATGATAATAAATGATGTCAAGACTTGATATGAGCTCTACCTGTCACCTGGTTGAAAGAATTATATTTTTATATTGATGAATTTGATAATAGTTTTGATCTGACTTCTAAACTGTGATGAATTGATACAACATTAATTTACATAAGGCTGATTATGTTGGATTAGTAAGGATTATTCTTGCAGAGAGCATTGCATGAATAAATCTCCCCGATCCAAATATGTACATAATTAAAACTTATTGGATGAAGTCAAGATTATGAGTTCCAGGTATGGCCTTGATTTTTATTATGGTTCTGGTTTTACATATTGATGGTCTATTCTTGACAGGTGATGATCCTTTGATGATCTAAGTAAGAGGGAGATGGTTTCTGAAGCTCGAAATGATGTATCATCACATGATGAATTGATTTCTAAAATTTGGGAAAGAAATTATATATTGAAAGGTTGTTGAAAAATCCTTTTGAATAATTGAAATGAAAATCCTTGAACACTCTGATTTGAAGGTCAAAATGTTGTTGAACTTGACATCATATTTGATTGAAGCATTGATGTTACGATTTTGAAAACACACACACACACATATTTATAGAACCTGAATAAATTCATGATTGAACCACTTCATTCATATAGAGTTGTCACTGAACATCCTTTGAACTGTTTGCATGAGATGTTCTATTTTTGAGGATGAGATATTTATCCTATATGTGACTGCATGGATGTATTGTTGATAAGCACATATGAGTGCTACCTTAATATGAAATATGCCATGATATTATTGATGACATGTCCATTGTTTTCCAGTCGATTGAGATTGAGTATGATGTTGCTAACATGGCTAGCTGTGAGGTAGGATGTAAAAGCTCCTTATAGATCCATCTGATCAAGATCTGAATATGACATGGATACATAGATATAACCGAAAATCCCATATATATATATATATATATAATTGGGACTGAGATACTTCCATATGTTGAGATAGTAGAGATAATCGAGACAAGTTTAGGCTTGTGATTGGCACCTCCTTGAGAGGAAGGATGATTAGTGTATCCTTTTGTGATTTATATGATTATTTATGATCTAACATGATTTTATGTCATGTATGAACAGGAAAAAAATTAATATTATGATAAGAAAATACTAGATTTGAGTATGATGAAAGCAGCATTGATTGAGGACACTGAGCCAACTCTTCCTCCCTTTGTGAGCTCCAAGGGTGAGGAATTGAGATAGAGGGCTCCTAGGGTTGAGCGAACTCTGGAAAAAAGGGTATGACCCCTATATGTTATCAACAGGGTTGGAGCTATTCCTCCCCTGCCTTCATAGGGTCAGAGAATGTTTCTCCTCTATATTGTATTTGTATAGTACTCCCTCGTTTGCATCATGCCCACCAATAGGGATTTGGAATACCGCTCCTTGTTTGGACAATGAGTTGAGAGTTTACTTCGGGTGTAAAACCCAATTCGATTATCATGTAGGTGTTCTACCACATGACTATGTAAGGTTATTGATGGGAAGATCAATAGGAAATAAGATGGATTGAGATAACCCTATGTAGTTTTGGGTTGAGATTGAGATCCTTGATGAGATCCAAGAGTGGATACATGCTCCTCTGTGTGTTTAGATATCCTATTGATCGATATGGGGTTGTAGATGTATAGCTCACCCATGAAATTCTAGGTTGAAATGTGTTCTTGTTACACAACATTTTATCATTGTCCCTATACTCCCCGTCTACAATCCTGGAGGACCTCCACAGTGTGCCCGACATGCTTTCCCATCATGAAGAAACTCCTAGTATGTCCCTCTTCATGAGAAAAATAATTCCCCTTTGCATCATTTCCCAAAGATCTTCCTTCTATCCTAGTTTACAAGACCGACGCTACTGACCAGTTTTCTCTTCACGTCAATTTATAGAGGTTAAGACTAGACCTCACACCGTTTGGATCGACTGAGCCCTTTTCGAGTCACACCAATCCTCTTGTGGAAGGTTTTTCAAATAAGGAGCTGAAGCTTACATGTCTAGAAGCTTCGTAACAGAAGTCTGGTAGATGGTTGGGCCTTATAGAGCTGAGGAAATCAGTTTGGGCTCCCTTCCCCTATTAGGATGGAACAACCTCAAGAGATAATACCTTATCCCATGATGATAGGAACCATCTCCCATCCATCCAAGCTATATAAACCTCACTTTTTCCCAAGCAAAAGCTAGTGGTATTTTTGGAGCAAGTGTGAATAATGAGCAAGTCATCTATAACTTGTAGCTTTCTAGTGTATGTTTGAGGGAGAATAGTGTGATTTTGGTTTGGTTTGAGTCTAGAGGGGAAGAAGCCTTAAAACTTCCATTTCTGGGGCTATCCATGAAGTGCTAGAAGAAGTGTGGGAACCTGTATACGTCAGAGGAGACTAGCAACTTCAAGGCACCAATTGTAATCTCTTTCTAATTTATATAAATGCAATTATTGATTGATTTCCTACATGAAGTGTCATTTTACATCTTTATGGCTTATTGTTCCTTGACCTATTAAGTAGGTTGAATACAATATTGTATGCTATCACGGTTGTTGTTGTTGTTTGCATGTTTCAGGTATTCGAAGGAAGGAAACAAAAGATAGCTGGAGTGAGGAAGCAGGATCATCACCAAGTGGAATATAGTTCTAAGAGGTAGGCCCTCTTAATTGATTCTAGCTTAAGGAGATTTTCCATATATATATATATATATATATATATATATATATATATATATATATATATATATATATATATATATATATATATATATATATATATATATATGTATATATATATTTTGCTAGACCCGCTCTCTCGGGCTAGAGGAATTATTTGTGTCCACACTGAGAATTTACCTGCACCACAAATTGGAGACTCCGGTGGGGGGCCAATCCTTCTGTTTGATTGATTGTCATTTTATGGTTTTGTGTGATGTTTTCTAGTATCACCATTTCCCTTTTGTGTTCTATGCTTTTCTTGGTTTACTGCTCTAATCCTGGAATTTATAGTGGAAAGTTTGGTCTTAGCCTTTGAAAATTTAATCTTTTCCTTGAATCCTCAGTCAGCGCATTTATTTTTCTGACAATCGCACCGATTAGTGTGATTTTCTTGAAAACAGTCGTGCCAGTCCCCTTTTGGCGTGTGTTGTCAGTTAGGCAGTCACACTGATTCCTGTAGCTGAAGATCAGGTTCTCCCATAGATCATAACCAACGTGTCTTTCCCTCTTAATTTCTACCTCTTAGCTCATTTTTCCTATGTTCTCCCTGGCTGGAAAGCTTCATTAGTTCGGTTTGTGTGCTTGTTTAGTTTAGGCCACCCTCTGATGTGTTAAGTTTGGCCCTATGTGAAGTTCTTTTTTATTTTTTCTTTGAATCCCTCAATCAATACTACTTATAGCCTGGCCAATCGCGTCGATAAGCTCATCAACATTAGTTGTAGTCTGGCCAGTCGTGTCAGTCGTGCTGATTAGCACTAGTTTTCAGTTAGGCAGTCGCTCCGGTCTTTGAGTTAAGAAAAAATCATAATTTTTCCCATTCCAATGCCAGTGTGTCTTGACCCTCAGACTCTCTTCTTTTGCCCAGAAGTGACTAGGATGCTTTGTTTGTTACTTTTGATTGATTGATTGGCTTGAAGTTTCATTGCTTGATTTTTTGAGTTTTTTGGATGGTTTCTATGACCCTGCGGCATCTAGGTCAATTACCGTTCATTTGTTTGTTTACTCATTGTGTCAAGTTTCTGACTGGTTGCTTCATTTAATCCATCTTTCAGTTGCAACATCTTCATTACTTCATTTTCAATTGAATGAGTGCAAGAGTCTCGTTTGTTCTCTTATGTTGAGTGTCTCTTTTCTCATTCCGAGCATAGATTACATTGCTTGGTTTGTCGATTGAAGAATTTATGTGTTTGGTTTGTTTGATTTAGGGAAAAGGTTGCTTTTCATTTCATTTATCATGACTTGGATTTGATCGATGCTTGTTTGTTCAGAATTATGAAAATTTTCATTAAAGTTCTTTATGTGAAAGATTTATTTTTCATTTTATGAAAAGAGGAACATCATTCTGGTTTACTTAAGCGAAAATATTGCATTAATAGCATTATTGAGAAGTTATAATGGCATCATCATAGGCATGGAAATGAAATGGAACTTATTTTGTTGTTAATGGAAGATTAAGTGCATTTAGGAAATATATTAGTGAAAGATTTCATTCTTTGATTGTTGCATTGATTTTGTGTTCTGTATCTCTCAATTAGTGTTAACTTTCATCGAAGACAAAGATCTATTTTCTCATATAGTTGCATGTAGGATTTTTGTTAGATGATAGTGGTAGGGCCTTGTAATTGAAACCTAATTCAAGTTCAACCACTAAAATTTATCGAATTAACTTATGGAAGCATTGAAACTTAATGCTTACATTTAGAGGTCTAAGCTAGAGATGTGTTCCAGCATCTTAAAACATAACAGTTGTCGTTCGCTTTGGCACTAGTCATTGCTAGTATGGACTTGTGCTCCCCATACCATCGTGTATATAAAGGGAGACACCACTACGTCTACAATCCCTTATTCGTAGGAATCCGAGTCTACCACCTTGTGAACATGATACACCGAACATAGCATTCGGGGAGATTGCCTGCCCATACTTCTCAGTTCACCGGGAGGTATTCTATAGTTCACGGTTACCTGGTAATCCTTATGCCTAGAGTACCCTGAGTAGTCATTTTTTATCTTTAATGACTCTTTAAATTTGAAAAGATCATTGAGCGCTTGACCTTTCAAGCTCATTAATTTCGAAAGCGACTAGATTCACCTTTTGTCGTTTTGTCGACTCTTAAGATATGAAAAGGAAAAGTTTTGTTTTAGTGTCTTAAAATTAACTTCCCACGAAACATTCTTGGTTAAATTTATCTTCCTTAGTGTTTCTTTAAAATTCGATTCCAATGGCAACATTCCCAGTGTCTACCAGTCAAGGGTTCCCCTCGGATGGGAATCCTGGAACTTTTCCTTTTTTTCAAAATGCTGGTGCTCCATATATGGCAACATTTTCCCTCCTTGGGTTAACAATTGGTTTACCTGTCTGGTTAATTTCAACCTCAACTATAAGGACTTGCGGTCCGTCCGACAGGCAAGACACACATCCTGTGCGAAGATAGGCGAGCTGCAGCTAAACAAGCAAGCTTGTGATGTGAAATGCACGTGGAGGAAGGTTGGCTAGGCGAGTTTATGCGCGTGAGCGAGCTGGGTGAGCTACCCACAAGCCGACACGGAGGACTTGCGATGTGGGCGAGTTTAGGTTGGCGCTCCCACGAGTTGGGTGGGCCGACCCAACCTTCGGGCGAGCTATGTGAGTTGAGGCGAGTCGGCTGGGTGAGCTGAATGAAGGTCGACCAGGCAAGCTGAGCTTGCCACCGCCCATATACATGGGTGGATGGCTAGACGAGTTGGAGCATCATTCAATAATGAACAAGTTCATACGAGCTGCGAGTTGGTTGCAGGAGTTAGGTGCAGGTCGAAGAAGTGCGGAGAGGGCGAAGGTCTATGTGCCCACACTTCAGGTGAGCTACACGTTGGTAAACAGAGTTCGGGCAGGCTTCGGGCATATCGTGCAGGCCTACACGACGGAGGCTCGGTTGTGGGTGACCCGGGTGGGCGCGCCGTGCACGACTGTTGTGCGGACAGGTGAAGGTGCGGTCAGGAAGGATTTTGAGCATGAGTCAGTTGGCTTTCGATGAATTGGGTGAGGTGACACGGTGGGTGTGCCCAACCAATGAATGAAGGTGAACGACGAGTTGGTGTGCGGTGGGAAGCCATGCACGAAGGCGGGTGAACAGGCGATTGGGTGGGCACGCCATGCACGCCTGAACGGTGGAGGGTGACTCGTGCGGTGAGGCGACCGGAGTGAGGGCGTGTCGTACACGACGAGATGGTGGTGTGTTGGTTTGACAAGGTGAGGTGTCACTCGTGTGGAGGGTGCCCGAGTGTGGCAACACGGTTACAACGAGGAGCGCCTGAGCTAGGCAAACAACACGGTTGAAAATTTGTCTAAGTATGAAACTTGGGGTTTCCAAGGTGTAACTTGTATTTTTATGAAAATTGGAAAATATATTGAAATCGGGCAGACTCATTCCAGGGAGTTGCCCCTCCCTTTATACTATTGCAATTGTGTTATTTATGTGTAATCACTGTGGATAACGAATGTGTATGGGTGTTCATTAGTATAAAGGCTAATAATAATACTTGGTGAAGAAAAATAAACTAAGTATCGAATGTTAAGGCATAGTCCATGAACATAAGTATTGGTGAAAAGAAAGCTTTTGGTGGTGCTGCACCTCGCTATAAGTGGTTGAAAGACTACCGTAGGTGTAGGGGCGTGACAATTGGTATCAGAGGTCATGGCTGGAACTTGTGATTAGAGCAGGGTTGCTCATGAAGAAGTGACAGTGGAAACATGTACTTGCAGGTGAAGGAAGTTGGTTTCACATACAAGTGAGACAAGAACTGGTTCGGTTTTGTAGGGAACTTGGTGAAGCTATTGGATGGTCTATACTAGATCACAAAGAAGGAAGCTATTGGCATAAATGGTAGGTGAGTCTCATGTGGTAATGGGTGAATCTAGCCACAATGCAACTGAGGCTTTCATAGAAAGAATACTAGAAATAATGGACGAATTGGAGTCTTTTTGGACTACGAAGGTGGCCGAGATCCTTCAAGATCTAGAAGCCAATGCAAAGATGAGGGAAGAACTAGATGAACTCTGGACTCAATATGAGTACACTGATCTTAAGTGTACACAACTTGAAGATGAAGTCAAGGAGATTGGAGAAGCAAGGGATCGGGGTTTGGCAGAAATTTTGAGCTTGTAGAAATCTCTTGATGAAGAAAGGGATGAGATCGCGGTGTTGAAGAATGTTGTGAGACATAACTCAGGTGGAGGAGTGTCTCATGTTAAGATCAAGGAACCAAAATCTTATGATGGTACAAGAAGTGCACAGACTCTTGGTAAATTTCTCTGGGACATGGAGCAATACTTCGAATGCTTCGGTCTATCTGATGATGAGACAAAGGTGAAAGTGGCTGCTCAATTCTTGACAAAGGATGCTAATATGTGGTGGCGAAGGAGAATGGATCAGATTGCTAGTGGCAGTGCTGGCGACATAACTTCGTGGGATGACATGAAGAAGGATTCGTAGACCCATTTCAGTCGTCAGCATGAAACTTGGGTAGCAAGGATGAAGATTAAGTTTATTAAGCAGACAGGGAACCTATAGACATATCAGCGGGAGTTTGCAAGTGCAGTTCTAGAACTTCCTGACATGGCAGAGAGGGACAAGGTGTTCAACTTCATTATTGGATTGAAACCTTGGGCACGCAATGAGGTGAAGAGGCAGAAGATTAAAACACTTGATGAAGCTTTTGCTGTTGTGGATCAATTGGTGGAGCATTATGACCAAACTTTTGATGAGAAAAAGAAGAAGTTTGATAAGTCGAAAGAGAAGAAGAAGGAAGATGCTTCAAAATCGGATGAGAAGTTGAAGACAAAGAAAGCCTTGAAGTGTTTGATATGTGATGAACCACATATGGTGAAGAATTGTTCTTCAAGACTGAAAATGGCTGCTATTGCACAATCTAATACGAAGAAAGAAGAAGCTTCTATGGGGATGATGCAGATTCTTGGAGCTCCTACTGCTACGGAAGTGGTCTCTCGAAGAGATCCTGAAAGGAATAGTTTGGAGTATGTTCAAATGAATATTGGGAGTGCTGATGTGCTCACTATGGTGGATAGTGAGGCTACTCACAACTTCATGAGTGAGGATGTTGCGAGAAGGATTGTACTGAAGTTTGTACTGGTGAAGGCACAAATGAAGACAGTTAATTCTCCTCCTGATTTCGTGATTGGTGTAGCTGAAAGGGTGCACACAACACTAGGTGAGTGGACTGGGAAAGTCGACTTCACTATAGTGTGGATTGACGACTATGAAGCTGTACTAGGGATGGAATTCTTGAAACAATATGATGCTATGATTGCTCCACATTTGAAGAAGTTGTACATTTACGATGGAAGGGAAGATGTACCCATTGGTGTTCCAATCATTGGTGTAACAATGCCTGATTGTAAACTAGCAGTGATGCAGATGGAGGATGAGAAGTGCTTGGATGATGTGTGTAAGCGATTGTCTACTTCTGAGGCAAATATTACTGAATAGTCATTGGTTATCAGGACACTATTTGATAGTATTTTGGAATTGTCAAGAAGGCTAGAAGAGGTTGAGGATGATGATAACAAGGATGTTTACGTGAGACCGAGTGCCCATGAGGAGGATCGGGTGGCATATCTGTAGAGGATGGACATAGAGGATCCTGACAAATGGATTGAGCTTATTAGTGAGGGTGAGCTTATTAGATGACATAGAATGTGGGGCTCATTGTTAGTTGCTGATGGTAGTGAGTCCTTAAAACAGGTTGAGCAGGTATGGTAGATGGTGCAGGAATGGTTTGGCATTAGCATCATGACATGTTGTAGATGGGATGGATTTTCCATGGACCTAAGCATGGGGAGAGATTCTTGGTGAGTCCAATATGTGGCAGAATCTGAGAAAATACTGGTGTAGGCATAAGGATGTGCATTCTTATGGTTTGAGCGTGACAATTGGACTGATCACCCAACTAGTTCAAATCATGAGGTTAGGAAGTGTGCAGAGAGATGTTGGCATTATGTTGGAGTATCTAATGACAGTTCACAGGATGGGATGACACATGGTGGAGACAATAGTTTTACATATGTTGTAGGGATGTTTCGCAGTGTATAGGCTGATCGATATCATGGACCTTGGATGACATAGTTATTTTGATGAGATGATGTTCTTGGTGGCAGGATGGTTACTGAGATGGGATATTGTCGAGGATGAAAATGAATTCAGGTGGAGGAGGATGTAAGGACCTGTAGTCCATGCGATGGGCAGGACGCACATCCCGTGCGAAGATAGGCAAGCTGTGGCCAAACAAGCAAGCATGTGATGTAAAATGCACGTGGAGGAAGGTTGGATGGGCAAGTTTATACGCGTGGGCGAGCTAGGCGAGCTACCCATGAGCCGACACGGAGGACTTGTGATGTGGGCGAGTTTAGGTTGGCGGTCCCACAAGTTGGGCAGGCTGACCCAACCTTCGAGCGATTTATGCGAATTGAGGCAAGTCGGTTGGGCGAGCTGAACGAAGGTCGGCGGGGCGAGCTGACCTTGCCACCACCCATATACATAGGCAGATGGTTGGATGAGTTGGAGCATCATTCAACAATGAACAAGTTCATATGAGCTACGAGTTGGTTGGAGGAGTTAGGCGCAGGTCGAAGAAGTGCGGAGAGGGCACAGGTCTCTGTGCCCACACTTCAAGCAAGCTGCATGTTGGTAAACAGAGATCGGGCAGGTTGCAGGCGTATCATGCAGGCCTACACGATGGAGGTGCGGTTGTGGGTGACCTGGGTGGGAATGTCATGCACGACTGTCGTGCAAACGGGTGAAGGTGCGGTCGAGTAGGAGTTTGAACGGGAGTCGGTTGGCTTTCAGCGAGTTGGGTGAGGCGGCACGGTGAATGTGCCCAACCAACGAATGAAGGTGAATGACGAGTTGGTGTGCAATGGGCAGCCATGCACGAAGGTGGGTGAACGGGCGACCGAGTGGGCGCGCGGTGCATGTCGGAATGGTGGACGGTGACTCATGCGGTGAGGCGACCCGGGTGAGGGCGCGCCGTGCACGTTGAGACGGTGGTGTGCTGGTTTGACAAGGTGAGGTGTGACTCGTGCGGAGGGCGCCTGAGTGTGGCGACACAGTTATGATGAGGAGCACCCAAGCTGGGCAAATGATACGGTTGAAAATTTACCTAAGTATGAAACTTAGGGTTTCCAAGGTGTAACTTGTATTTTTATGAAAATTGGAAAATATATTGAAATCGGGAAGACTCTTTCCAGGGAATTTCCCCTCCCTTTATACTGTTGCAATTTTGTTATTTATGTGTAATTGCTATGGATAATGAATGTGTATGGGTGTTCATTAGTATAAAGGCTAATAATAATACTTGGTGAAGAAAAATAAACTAAGTATCGAATGTTAAGGCGTAGTCCATGAACATAATCATTGGTAAAAAGAAAGTGTTTGGTGGTGCCACACCTCGCTATAAGCGGTTGAAAGATTACTACAGGTGTAGGGGCATGACATCGGTGGTTCCGAGTGTCCCAACTCTTGTGCAAATGTCTCATTCATTTGAATCGCATCATGTCGATTCTAAAGTTGACCTCTCACCTTCCTCCCCTATTTCTTCACCTTCCTCTTCTACTTCGCCTGGTGAAAGTTCCAAATCTTGTAACCAGAAGGCTAACAAGAAGAAGAAGAAGAATACAAAGAAGAAGAAGTCAGATAAGCGAGAGGCCAACCATGCAAATATTTCTCTGAACACAATTCCTGTCGACAAACCTTCTGATCCTCCACGAAAGGTTATATTGCCTTGCAAGCTGTGTAATGGTGACCATCTCCTTCGAGACTGCCTTGGCATCCCCAAAGTCTTAGATGTATGGTCTCAAGACTTGAATCGACCATCCTCATCGACCTCTCAAGATAATGTCGATGATACACCTTCAGCTAAAAATGGTAAGAAGAAAGGGAAGATTAGATTCCCCTGTAGGTTATGTGAAGGAGAGAATCTTCTTCACCTTTGTCCTCTTATGGATAAAGCTTCCAAAGTTTTGGAAAACATTGTAGCTCCTCAACCCCAAATTTTTGTTGGTTATCAGAGGCTTTCTTCTAACCCTCTCCTAGTTGGTAAAAAGATTGAATTTGATTCATCTCTTGCCCATCCTTCTCTTCTTCACACTCTCTTATGTCTGTTCCCGACCGACCATTGGTCAAAAAGAGTGTCGACATGGCTCCGCCTTCATATGTTCACTCTGTTCCCAAAGGGAGTAGTGATCATATAGTTCATGTTCTTCTCATCTCCTCAGATTCTCATGAATCGAAGAGTGACCCTCTTGTCCCAGTTGTTCAGGAGAGTCCTCCTTCTTCTTCTATAGGGCATGGGGGCGATCATATGATACCCCCACCAAGTAGTTCTGTTGTTTCTTTTGATTTGAGTCAATTGACTTCTTTTCGCCTCCCATATTATGTGCCTTTCCAGATCATAGTACAAGCCTATAATATGGTAGTACATGGCACTATATTAGATGAAGGTGTGTTTTTTAGCATCATGTCTCCTACTACTTGGCAAGCTTTGGGCTCCCCATATCTTGTGCCTGTCACTCAGAATAAGTTGGCTTTCAACAAAGGAACCAGTCAACCCTTGGGGGTCCTTCCGGAGTTCCCCATTACTGTGGGAGGAAGGACCATCTATATAGATGTGATAGTAGTCCAAGGTCCCTTAGATTTCAATCTTCTCCTTGGATGCGACTATGTTTATGTCATGGGAGCTCTTGTTTATTCACTTTTCCATGTGGTTTGTTTTCCGCATGAAGGGAGAATCATGACCATTGATAAATTATCATTCATTGGTCACCAGGTGCCTCCTTTGCAACCATCTTCCTCTATCGACTCTTCTCTGTAAGTAGTACCTTCCCTGCGATAGGTCAACTATGTGTCTACCCGTTCTATCTTTGCATCTGCTGACGATCACATAGATGGTATTGTACATTATCTACTGGGGGCATTTCAACTTGATCTATTTTTGGTAAAAATGACATGTATTACTCCCAAAGGATGGTTCTTTTGTCTAGTGAAGACCTCTTGGGAGCCATGTTCTCTTATGGGTCATGAATAGACATTGTGAGGATAGTTCCTGGTCTTGTATCAACCTCGTTAAAAAATGAAACAAGGAGTCATGAGGACAGTTCCTTGTCTTGTGAGAACCTCATTAAAAAATGAAACAAGGGGTGAGCATAGTTCCTTGTCTTGTGTCAAGCTCATTAAGAAATGAATCAAGAAGTCCGAGGATTGTTTCTTCCTATATCAAACTCGTTAAAAAATGAAACACCTCCTTATTCCAAATCGAGTCTTTGATTAAGATCTCATAAAATCCCAGTCGAGTCTTTGTTGGATCTCGAAAGTGAACCTTCATTCCATTCACCTAGTTGAATGAAATGAAGCTTGGGGGGAATGTACCTCGAATTGAGTCATTATGTCGAGGGCATGCAAACTTATCTCAAGCATAGTTTTTCATTTCAAGCTTTTGTAAATATGAAACTAAATCCAAGCAGAGTCCTCCACTGTTCAAGATTGTGTAAAAATGAGGCCATGCCCGATTTACATCTCATGGTTGTCATTTTAATCAAATGATTTCTACTAGATGAGCCTTGGTTGTTTTATTCCATCGCCACCATTCCTTTGGACGATCATATGCTTTCACTTGGTTCTTTTCCCTTTCCTAAGGGACCGCAACAATGAGTGGTTTCATTAGCCAGCCTCTTGACCATTACATGTTTTGAGCAGTTCCATCATAACTTGAACTAGTTGCTACCCTTTATAACACTCATTCCTCCAGAACGAGTCACCTTTAAGCTCTTTTCTGACTTGTAAAGGATGAAAATATTGCCAAGTATTTTTTCCCTTTTTGAATCATTAAAGAGAATAGAAACAAGGGGTTTGCTTTCAATCTCTTTTCCAACTTTTGAAACACAAAAATTTTGCCAATCTCTTGTCGTTTTGAACTCGTTAAAAGTTTCAAAATTTCATGCACCCAGTATACGTTTACCCCTTTTTCAGGCTGGGATGAACTATCTACGAAAAAGGTATCCCTTGACTGAAATGGTCAAGCAGTTCTCTCAAGTATCGTTTTCTTTTCTGTGTCTTTTCAAAATCTCTAAACATGAAAAATATATCAAGTTACCCCTTTATGGGACTCATTAAAACATTAAACAACATTAGATTTGTCGTCATGACGAACATGAGCTTCTCCTTCCTAGGGCTCATTAAACTTACTAGGTCGGATTCATCAGAAGAATGAAGTTATAGTGCAAGCATATACTATCCCCTTCAAGCTTGTGATAAAAAATAATTGGGGTACCTGCCAAAAATGGTGGGGGAGAATTTGGAAATTCTATGAGTCGTGTCGGAAGCTCACTCTTGAACATGAAACTTTCTGCTTCGTGTTGGGTTGGGATATAATCCTTTTCATTTGACCTTTTCGGGTTCAACCATTCATTTTTTACTTCCATTTGATCTCTGCCACGTTATCATGAACATTGATCCTATGGATCCACCAACTGCCATACTCTCGAATCGTGTCGCTGATATGTTCAAGAGTTAGTCCCTCTGTAGTTACACTTACTCCTGATTATTTGTTTCATCTGAAATCATTCACATCCCTTTGTCTCATGTCGATGATGTGGGATACATCATGGCCCTGCTTCGACACAGTCTTTTCCTATCGATTTCAGCTCATTATCCAGGAAGTTGGCCGAGAGACTCCCTTCGAGTACCTTAGAGCTTGCATTCCCCAATAGTAGGTTCTTCGCACTTGATGAGAGGTTCACATCATTGGCTTTCGATCAGGTGATTTCACAAGTGTTCAACATCAGTTCCTTTATTCACGTTCTGGGAACTGTGCTACCAGTACCTTTAAGAGCCATTGTCATTATTGGTGATTTCTCTCGTGCTTATTAATGGTTCACATAATTGACCGGTAATAAAGCGACTTACTAGCATGATTGACTTCAACACATTCATTCACATGTTAGGATTTGTAATTTGATCAGGTCGTTTGGAGCACAAAACCCTGGGCTAAGATTATATAAGTCTAGGTTTCAAGGCGATGTGACATTGTCATGTTAATATACATGTCTCTTTCAGATGGATGGCTACAACCATACCATGAGTTTATATATGTGATCCTTCTCATTATTGGATGGCTAGGACCATACCTTGGTTTTGTTATGATCCTTTCTACTGCATGGTTGAACCCATGCCTTGGATCCATTTACATGATCATTCTCCGGATGGCTGCATCCATACGATTATTCATGTATCATTCTTCATAGTTTTCAATGATGTATATGTATCTATGTTTTCTTGCAGGCTTTCTGATGATAGAATCCAATTCCCCACTTCCACTTGTAAAGAATTTCACCCCTCACTCTATTTTGGCCTTCACGCGTTAGGGGGCGTATGTTACACAAAATTTTATCATTGTCCCTATACTCCGCGTCTACAATCCTAGAGGACCTCTATAGTGTGTCCGACATGCTTTCCCATCATGAAGAAACTCCCTGTATGTCCATCTTCATGAGAAAAATAACTCCCCTTTGCATCATTTCCTAAAGATCTTCCTTCTATCCCAGTTTACAAGACCGAAGCTACTAACTAGTTTTCTCCTCACATCGATTTACAGAGGTTAAAACTCGACCTCATGCCATTTGGATCAACTGATCCATTTTCCAGTCACACTAATCCACTTGTGGAAGGTTTTTTAAATAAGGAGTTGAAGCTTACATGTCTAGAAGCTTCGTAACGGAAGTCTGGTAGATGGTTGGGCCTTATAGTGCTAAGGAAATCAGTTTTGGATCCATTCCCTTATTATGATGGAAAAACCTCAAGAGATAATGCCTTATCCCATAATGATAGGAACCATCTCCCATCCATCCAAGCTATATAAAACTCTCTTTTTCCCAAGCAAAAGCTAGTGGGATTTTTGGAGCAAGTTTGAATAATGAGCAAGTCATCTATAACTTGTAGCTTTCTAGTGTATGTTTGAGGGAGAATAGTGTGATTTTGGTTTGTTTTGAGACTAGAGGGGAAGAGGCCTTAAAACTTCCATTGCTAGGGCTATCCATGAAGTGCTAGCAGAAGTGTGGGAACCTGTATACGTTGGATGAGACCGGCAATGTCAAGGCACCATTTGTAATCTCTCTGTGATTTATATAAGTGCAACTACTGATTGATTTCCTACATGAAGTGTTATTTCAAATCTTAATGGCTTAATGTTGACCTATTAAGAAGGATGAATAAAATATTGTATGCTATCACGTTTTTTGTTGTTGTTTGCATGTTTCAGGTATTTGAAGGAAGGAAACAAAAGATAGCTGGAGTGAGGAAGCAGGATCATCACCAAGCGGAATAGTGTTCTAAGAGGTAGGCCCTCTTAATTGATTATATCTTAAGGAGATTTTCCATATATTTTTTGTTTGTGGCTAGACCCTCTCTCTAGGGCTAGAGGAATTGTTTATGTCTACACTAAGAATTTAACTGCACCATAGTTCCTTGATGTAGTTACAAGTTGAGATGTGCTCCTTGATGATATGCTCTTTGATGATGATTAATGATGATATTCTAGGTAGAAACTCGCTGGAATAGATTCCAGGTAGTATACTGATGGATAGAGGGTGGTAGCTTAAGGTCCCCTCTAGTAATAAATTCTTCTTCTTCTAGATTCGAGAATGTTCAGCATACAAGCAGAAACAGTCAAGAGATAAGTAGGAATAATAAAAGGATAGATTGAAATGTACATTAATGATTTGTGATGATGAGATACTTGATATGATCGCATGACATCTACATGAAAAATATTATAGGTGATGATGCATGATAACACTTGAATATACGAGAATGGCATATTGATCGATGGACATATATTGGCAAGTGGAATGCTCACTAGTTGAGAGGGGGTGTTAAAATTATGCAACTACAGTCAAATTCTACTTTGGACAACTCATATGATGAATATAATAATTGTAATATATTCTCAAATATCACCTTACTTGGATAAGGAGAAGTTGCTTTTTGAATTTATCTATTTACTCATGTATATTGGTTTAGGTCATCCCTAAGCACATACACAATTGGACAGGTTAGCCTCAACATCAAGTGGACCCTCATGAAATCATATAAATAAAAGATACCTCAAGCTCATTTGGACACATCTGTCAAGCACTCTCTTCTCTCTTCTATTGTTTGGTTCACACGTTTATGATTGAGGAAAGCTTGTACAAAGGGTTTGAAACTACAATGTCAAAGATCACACGTGTCTAGGGTTTTTGAGTCTCGAATTCGCGCACATAACTAAGGTTATTCATCCCTAGAAGTTGGCTCAGTTTGGTCCTAGGAGTGTTCGGGAAGTCTCGGACACACACACAATGTGTCTAAGAGAGTGTCTAGGAGGCTAGGGTTTTTGTAGTGTAGTTGGACCCAAGTTACCCACATACAGTTCTCCTGGAAGTTTCTAAATCTTTCCCAGATGCACTCATTCATTTCTTTAGAGGGCATCGAAATCTACCTTAGGCGCTCACACACAATATCTCTGCATGCATTCGCGAACAAAAGACAAGTTCTCAGTATGAAACAGTGTTCAACAATATTTAGCACATTAACAACAGTATCCAATAGTTAACTACAGTCAACGACAGTGCATTACAGTCCTCATAATCAAGATCTTTGAGTACAACTATGTTTAAGGTCATGTTATGGATGTTATATTTGTTTTTTTGTATAGATAAATATACATACAATTGTACTCTCTTTTGCTGAATCCTTTGATGACAATCTAAGAAGAAGAAGGATTTGCAAGGGTTTTCCCCATAGTGGGTTTTTCCCTAGTCTTTGTCCAATCCTGGTGTCTTTATGTGTGCATGTTGTTCTTCTATTGTTCCCCATGTTCCGTTGCATTAACGATGATGACGTTGTTCTTTCTACATAATTTCATACGTTTATGAATATTGTTGTAGATCTGAATAATGTAATAATGATATGGGGTGAACTTAATGTATTAATAAAGAAATGAAATTATTAAAGCAAAGAACAATGTAGTCCTATGAAAAATTAACAAAAAATAGGGGCTATTTGCTTCAAGATGAGCTTACAACATTAGGCATAGAGTCATCTAATCTTGTAACAAACTTTCCTTTAGTTGTGAAAATATGATAATACAAATAATCCAAAACTTTGATTGAATTTATTTGGCATCATTTACCAACCATATTGTGCTTCTTTCTTCCTTTTACATTCATGCACTCTATGTGAATGGTGGAAAGTATCCAATAAGGGAAATAGTGAGATTTATGAATTCCCTTTAAAATGTGTTGTATTTAGAGGAATTATACAACTTAGTACGGGGATATATTGTCACATAAGAATTAATATTAAATTAAAAAATACATAGATTTAAGAATATTAAAAAATATGAGTATTCTTTAAAGTAAAAAAACACAAGTCATCTTTAAAGTAAGAAAATATAATTGTGTTTTAAGTTAAAGTTATTTTTTTTGACACAATACTAGAAATAAAAAACAATTTTAAATTTAGCATATGTTGTAAACAACAAAAAAAACATTTACTTTTGATTATGAGTTGGTATTCGAAGTTTAAAAAAAATACTCAATTACTTTATAATAATAAATGTAATGAATAGTTGTTTATGTTCATTAGTAACTAATGAAATTAAAAAAATGTTTGTCACTTATTAGTTGACAACAAAAACAAATATATTATTCATATTTGATTGCACTAGGAGATGTTGTCATGTAATATTATGTGATAACCAAGAATTAACAAAGGAAATAGTTGCAAATAAGCTATTCCTTGCCTTTAGATATAATCTATAATCTTTTAAAATTGATAAAAGAATTGAAAAATGTGTCATAATTTGTTAAAAAATCACAACATTTGCAATATTTAATAGGAGGGCAAAACAATGCAAAGGATACATCACACTAGTAAACATGACATAATATTAATGTCAAAATGAAATATGGACCTCAATTTCTACATTAAAATAACATGGTAGAACTATGGTGCAAAGTTGAAACAGTTAAACCCTATATTGTATAAGTGAGTTGTTGAGAGCAAAGGTAACCTCCCTAATAGATTTCAGTGAAACACATCTAATCAAATTAATGTAAATGTTGAAAAAGTGTCTAAATCAATATTAAACATGAATATAAAGTAATTAGAAAATTGTCATGAATTTTGAAATTAAGAAAAAAAAAATGAAAGATATTATAATAGTTAAAGATAGTTCAATAGAGACTAACATCTCTTCCACGAGGACAAGAGAGATTGAATATAAAATAAAAGTGTGCTCATTAGTAAATTTATTTGTGAAGGAGAACATCATAGAAACAAAAATATTATTATGAAAAGGGGAAAAAAATGCATTCTTTTATAACCACCAAAGGCATACTAAAAATTCCATCCTAAGCGATTAGATTTAAAAAAAAAAACTCACAAGAAAATTAAAACTCTTAAGCCAATTCAAATAATCAAAACTCCAAACCTAAAAATCTAACTTACATGGAGACTTTTACTAATATTAACCTAAAATCACTTTTATATAAAAATGATCCTTATCAAATAATATAATTATTTAAAAATATAATTATTAAAAAAGGAGAAGATATAAACGAACGGAATAGTAAATTAAAAACCAAATTTTCATATGTCAAACAGTATAAACTCCCTCAAAGAATTTTACACACCAAATTTCACAAACGTCTCTTAAAAAGTCTTAAAACCCAACCATTTGGGCAGATGGAAAATAGGTTCTTATATGTCATCTTTGGAAAATAAAGATTTGTTATTTGTCATATTAAGGGTGACAATTTAGGAACTCATTATGAATTCTATTATAGTTAGTTTTATTTTGTGTTTATAAGTTTTCTAACCAATTGATTGATTGATAACACTCAGAAATGTACAAAATAAATAACTATGAAAGCTACTTTCAAATGTCTTGCTCCATGAGATAAAAATGAAACATAAGGTGTGTGCTGCAAAATTACATTACTAGTTAGTCAAGATACTTTCAATGGTTTATCTCTATCCTTTCAAGGAAAGATTACTCGGATGAAATCCCGCTGGTAGATTCGGGTATATTAAAAATAATCAAGGATTTGCAATCAAGTATATGGATAATTATTTAACACCGAGACTTCATGGAAGATATAAGGTAAGCTCTAGTAATCTAAATATCTTTCCGAGGAATATCTATATTCAAGTACACATATTATATAGATTTCCAACTAAAAAAAAGCTAAAAAGGTGGAACAAAATCAAGTTCACATGATGAGTTTAATACTTGTTGAACATATCAATGTCAGTGATTTTATATATATATGAAAGGTATTACTTTGAAAAAATGTAAAGTAAATTTATACAATGAATCTAAAAATTTTAGTGTAATTATAGTTTTTAAATTTATGGGAAGTTTATGGTATTTGGAAAAGTGAAATAAAAGGATATTAAATATAGTTAATGAATTGATATGAATTTTTGAATTAATATCTCTTTTCATGAACGACTATAATAATGTAAAAAGGAGAAACCATTGGAAGGAAAGTGCGAGTAGATAAAAGAGGGGAACATTTGCTTAAAATTTCATATTTTGGTTCTTGATGTAGAAGTTAAGGTTTGTGATTGATCCTAAAATTTATTTCAATCCAACCACCTTGAGATTTTGATGCAAGAGCACCCGGTCTTAGCTAGCAATGTGATTGCATGTTCGCATGTTGTGGCTAACAAGAGATGAATTTCATTGACCTGAGTGGTCAAAATCAATTCTTAGTAGAGAGGGTTGGATCTCTCGAAAATTATCTTTACTCCAATTATTGTAATAATTAGAATATTGTATTATTTTTAGAATATGAGATAAGTTGTTAGTATAGGTGGTATCAGAGCTTGAGAATAGGGATTTAATGGTTGAGTTGATAAAAATAGAGATTGAGTTGTCAATGCAGTTAGGATAGGCTTTGATTCATAAAAGAGGAAAGAATGTAATGACAAGGAGATTAGATGATCAAAAATAGAGTAAGTAAGTGAGAGGTGTGTGATAGATAGGCTTGGAGAGTGAACGGAGGTCAAACAAATTGTTGTAATCGATCCAAGAGGGCAAGACTCTGGAAATTCTATTTTATTGAATAAATGATTAAGTGTGGTGTTGCGTGTTAATCCTGGTGTAGAAATTCATTTGTATATGTGTTTCAGCATTTTGGACCCTAATCGGGCATTTTTCTATGTTTATACATTTTATTGATAATCACATTCGATTAGTATTAAGGGTTAATATTGAGCTTAAGCGCTAAACCTTTTCTTAAATGTCTTTCTTAAAAGTTTGAATTAAGCACGTGGGTAGTATACAGAAAGTGGTAAGTGGTATCTCGTGTGCCATAAAAGTGGTAACCAATATTTCTAAAATTCACGCGATTAGCCTAAGAGGGTGACACATAGCACGATAAAACTACTTTTCTCGTGTGCTATTAACCCAATATCGGTCGTGCAAGAATTCACGCAAGATTGCACGATAGTCATTGGATCGAGCAGGATTGATCGAAGGTGGAGATCGACCAAGCTAGTTGGTGAGTGGGTGATCCATATCTATTAAATAAGAAAGAGTGAAATCAATGGCGCAAATTGAAGCACCTGACAAAGGGAAAAGTCAAAGAAGGACCGACGGTGATTGGTCAAGTAAGCGGGACCCTCGGGAAAAATCCACGTACAAGATCCGTGAATGTGTAGCTGATTGATTACAAAGTTAAACAATAGTCTAATTCTAGACTACCACACCATTTTCATCAAACTCCTACATCATTTTGGTATTAGAGCAAGGATTAAGTTTTTCTACAGTAAACATGCCACCGAAGAGAGGAGCTGGCACAAGTCAGGAAAGACCTGTAGTGAATGCAATTTTGTTGGATGAGATCTGAAATCTAAGTACAAGGATGGAGACAATGGAGATTGCTCAAAGGAGAGCACCTAATGAAGGAGATGCCAGTGCTACAGAAGAATCTTCTGAGGAAGAAGAAGAGGATGAAAGTGAAGTTGCCAAAGATCTCAAGATATTGGCCAAAGCAAGTGGAAGACCAAAGGTGGGAATACCTTTATATGACGAGAATCTCAATGTCAAATAATTGATGGACTGGATCAGTTCATTAGACAAGTATTTTTACTACGAGGAGGTTGATGATAAAAAGAAGGTGATATTTGCAGTTACCATATTGAAGGGTCACGTAGCTCTCTGGTGGGATGAATTACAAACATCCAAAGGGAGAAAGGGAAATCCTAAGATCAAACAATGGGATAAAATGGTAATTATATTGAAAGCTAAATTTATGCCAAAAGATTATCAGTTAAATCTTTTCAGACAGTTACAAAATTTGAGGCAAAAATGAATTACTGCGAAAGAATACACATAAGAGTTTTATAAGTTGAGCATTAAAGCAGGACATGTAGAGGATGATTTCTAAAAGGTAGCCAGATACATAAATGGGTTGAGATATGACATACAGGATGAAATCATCTTGTTGAGTCTAAAGACAATTGAAGATTCCTATCAAGAAACTTTGAAGGTAGAAGGGAAGATGTCGAGGAAGAAAAATCAGAGGAATAGAGGAAAAATTTCAGCAAAGAGGTAGAGGAACTACCAGATCAATATTTCAACACCCTCAGGGTGAAGCAGGAGGTTCAAGTAGTAGACCACCACAGAGAGGACAATTTAGTAGAGGAAGATTTTCACCTAGAGGAAGGGGTTGAGGAAGAGAAATTCGGTGTTACACATGTGGAGAATGGGGACATGGATCATGGGACTGACCTCATAATAAAGTAACAAATCAGAGGAATGTGAATGTGGCTAAGGCAATGGAAGAGAAACCTAAAATTGCAAACAAGGAAGAATCACTTGAAGTAGGAGAATCCTTGTTGTTGAAAATGGTATTTCTTAAGGCAGAGAAAGAGACAGGAGAACCAGCTCAAAGAAATATTTTATTCAAAACTACATGCAAGTCCAAAGGAAAATGTTGTAAAGTGATAATTGATAGTGGAAGCACTGATAACCTTGTTTCTACAGAAATGGTGGACAAGTTCGGACTAGTGAAAACAGTACACCCTACTCCTTACAAAGTAGCATGGGTGAAAAAGGACATCAGCTATTGTGACAGAACAATGCAAGGTATAGATACATATTGGTACTTATAAGGATGTGATATTGTGTGATGTAATGCCAATGGATCTATGGCATGTGTTTTTGGGAAGACCTTGGTAGTTTGATCAGAAAGCTATTCATGATGGGAGAAGAAATAATTACACTCTGGAGAAGGATGGAAATAAACACACATTGCTTCCATTGAAGGATGACGCAGGCAAAGAAGCGCCTGGAAACAATGTTATGTTGATGAGTGGGAAAGAATTTCTACAAGAAGTCAAGAAGGATGAACAGATGCATTTTGCTGTCATAAGGAGACCTAAGGTAATTTTAACTTCCACAAACATAAATGATTTATCTGAAGAAATAAAAACTCTGTTGAATGATGGTGTACTTGAGAAAAGAAAGATTTCATGTTGGGACTTACAATAAACTAAAGATGAAAAAGATACGACCATGCATAATTATGAGGAAGTTTTCAACTAATGCTTATGAAATTGAATTTCCAGAAGGGATTGGAATATCATCTATCTTAAATATTACATAATTGTATCCACACAAGGAGACAGAGTCAGAGCTACAGAAGGAACTTGTAGGAGATGAAGTTCAAATTTTAAATTGGGAAGAACAAATGCCAAAGCCAGTCAAGAAAGGGGTGCAAGCTATTTTGGAGAAAAGAGTATCCAAAAGAACCAGAGGACAAGTTTATTTTCGATATTTAGTCAAATGGAGGGGACAGCCAATGGAGGATGTCAGTTGAATAAAAACGACATAATTACAAAAGTATGGAGTCAATCCTGAAAGTTTGCCGAACGATTCCTTTTTCCCTGGGAGTCTGATGCAGGAGCATCCAGACTTAGCCAGAAATGTGATTATATGTTCACTTGTTGTGGCTAAGAAGAGATGAATTTCATTGACCTGAGTGGTCAAAATAAATTCTTAGCAGAGAGGGTTGGATCTCTCGAAAATTATCTTTACTCCAATTATTGTAATAATTAGAATATTGTATTATTTTTAGAACAAGAGATAAGTTGTTATTACAGGTGTGTATCAGAGCTTGAGAATAGGGATTTAATGGTTGAGTTGATAAAAATAGAGATTGAGTTGTCAATGTAGTTAGGATAGGATTTGATTCATAAAAGAGGAAAGAATGTAATGACAGGGAGATTAGATGATCAATAATAGAGTAAGGAAGTGAGGGGTGTGTGAGAGATAGGGTTGGAGAGTGAACAGAGGTTAGACAAACTGTTGCAATCGAGCCAAGAGGGAAAGAATCTGGAAATTATATTTTATTGAATAAATGATTAAGTGTGGTGTTGCATGTTAATCCTGGTGCAGAAATTCATTTATATCTTTGTTTTGGCGTTCTGGACCCTAATCGAACATTTTTCGTTGTTTATACATTTTATTGATAATCATAGTTGATTAGTATAAAGGGTTAATATTGAGCTTAAGCGCTAAACCTTTCCTTAAACGTCTTTCTTAAAAGTATGAATTAAGCACGTGGGTAGTATACGGAAAGTGGTAAGCGGTATCTCACATGCCATAAAAGTGGTAACCTTTATTTCTAAAATTCATGCGATTAGCCTAAGTGGGTGACACATAGCATGAGAAAACTACTTTTCTTGCGCACTCTCGACCTGATATCAGTCATGTAAGCATTCACACGAGATTTCGTGATAGCCATTGGAGCGAGTGGGATTGATTGATGGTGGAGATCGGCTATGCTAGTTGGCGAGTGGGTGACGCGATATTCGTTAGATAAGAAGGAGTGAAATCAACTGCGTAGATTGAAGCTCCTGACAAAGGGAAAAGTCAAAGAAGGACCGATGGTGATTGGTCAAGTAAGCGGGACCCTCGGGAAAAATCCACGTACAAGATCCATCAATGTGCAGCTGATTGGTTACAAAGTTAAACAATAGTCTAGTTCGAGACTACCACCCCATTTTCATCAACCTCCTACATCAGAATTTACTATAATTTCTTTTCTTGTAGGTTTTAGACCATGAAATTTGGAGAATATTAAGAAGAAATCAGAAGGTTCATTTGGTAAATTTCATATTCTATTTTTTTTATAATTTCAAAGATTTACTTATAGAAGTTAAGGTTTGTGAATGGTCCTGAAATCAATTTTAAACGGCTAAACTTGGAATTTTTTTATACTTTGTTTTTTGTAAAGAATTAGACAATGAAATTTTGGGCATATTGAGAGAAAAACTCGATATATGTATGTTATAAATTTCATTTTTCTTCTATTGAAATGGATTGGATTCAATGGTGGAAAGTGAGTAGTTTTTCACCATTGGGAAAGATTAAATTCCAATGAATTCCTAACTTGAAGTCATAGGGAAACCCTAAGGTAGTGGTCAAATGTGTGTTTGAAACTAGAGATATTAGACTAAATGATCTCATGACCCATTCACACATAAGTGGATCAAACATTAGTCACATGTCCTTATATTTTTAAATCCTAAAGGAGTTGGATCCAATGGTGGAAGTGAGTATTTTTTCACCATTGGGCAAGGTTCACTTCCTATGAGGGATTAACTTAAGGCCATGGGGAAACCTTGAGGTAGTTTTAACATATGTGGTTGTGCCCAAAGATATTATGTTAAATGATTTCATGACCCATGAACACATAAGTGAACCAAATCCGACCCCCATGTCCTTCAATTTAAAAACCCCTATGGGTAGCTCCATTGGAAAAGTTGTGTCATGAAGTTTTATGTAAATTTTCCTATACAAGTTTTAAAACCACATTATTATGTAATATTAAGGGTTATTCATTAAAATTGGTGATATTGTATAGTCATATAGTCTATGTGGCTAGGGTTATCTAGCCACTGCCATTCTCTCATCCCTAGGTTGTTTGATCTATCACATTGTAGGTTTTTCTCATGTATATGATCTTGATTTGTGCTATAGTTCTTGTTTTCCGATGGCATTCGGTTGTTTTACTCATGTGCTTGGCCTTCAATTGTCCTGTGGTTCTGCATGGACGATGATGTACAAGAGAATATCTTCATTCCAATTGATTTGAAGGATTCCTTGCATTATGCAATGGGTGTATCTTCCAAATATGCCAAGGTAGGTCATGAATCTCTGCCCCATTTTTTAGCAATTTATAAATGACATGAGCCAATTATATTTGTGAAACGAGAAGATACAATTTCTTCTCTTGACCTCGAATTTTCTTCATCAGTGGAAAATAATGTTTAAACCCTTAAGGAAAAAGGGTCATTTGGTAAGTTTACCAGAAGTTGACCGATGTATAGTTTTTTTTTGGATTGGATATTTAGTAATTTGGTACATCATGAGCTCACTAGCATTGTTTATAGTAGTAAATACTATTATTCCTTTATTTTTGAAAGGAAGGAGGATATGGATCTGATCTTCATATCTAGGTGTTACTTCATGGGCTTTAGCAGAATGTTTCACACCCATTGTACTCTGGATTTTATCACAACATAGAAATTTATTCTACATCTATTTAGATTAATTTTCCACTTCTTCCCCTTGTTCACTAGGGTGATGGTATTTTTAAAGCGATTTCAAACAAGCTAGGTCACCATATTGATAGTTCACATGCAATTTCGATAACCTCTCATATGCCAAAATTTGTGTTGAAAAGGATTTTGAAAAGGAATCCCTGAGGTGACTCAACTTGAATTGGATGGATGGGGCCATCTTGAATCCTTATATTATGAGTACCTTCCTTTTAAATGTAATCCTTGTCATGAGTATGGGCACTTTAAAAATTTCATAATCCTATAACATCTAAGCCACCTTCTATCCCAATGTGATCATTTGAAAGTAATTATGAGCAAGGAGCATTAAAATAAGTTACAAGGAAATAAAAGAATCACTTTCCTAAGTGGTGCCATCCTACAAGTAGGCCTAAATTGTAGTAATGTTCTCCCTCAAGTAATGGTTTTCAACATTTGAAATCCTCAGGGGTATAAATTGGCATTAAATAAGTCCAGTATCCTCCATCTCTAGATTCTAATTAGCCAATTCCAAATGTTGTGATATCGGAGATCATCATTTCACTTGCAAAGGAAGAAGTTCTATCTAGGGAAAATGAAAAAATCTTTAGTTTTGGAAATAAAGAAGAAGAAGAAACAAGAATATATGAAGAGGAGGAGGCCAAACTTTACTCTTCTTCTCATTCCTATTCTTATTTTATAAAAATCAGTCTGTGTTCCTCTCCTCCAATAAGAAGAAGAAGAAAATACTAGATAAAGAAATCCCCAGATCTTGGTGCCCAATAATCTTGTTATCACTCAAAAATTTTCCCTAGAAGTTATCAAAAGAAGGAAGCATCTAAGGTAACCACAAACCAATCTTTTAGGCTTAAGCTCTATCCAACCTAAGTCCAGAGAGGGCTCTCTCTTTATAATTTGACTTTGTTGCTTTCATGGGATTTTAGGCTAGTTCTTAGTGTTCATAGGGTTTTGTTTTGAATTGAAGGTTGGGTGATGGAATTATTAGAGCAGATGGATAGAGCTAGGTATTCCTGAACTTGGGCTATGGAGTCAACAAATGGATATCATAACTGGACTAGATCATTAAAGGGAATGTTCACAGGGCAGGCTAGCAAAGAAAAATGCAAATCTTTAGGCCTAATGGGTGAAGTGATTCTAACCAGGGTGAAAGGGCACTTAAGAATCCTTGGACTGGGACCAGAATGAAGAACAAAGGGTGATCATGAACAAATGGCAATCAAGAATCCTTTGCTATAGATCAGAGGAGAAACTACGAAGCTAAGGAACAGTTAAGAATTCCCTAGCTAAGATAGTTTTAGGAGAAAACATTCAGAATGTAAAACAGTCAAGACAGAATGCATTTAAGCAATTTCTGAAATCTCATTCCTTGTTATACATTTATAGTTTAGAAATTTACACAAAATATTATGAAAAAAACATAAATAAAATAACGCAGAACATAGGAGAATACTTATTTGTATTTCGCTTTACACAAGAATCCTGCAAAATATCTAATCTTTATTCCTTGATCCAACAGGCCAATCCAGTCATTGATACAATAGAAGTCTGATTTGAGAGAAAATGTCTATAGAAATGTCTTGGAATCTACCCAAAATACTTCAAATGAAGAAGTATTTATACAAATTCTGAACTAAAATATCTTGAAAACATATCAAGATTGGTTTTACAAATATCTCAAACTGTTTTACATTAATAGAACTTAAATAAAAGACACTAAACACTAATGAATCTATTTGAAACTATATTTATCGATTGAGGGTGACAAAGAAGACAGTCGAATTTGATAGCAACTCTTAATTGATGACGAGGCATCCAAGTCACAAACTACATCCTTTCTTTGTGCATTCTGCCCTAGAAATTATATAAAATTAGTGTCCATTTATACCTTTGTATATTTCATTCCGAGATAGATATGTAAAACGTGAAAGTGGTTATTGTAGATAAGTATGTGTTTGAGATACAGTGCTCTTAGCTTCCCAAAATTGAGCTCCAGCTGTTCACAATATTCTCTGCAAAAGGATGTCAAAAACAGGACTTTGCACAGTCCGAAACATAGGCTGTGAATACATGCACATATCTCACTTTTGGAAATACCTGTGTACAATATGAGATAGGTTTTTGTAGATTAGCCTTTTAGGAACACAAACCTCCTCTTGTTTCTTAAAATTCATCTTGGATTGGTTGAACTAGTTTCTGAAAAACTATGAATTAAACAAGAAATTTCTAAAGAATGTACCATTTCTGCTCTGATTTCAGCTTTTAACCTTAAATTTATCTTAAATCTTTTTCACTTTTACTTTGGATAAACTTCACTGTTGCTGGTGAAATTGTTTTCATCTCTATTTAACTCTTATCGCCTCCATGTTTACTTTTACCGCTCAGTTTACTTTTACTGCTTTGTTTTTTCATCTATCTTCACTTTGACATGAATCTGTATGCTTTGTAACTGTCTTCCCTACTGTTTGTCTTCATGCTAAATGCTTTACTTCACTTGGTCTTTAATCTGATACTCTTTGACCCTAATACACTTTGACTATTCTTTATTGTGTCCTTTTACCTTCACTATATATTTTAGGTTTTTACTGTCTATTTCAACAGTAAATTATTTAATTCCATGTTTCCTCTGCTTGTCTTTTAACTATATGTTTTATTTTCCATCTCTGTTTGAATAGATTTGATAACAATCTTAGAGTAAAAAGATATTATGACTAGTATTAAGACTATTTATCCAAGGCTGCAGTCTTTTGATTGCCTGTAAAATAAAACAAATTGTTAGGAAAACGTTGGGTTGACAGGGAGGGTCATTAATGGCTTTACCGAGATTTATAGGTCTATGAAGTGAGTCCAAAGTGCTTTCGGGAGGTAAATCATGCTTGAATTGGTTAGCATAGGCTTCAGGTGGCACAGAAGAGTTACACATGGTTTTACTGCACAAACAGGCGAAAACAAGAAAAACTGGGGTTTTCGTGTTTAAACAGAAGGTTTGATTTTTTTGAATTTTGACGCAAAGTGAATAGTAGATAGTTTTTTCATTTAGCGAGAAGGTAGTAAGCGGTTTATTTCACATTGGTTTTGTGGTCTTGGTGGTATTCAGGAGGGGTCTCTTGATTCCATTCATTGAATGACACGTAGCATCAGGGGTCAGGGGGAAAATCATTCTATCGGGTGGTTAAAGGGCAGACATCGGGCATGGCCGATATGATTACGAGTCGTTGGATGGGTGGCGGGGGGGGGGGGGGGGGGGGGGGGGGGGTTATGATAAAAAACGATCGGGAGGTGAAGCTACGCAGGGGTAAATGACAGGAATTAATGGGGGGCCCCGGGATTTAGTGATGGTTTCGGGATTAGTTTAAGGACTAATCTAGCGTTAGGGGATCGGGCTAGTCTGTAATGAGGGATTAGGGACTGATGCGGGGTTTTAATGTATTGTGTGGGATATGGGGCAGTAATATAGTTTATAAATAAACTAAGGGGTGGGGTTAATTTATATAAGGGAGTTAAATATATACGGGCAAATGGGTTTTGTGGGATTTTTATATATTTAATTAAAAAGTTAATATGGGGTGATATGAGTGGAAGGGATGTTTGTACTTAGGTATGTGAAATCTTATGCGCATTCCATACACTTAGTACTTAGGATAAATGTATTTGGCGGGTTTTTCACATAAAACATGTTTATAAAGGGGTTTTCCTAGGTAAGAGAACTTAACCTCAGGAAAAGGGGTTTTGTGAGGGGAATGAATGATTTATAAGGGAATTTAACACCTCTCCTCCTTAAGTCATTAAGTCAAGGGTCCGGTCCCACCAGAAGTCAGATAAATGCTCTGAGCCTCTTTGGCTTAAAGAACTATAGGTATTAATATTTTTATTGTGAAAGGGAGGTTAGTGAGTGTCATAGAGGTTAAAATGAATGAAGGGATGTTAAATAAATCACATTGTGAACCATTGCCTTTGCTTTGTCCTCTACTTATGCATATTGGAAAGATTCATTTAAAACAATGATATACTGTTAAGAAACCAGCTCACAAAAAGATAGAAAAGAGAGATCCACGCCTTAGAATTCAGCCTCTTCGAGGGGGAAACCTCCTTTACATTACATAAATGAACAATTCTTAGATGATACAAATGAAAAAACCTCCTTTCTATATATAGGAGTCTAAGGAGTCACAATATAATCCAGCCGACCTAACAATAATAATATAAAGCCACAAAAATAACAATAGAGGGATTCTAAGGGGCACAAAAATAACAATATGGGGGTAACAAGGGCACAACAATATAAATAGGGGGTGTAACTACAATAGTAATGGGGTAATCACTAGTATTATAGGGACCCAACATGCCCCTCTCCTTCAAAAAAGTGTTGTCCTCAACGCTTGAGCAGTTCTGGATACTTCTGCATAAAATTCTCATCCTCCCATGTGGAATCTTCAGCGGATAAGTTCTTCCACTTGATAAGATACTCTGAAATTGATCGATTTCGTAGCTGTCGAGTTCTTGTTTCTGTGATTGCTTCCGGTTCCAATATAATTTTTCCTTCCTCGTCAAGTTCTGGCAATATTGTTTGAATTGGGAGCTTGTCACCTATAACCTTCTTTAAACATGAAACATGGAAAACTGGGTGCAATCGAGAAGCTGCAGGAAGCTCCAATTTGTATGCCATAGTACCAATCTTTTCCAACACCTTGTACGGACCATAATACTTTGGTGATAATTTATTATCCTTCTTAGCTTGCTTTAGGGACATTTGCTTATATGGTTGTAGCCGTAGGAATACCCAATCACCTACATCAAAACTTCTTTCACTGCGATGTTGATCTGCCTGTTGTTTCATTCTATTTTGTGCCAACACGAGGTTATCCTTTAAGAGTTGGAGGACTTGTTGTTGATGTTCGATGTGATGTTCCACTGCCTGAACCTTAGAATTTTCTCTTAAATATGATGTGATGGATGGTGGTTGATACCCATAAAGTGCCATAAATGGGGTCATTTTTGTTGCTGTATGGAAGGAAGTGTTATACCACCATTCAGCCAGAGGCAACCATTTGACCCATTGTGTCTGTTTATCAGATACAAAGCAACGAAGATATCCTTCCAAACATTTGTTTACTATCTCAGTTTGCCCATCAGATTGAGGATGATAAGATGAGCTATGAGCTAACTGAGTACCAAGACAAGAAAATAATTCTGTCCAAAAATTTCCAGTGAAAATGGGATCTCTGTCACTTACAATAATCTTTGGGTTTCCATGTAGCTTTTGAATTGTTTCCATAAATGCAGTAGAAACTGTACTGGCTTTAAATGGATGTGATAATGCACAAAAGTGTGCATACTTGGTAAGTCTGTCAACTACCACCATGATGACACTCTTTCCCTCAGACTTGGGTAAACCTGTGATAAAATCCATTGAAACCTCCTCCCAACGTTGGCTTGGAATGGATAAAGGTTGTAATAGACCCGGTGTCTTAATTGTTTCAACTTTATTTTGTTGGCAAACCAAACATTCCGCCACAAACTTTTGAATATCTGATTTAAGGCCATCCCAAAAAAATTCCTTCTTAACCCTGTGGTAAGTTTTTAAAAATCCTGAGTGCCCTCCTAAGGGAGAAGTGTGCAATTCCATAAGAATCTTTTGTTTTAGCTGGGAATTCTTACAGAGGTATAAGCGATCTTTGTACCATAACGAATCATTTTGCCAGCTAAATGTATCAGAAGTACTGGAATCTTGTTGTAGCTTTTGAATAAGTGCCCACACTTCTTCGTCATTCTTCCATTCCTCCCTTGCTTCGTTTATCCAATCTGGTTGGATAATAGAAATGGCACACAACAATGCTTCCACATCCTCATCCTTTCTTGAGAGTGCATCTGCCACCACATTTTGCTTCCCTTTTTTGTAGATGATTTCAAAGTCATAACCCAACATCTTTGTGACCCACTTTTGTTGCTCTTCAGAGGATAATCTTTGTTCTAAAAAGTATTTAAGGCTATCATGATCTGTTTTTACCTTGAAGTGTCTTCCCATTAGGTAGGGTCGCCATTTCTTAAGTGCATGGAGTATTGCCAACATTTCCTTCTCATAAATAGCTTTTCTTAAAAACTTTCCCTTGATTGGACGACTTTCAAAAGCAATGGGTCTTTCATCTTGCATTAGAACAGCACCAATTCCATTTCCTGAAGCATCACATTCCACAATAAAGGTTTTTGTGAAGTCCGGTGTAGCTAAGACCGGTGCTTGGCACATTGCCTCTTTAAGATGTTCAAAGGCCTTTGTTGCTTCCGAAGTCCATGAAAATGAATCTTTCTTCAATAATGTTGTTAGAGGTGCTGCTATTCTCCCATAATTCTTAACAAACTTGCGATAATACCCTGTCAACCCAAGAAATCCTCGCAGATGCTTTATGGATGTGGGGATTTTCCATTCCTTAATGGCTTTAATTTTGCTAGGGTCTACCTTAACTCCTTCATGAGATACAATATGACCCAAATATTCCACCTCCTGGACTCCAAAGAAACATTTGGATCTTTTTGCATATAATTGTTTCTCCTCCAATAGTTGTAGCACCCTGTCAACATGTTCAACATGATCCTTCCAAGACTTGTTGTAGATTAGTATATCATCAAAAAATACTAACACAAATTTTCTAAGGAATGGTTTGAAAATTGAATTCATCAAACCTTGAAATGTTGAAGGTGCATTGGTAAGGCCAAAAGGCATGACCAAAAATTCATAATGACCCTCATGAGTTCTAAATGCTGTTTTCGGAATGTCTTCAATCTTCATTCTGATTTGATGATATCCCGAACGAAGATCCAACTTGGTGAAGTAAATTGATCCATGCAATTCATCCAGTAATTCATCAATAACAGGAATGGGGAACTTATCTTTAATAGTGAGCTTGTTGAGCTCCCTATAATCTGGACACATGCGCCATGATCCATCCTTCTTGTGCACCAATACTACTGGAGCTGAGAAAGAACTTTGACTCGGTTGAATTATACCAGCCTCTAGCATTTCTGCAACCATACGTTCAATTTCACTTTTTTGGACATATGGATATCTGTACGGCCTGATGTTTGGAGGAACACTTCCTGGAATCAGATGAATAGCATGATCATGATCACGCATAGGTGGGAGACCTTTGGGAGTCTCAAATACCTTGGAATGATTGTCCAGGACTTTTTGGAGATCTGGAGAAATAGATGATTCCAATGTGGAAACATCTAGCGAACATAATTGTGCAATTACACCTCTTTGCTCCTTTTTTAGAAGCTTTGTCATTCCATTAGAGCTGATTATCTTTCCTGGTTTCCCTGCAATACCCCTTAATTCAACTTCCTTTCCTTCCACAGAAAATTTCATGAAAAGTTCTTGAAAATTAAAAGCTATTGTACCCAAGGATTGTAGCCATTGGACTCCTAGTACAACATCAGCACCTCCCATTGGAATGGAAAGCATTGGGCTAGTCAATACATATTCTCCCATGGATAGCTTGATATTATGGCACTTTCCAGAACAATTTATTGTTCCTCCATTTGCAATCATCACTTGACACTCTGGTGCTGGATATAGGAAGCAATTCAATTCTTTTGCTACCCTACAATGAATAAAATTGTGGGTGCTTCCTGAATCAATCAACACTATTACCTTTTTCTTCTTGATTTGTCCTTCTATCTTGATGGTTTGAGGAGTGGTAATTCCCGCCAATGCATTACAAGATATGGTCGGATTTATTTGTTCTTCATCTAGGCTTTGTTCCTGGAATATATCCTCTTCTTTTGACCTTTCTTGCTCCTTTTCTTCTTCCTCTTCACAATCTATGTAGAATAATTTCTTCTCAGCTTATGACCTTTTGTGTATTTGCTATCACAATTGTAACAAAGCCCTTTTGCTCTTTTTTCTTCCAATTGTTGTGGTGTCAACCTTGTAGGTTGTGGAAGACTATGGGCAACAACACTTCCGTCTTTATAGTTGTGAATGGTATGCTTCCTAGTTGCCATAATTTTGCTTTCCATTTTCCTTGCTAACCTGAATGCCTTCTCTAATGAATCAGGTTCCCAAAGGCGCACATCATGTTGGATATTATCCTTTAAAGACCCTATGAACACATCAATCCTATGCTCCTCTGGAATATCTTTTACCCTTATGTTCAATTTTTGGAACTCCTCAATGTGCTCCATTATTGAACCCTTTTGTTTGAGACTTATCAATTGGCTAAAAAAAGTGTTGCTTTTTGTATCCTCATAATGTGCTATCAATTCTTCCGTAAAAATTGCCCAAGTGATAAATGGTTTACGAGAAAAAAGCCATTGATACCATACAAACTGATTTGGTTCCAAATATAAAGTTGTCATACGTACCTTTTGTGTGTTTTGCACATTATTGAGATCGAAGAATTGCTCCATCTGTAATATCCATGTGGCGGGATCCTTGCCATCAAACTTCCTCATATCGATTTTTGGAACATGGTGAGTCTTTGATCCAACATTAGAGTCTATGGAATCATGATTAACATTTCTTTTGTTCTCATCATGAGTTTCCTTTACTACCTTTTCACCATTAGTGACCCTTTCTTGTAGCAACTTCTTCAATTCTTCCATGTTTGTATTCAAATCTATCTTCAAATTTGCCATCGAATCCTCCATCTTAGCTTTCATGCCCTTTATCTTAGATTCCATGCCATTTACCTTAGATTCCACGCCACTTATCTTAGCTTCTGTTAGCTTTTGTGAGCATGACATTTGTTGCACTTGTTCTTGTAATTTTGATATATCATGTAGCATTTCTTCCTCTTCTTCATGAGTCATGCTAGAGCTTTCAGGTTCCTTACTAGGTGTTTGCATTTTCTTTCTTCGGGGCATCAGTTACCAATAATAATGCTTTACTATGCCCTTTGAATTCCGTTAAACCAAGCTTACACAAAAATTAAAAAAAAAAACTACACATCTTTTTTCACTTTATAGAAGCCTGATATTGAATCTGATGTATCTCTGTAATTTCAGATCATCCAATTCTGAAATTGCTACCTGTAGTAGCCCTCTGCGTCCTCTTTCCAATGCCACAAGTCTGAGCCAAATTGGATTCTCCAAGGAAGAGTTATGTGAAATATCCCACAGTGACTTTCTTTTAGACTGGTTCAGTAGAGCGAAGTCGTACGATGTGCCACGAGTCACTGTTTCGACCTTTGGATCTGAAAAACACCCACAAGAAACTACAGTCCATCCTCTTTCTGTACCTTCTTACAAAAATTCAATCCGATGCTCAGAAATAAAGTTACGACGATTTTCCCTGGGTCACCTGTTTTGAGTGTAATTCAGGAGTCATCAAAAAGACCAACTTTCTGAGATCATATCTCCGAAAATGTCACGCAAAAAGCTCTGAAATTCGGACCCAAGGTTTAGCGCGATGTCTTCTCAAATGGGTTTTTTTTGCGACTTCTGAAATGTCACAGAAAAAACGTTATAGCGAAAATTCCACGATGACCTGTTTGGAGCAGCGAAACCCTAGAATCCAAAGCTTTGATACCAAATGTTAAGAAACCAGCTCACAAAAAGATACAAAAGAGAGATCCACGCCTTAGAATTCAGCCTCTTCGAGGGGGAAACCTCCTTTCCATTACATAAATGAACAATTCTTAGATGATACAAATGACAAAACCTCCTTTCTATATATAGGAGTCTAAGGAGTCACAATATAATCCAGCCGACCTAACAATAATAATATAAAGCCACAAAAATAACAATAGAGGGATTCTAAGGGGCACAAAAATAACAATATGGGGGTAATAGGGGCACAACAATATAAATAGGGGGTGTAACTACAATAGTAATGGGGTAATCACTAGTATTGTAGGGACCCAACATATACATGCTTTTATGTAATCACATGATATTTCTGCAACCTTTCTACTACTAACCCACTTACTCATCCTAACATTTTTTCTTCACTTTCTTAGGATGCATTTAGGCTAGCAAACCCTTGTCAATCTTTTTCTTTTTTTTTACAAAGTAAACTATTTAATTCTAACCTTATATCATCCAAGGGCTCAGATTAAGCTTATGAGCTCTTTTTATTTTCTCTACCTAATTATGATCTGCCAAGATTGAATTGTTTGGTCAGATTTTATTCTCTATTCTAGAAACATAAAATTCAAAGCATGGAATAACCAAGATTACCTTATTTGATTACCATGGATTGTGGCATAAGTAATAAGTTTCACATAATCATTATTATGCATAAAAGTAAATAGTAGTGGCATTTGGACTTGCACACTTTCATGGTATTTTTTTGGGGGGTTCATATACTTTCATTTTTTTTACCTTCTCTTATTCTTTTTTTCCTTTGATTTATATTTTAGGACATACCCTCCTTACATTTTTTAATTTTTCATAATATGGAATACATTTGCAGAAAGCAAATGTATGTACAATATTACAAGCTTAACCTTAGTCATTCAAAATTATGACTCCTATTGGTATAGGAACCTAACAGTGGCTCCACTTGGGGATGGCATTTCCTTGTGAAATGTCAAGAACACCGTCAACTAGTAGCCTGATCCATTGAGCCGATCCCACACATGTATATGCTCTGTTGGATAATATTTGTGACTAAAACTTTTTAATTGAAAATACACCCTTTTCTGCAAATTGAAATCTGATCTAACATAAACTTGTTGCTAAAAATTGAATTCATTCAAACTAAAATCCTACCTACTTACTCTAATCAACTTTCTAACTATTGGTTAGGTAAAATGAAACAACCAATCCAGCCACTCAAGCATTATATACATTGATGGATTTTGCTGCTTGGGCTTGTTTGTGATTAAAACTGAGGTTCTAAAGCCAAATATAACCTTGTCAACCAAAGAGAAGATAAGGAAATACTTCCTTTCCTTTGTACGCTCTAAAAATTGTACAGAAGGATCTTCCAAAATATATACACTATTGTAGAACTGTTTTAAGCAACTGCACACTTGTTCCAGATGGCTTCCATGCCATGAAACTGAAATGTCACTTTTATCTTTAACACCCTGTAGACTTTCAGATGAGCTTTGTGATGATACTTATACTGATTGTAATGTTTGTCTTATGAAACCTTTATCATCTTGATTTTGACTATCATAGTCTGTTAATGGAGAAAAATTCTGATTGCATTCATCATCCAACCTATCAGCTATTGGACTATAAACAACTTGGAAGGATTGCTGCAACTTATTACATATAGGTTTGAATGGAACTTCATATGTTTCTACAAGCTGCTCATCCTTTTCTTTAGAGATGTTATACAATATTTCCTTTAAAAACTGAAATGATTCAAAACAAAGAGGCAAAGAAGCTTCACTTATTTGCAATTTTTTTTCACTTTCTTCTTCACTTTCATAGTTGATATGGATAAAATGATCATTGTTTTCAAGCTACTTAAACTAAATTTCCTTATTCCACAAAATAGCTTCTGATTTCTCTGTAAAGTTAGTTTGGATTTGAAGAACATAATTATCATCATATTAATCCAGTCTGGGCAAATCATCAAAATAAGTAATTTTATCAAACATATACATTAGATTAGGAGTTTTCTCCTCCACATATTGCTCTATGAATCTATCTTCTGATCTATGGCAGTTGGAGTTAGTAGGAATTTGTTCATGAATATCAACCTTTTCCTTTTGTGAAATAAATGTGTCATGGTGATTTTGAGCAAAAAAATCATTTTTCATGGTGATCTTTTGCATCCTTTCCTCTGTTGTCTTCATCAAAATGTCGAGTTTTTCCTCTTTTTCTGCTTTCAACTTTTCTCTTCTAGTTTGCAGACTAACTTCTACATCTACTGCAATGTTCTACATCTATTCTAGTGTTGAGAGGTTTCTTTCTCTTAGCTGAAATTCTATCTCTGGATCAAATGCTCTTGGGTAATGCAAAAGATTTGAATCAGGGGGAGGTCTTATATTTGATGGCATTGAATAATAGGCTTGATTAAATCTGTCAGAAAATTGTTGTACTGTTTCATCTGGTTTCCTTTTTAACTGATTATATTCTTCTATGATCACAAGAAGATTGAATTTGATTATCCATCTATCAAGGAAAATTTTGACAAACTGTCAGAAATTTGAAATGCTTGCAATAGGTAAATTCTTGATCCAACTCTTTACTCTACTTTGCAAAGAAAGAGAAAAAAGCCTCATAATAACATCATCTTCATCAATTTCGAATAAGTCTAAATAACTGTGAAAACCTTGAATATGTTTTTACTAGTGATACCATTCTCTCCATCAAACCTAGGGAGATACTTGTAATAATTGTTAGGTAAAGCATGGAGCGTAGGAGGTAAGATGAGTGGCTTATATCTATCAAAAACTTTATGAGGTACTGACATATGTACAGGGATTGTATGATTAGTCTCGATTGTTTGATGCTCCTCATTTGAAAAATGATCTTCATAAGAGTTAGAAGGTTGTTGTTCAAATGTGTAAGGAGACTTTTTATCTACACTTTTCAAAGGGAAAAAATAAAAAATTAATCTAAAATCTTCTTCAAAATACAATATACATTGAAAAACTTTGTCGTTGAGGAAGAACATAATGTCTTGGATAACAATCCAAGTTAAAAGCATGATCTTTTCATACAGTTATTTCAAGTTCATTTCTCCAGTGGAGTCTTGATTGTGGAATTGATTTGGAGTCACCAAGTGGATGATTTTAACCTTTGTGTGTCTCATCACTGTCCACCATCATAGATCAGATCTAAACCTGTAAAACAATTCTGAAGAAAATGTTAGTTCTCCCAAGCGGAGTCGCCACTATGTTATTACTCAGAAGTTTTCCCTCGAAGTTATCAAAAGAAGGAAACATCTAAGGTAACCACAAACCAATCTTTTAGGATTAGGCTCTAGCCCACCAAAGTCTAGAGAGGGCTCTCTCTTTATAATTTAACTCTATTTTTATGGCATTTTAGGCTAGTTCTTAGTGCTCATGGGGTATTGTTTTGAATTGAAGGTTGGGTGATGGAATTTTTAGAGCAAATGGATAGAGTTAGGTCTTCAAGTCATTGGGCTATGGATTCAACAAATGGATAGCATAACTGGACTAGATCATTAAATGGAATGTTCACAGGGTAGGCTAGCAAAGCAGAATGCAAAACTTTAGGCCTAATGGGTGAAGTGATTCTAACTAGGGTGAAAGGGAACTTAAGAATCCTTGGACCGGGATTAGAATGAAGAATAGAGGGTGATCATGAACAAAGGGAAATTAAGAATCCTTTGCTATAGATCAGAGCAGAAACTACGAAAGATAAGGAGCAGTTAAGAATTCCCTAGCTAAGATAGTTTTAGGAGAAAACATTCAGAATGTAAAACAGTCAAGACAGAGTGCATTTAAGAAATTTATGACATATCATTCCTTGTTATAAATTTATATTTTAGAAATTTACACAAAATATTATGGAAAAAACATAAGGAAAATAACATTAAACATAGGAGAATACTTATTTGTATTTCGTTTTACACAAGAATCCTGCAAAATATCTGATCTTTATTTCTCAATTCAGCAAGCCTATTCAGTCACTGATACAATATAACTCTGACTTGAGAGAAAAACTCTATATAAATGTTTTGGAATCCACCCAAAATACTTTAAATGACGAAGTATTTATACAAATTCTGAATTGAAATATCTTGAATAAATATCAAGATTGGTTTTACAAATATCTCAAACTGTTTTACATTAATAAAACTTAAATAAAGGACACTCAAAACTAATGAATCTATTTGGCACTATATTTATGGATTGAGGGTGACAAAGAAGAGAAATTAGAATTTGATAGCAACTCTTAATTGATGATGAGGCATCCAAGTCACTAACTCCATCCTTTCTTTGTGCATTCTACCCCAACAATTCTGCAAAATTAGGGTCCATTGATACCTTTGTATATCTAAATCCGAGATATATATGTAAAAAGTGAAAGAGGTTATTGTATATAAGTATGTTTTTGAGATACATCTCCCTCAGTTTCCCAAAATTCTTCTCTAATTGTTCACAATATTCTCTGCAAAAAGATGTCAAAAACATGACTTTGCACATTCCGAAAAATAGGTTGTGAATACATGCACTTATCTCACTTTTGTTAATACCTGTGTAAAAAGTGAGATAGGTTTTTGTATATTAACCTTTTATTAACCCAAACCTCCTCCAGTTTCTCAAAGTTCATCTTGGATTGGCCGAAATAGTTTCTGAAAAACTATGACTTAAACAGGAAATTTCTGAAGAATGTACCATTTCTGCTTTGATTTCAGCTTTAACCTTAAATTTCTTTTAACTGTTTTTCACTTTTACTTTATATAAACTTCATTTTTTCTGGTGAAAGCATTTTCATTTCTGTTTAACCCTTACTTCCTCCATGTTTACTTTTACTGCTCTATTTTTTCATCTATCTTCTCTTTGACATGAATTTGTATGCTTTGTAATTGTCTTCCCTGCTGTTTGTGTTCATGCTAGCTGCTTTACTTGACTTGGTCTTCAATCTAATACTCTTTAACCCTGATACACTTTGACTATTCTTTACTGTGTCCTTTTACCTTCACTGTATATTTTAGGTTTTTACTATCTATTTCAACAATAAATCATTTAATTCCATGTTTCCTCTGCTTGTCTTTTAACTATATGTTTTATTTTTCATCTCTGTTTGAATAGATTTGATAACAATCTCAGAGTAAACAGGTCTTATGACTAGTATTAAGACTGTTTATCCAAGGTTGTGGTCTTTTGATCGCCTGTAAAATAAAACAAACTGTTAGGAAAACATTGGGTTGACAGGGAGGGTCATTAATGGCTTTATCGAGCTTTATAGGTCTATGGAGTGAGTCCAAAGTGCTTTCGGGAGGTAAACCATGCTTGAATTGGTTAGGAGAGGCTTCGGGTGGCGCAAAAGGGTTACACAGGGTTTCACTGCACAAACAAGTGAAAACAAGAAAAATTGGGGTTTTTGTGTTTAAACAAGTAAAGGTTTGAGTTTTTTTGAATTTTGACGCAAAGTTAACAGTAGACGGTTTTGTCATTTAGCGAGAGGGCGGTATGCAGTTTATTTTGCACCGCTTTTGTGGGCTTGGTGGTATTCGGGAGGGGTCACATGATTCCATTCATTGAATGAACATAGCATCGGGGGTTAGGGGGAAAACCATTCTATCGGGTAGTTAAAGGGCGGACATCGAGCGTGGCCTGTATGATTATGGGCTATTGGATGTGTGGGGGGGTGTTGAAGCCCCGAAAATTGGGTCAACAACAAGGGGGATACCCACCCGGTCCGGACCTTGGTTGGCAGCTCCTTATCCGTTTGGTATAGCGGGTCCGACTGGGGATAATGGGACCAGTTTCCCAATCTAAGGGTGTGTGTGTGCAGAGTTGGATTATGCTGATCTAAGAGTTCTGATCTAAGTTACTTTAATCTAATTCTATGCTATTGTAATCTAATGAAAACAACACATCTACTCTATGCTAACCCGGGGTGTATTTCTTCTATTATGCGATCTAAAGAGATTTCAAACAATAACTGGTAATAAAGATAATTCAGCTATCATAAGAATAGAAATCAATTAAGATGAACCACTTTGCATAAAAAGTTAGGCAAAATAGTTGTGAATAGCATATCGCGTAATAAGTTATTCATATATCAAACATAAATAAATGACTCCACCGTACAAAAGTGCCAAACGGTAACTCACACATTCATGTAATAACATATAAACAACTAAAAATTGTATATCACTTCAAGAATATAAGCAAGAATGGCCAAGAGATAAAAGTACCATTTATGACTAGTCATACTCATAAGCTTCAAGAAAAAATGATTTATCTCTACTTGTTCTAACATCTACTAAGAGTGCAAAAGTGAAAAATCAGTAACGGGCATCAAATGCAAACATTAATAAACTTTGATCCATCCATTCATCAAAACCTCCTCTGAGGGTACAGAAGTGCATGTTCTGAGGACAAATTTGACAAATTTCTCGACCCTTCTCCAAATGCATGAGAAGGGTTAAAATACTACTTCCTAATTCTAATAATAGTTAATTTACAAAATTTAGGATGCGGTTTTCAAATGACCGTCCTTTTTCTAATCTAATTTTAAAGAAAAAACAACATTCTAAACAAGGTTACTTCTGAATCTGATCATTAAAACTGCATGCATTCATCAAGGGCTTGAGGAGAGTCGGCTGGCTGACTTCCACTTTGAGCTGGGTTGAGAAAAAAGAATCTATGAGAGTTGGCACTACTTTCTCGGCCGCATTTATGATACATTTCACAGTCATCTGCTGACTATGCGGCTTCACTAAGTATGCCCAGTAACCTCCCAATTTAACCTGTCTAGTGCTTGGACCGCTTTTTCCTTTTCCTGTACCTTCAGCTTCCATTCTGCTTGTTCTGTCTCACCGATTTGATCGTCCCACTCGTTGAAGAGCAATGCTGAGCCCACTTCTTGTGCTACCTGTGTATTTCTCACATGTGTTTTTGGGGCCTGTCCTTCAAGATTGATCAGTTCATTGAAGGTTTCCCATTCTTTGTCTAATTCTGTTGTGATGGGTGGTGCTTCAACGATGAGAGGGTGAACATCCTTTGACGGGGAGGCGATAACTTGCTGTCGTGGAAATTCCATTGACTTCGCGGTGTCTTTAGCTGACTCTTCACCTTTATCTTGGTCATTTACGGATTTCTTTGAATGTTCAGGCATCTCTTGTCCACTCCTAGATTTAGATCCAGCAGCACTTGAATTCTCACTGAGGCTAATGCTTGGAGTAGGTTCTCTGGCAGGTAGTTGCAGCATTTCTAGAGGAACAGTGGCTAGTGTTCTTTCCCTGTATACCATGAATTTTTGGAGGTCATATGGAGACAATTGCGATTGAGCTTCCCGCAAAATTTCCTGGAGTGAGCTTTTATTCTGAAATAAATCATCATACAGATCCTTCTTTCCGACGAATATCTTTATCTTGACGTTCGTCGTGAAACCTTGGGCAACTTTATTTGGGTCAAATGGCCTTGCGAGGAATTTAAATAATTGTAGACACGTCATATTCTCCACTTCGGTAACGCATGACCCACATCGAACAATGAAAAGGCCCCACAAGCTACAGGAAATTGGGGCCATATGGCCTTCTTTTTGTCTTTTAGGTATTTCGTTAGGCCGCCTTCTGAACAGGTTTGATATGCAATTTCTCGAGCCAGTAGTTTGTCAGGAATATACAAAGGTAGGACATGAGGAGGGACGGTGCTTCCAAATACTCTAATATAGGTGAACCATTCTTCCCCGAACCATCTTGCCATGGGGATGATATCTATCTATGCCTCATGTGAGAACCTCGGGGGTTCTTTATCATACATCATTCTATACATGGGTAAGATAAGCCCATGACAAATTTGGTAGAAATGCGGAATGAACTGAGAATCCCATAATATCTTGTGATAAACATGGATGGGTAATGGGTCCTGAGTTGTCCATTTCCAACCCATAGAGGGAAATTTAGACACATAACAAATAGAATCCATAACATATGCGGGTAGGTAAAAAGGAGGATATATCCTTTGAGACACGGATCTCTTAGACCGGTATTTGATAAAAGCGGTGAACAAGTTATCATAAAAGATCTTGGCCCAATCTATAATAACGACATTTGTGGCAGCATCAATCAATGGTAACCATTCAGACGAAAACTTATTGATATCTGGCATCCCAAATAATCTACAAAGCATGGCCGCAGCAAAACAATACGGAGAGGTGAGGGAACCAGTTCTGTACATACCGTTTTTATCCTTTTTGAGCAGCTCATCTTTTCTGGACCAATCTTTAGTGGTCTCTGATAGGTTCGGGTTCTCTGCCGCAAATTTTTTAATGAATTGTGCATTGTAAGTCGCCTGCAGTTCAGGAAGATGATACATGAGCTTTAATTCTTGTGCAACGAATGACCCCATGAGCCCATGTCCTTGAATCTTGAACTGTCTGTCGTCCATTTCTACATTGTCAAGTATCCACTTGATCATATCCGTATATGGGAGAATTTTAGCCCTTGCTGCTATCCGATGAAGGAATGAACATGCCAGTTCTTCTAAGGATGCTTCGGAAGAGCCCTGTGAATCTGCGACAGCAGTAACCTTCATTATTCTGGGGTTTTCTTCTTCAAGAAGTCTGTACATGCTTTCCCACGTCGATATCCCCGTGTCTCTGTTACAAGCCGTGTCTGTATATAAAGGTGCCATCTCCTTCACCTCAAAGCCCTGAGCCTTACTTTTCTTTCCCATTTCTTCCTGCGTATGGCTTTGTATCGCCTTTCGTTCTTCTTTCCTGCAGCTCACAAATGGAAATGATTGATCAAGAAAGGTGATGGGAGAGTCTTAAATGCAGCAGATATATCAAATATGCCACCTTACGTGAAGTATTTCTTTGCAAAAGCACGCGTCTACATTTAATAGGTGACAACTAATTCCTTTATTATCATTAAAAGCGCATGATCTTAAGTCAGATTATGGTAAGTGGCTTTTCTTGAATAACGCACCCAAAGTTTCGCAATGGTGTGATTTTCTGATTTGGTTCGCAATCGTCGCAGATCGCGCATTATCGCACTCTCGCATTACCACACCATCGTGTTATCGCAATATCGCACACATCGCAGAGCGTAGAAGTTTTATGCTTGCCATATTTTTGTTAGCCAATTCCTGTGATATGCAATCTTGCGATCGGGGTTATCGCAAATCGAAAAATCTTGAAGGCTTTCCCATTTGAATTACTTTATTGCGATGCGATATATCGCTTAGTATGGGAATCTTCCACATACCAGGATTATACCCAAATGGAGGAGTTTTTCTGTCATTTTATGATGCGACTTTAAAGATTTTTCTTATCATAAACTCATGTTTTAAAGTATTCAAAAGATCTTCCTAATCTTACGATGGTAACCTTATTTAGAAGAAAGGAAACTCTAGAATTTCCTAAAGTTTTAACTAAGGGTCCCCACTCATTTAGTATTTTGGACAACACTTAAATGAAAAAAGGGGGGGGGGTGGGGGTTGTTGCTGGCCACAACAATTGGCGATTCACTTGGGAGAACCAGTTATCTCTGATTTTCTATTGAACTTATCAAATTTCCAAAACAAATTTTTTTGGAAAATTAAACTTTATTATAAAAAGATAAAGTGCATTATACCCTAAACTGTCAACGACATTTCGTTCCAACCTCTTTCTACTTTAATTATTTGCTTCCTCAGCTGGTCCTTGCATTTACATCAGCGATTACTTGGTCTTCTAAAAAATAAAAATAAGCTCTTCCCTGTGTACGAGTTTTTTTTTTTTTTTTTATAAATATGCTCATTTGTCACAGGTAGAGCCTCTGCTGCCAGCAAGCATTCATAGCCTCGACAGGGTTACCTATTACCTAGTAATGATCCTTTTTCCTGCTTAAGGTGATCTACAACTTTCAAAGAAAAACCCATATTGGCACTTTTTCCTTTTTTATTCTCGAAGAACAATGTCTTGGTTTGGTAGCCAAATTATGACACAGTCATTCACTTGATTTACACTTTTGTTGAACAAGTCGGCTCATGATGAGACCCCCTGTCTTTTGATTTCAATAATCTTGAGTCATTGCCCTGTTTTGATGGACAGTGTTTAGCAAAGTCAGCAAAGTTTATACTATCTGTGATCATGATAAGCCGGCTCGTGATGAGACCTCTTATTCTTTGAGATATAGTGTTTGTTGGATTGTCTCTCTGAATGCTGCGATTTTCTTTAACAGGGAGGATATCATCGCTTTCCTTAAGAAAGCTCCGGACGACAATAATAGAGTTTTTTGGACATGGTTGATCTACAGGGAATCCTTATTTCGTTATTGATACCTTTCATTGTACTAATATAAAAAAAATTCTTCACTAAGATTGCTTTCATCAAATTTTAGAAGTTGAAACTAGTATCATATCTGGTTTAAAGTTTTTAACTATATCTATTAATAATAAAGATTAAGTTTCCAAAAGATTTGCTATTTATACGAGCAGAAATCCAAAATCTGATAGAGAAATGGTGTCTTTAGTAAATGTCAAATGTTGTTAACCACAGGTGAATTTTATTAGAGAGGGGAAAATTTAAATAAATGAGAGGTAACTATTCCCTTGGATTATGTGCATGATAGGGATAAGTTCTTCTCTTATTTTTCCTATCAATATTTAAAAACTAAATTATCTATTTAACAACTTAGCTAAACTACCCCTACTCCTATTCTAACTATAAACAGAAAATTTAACTAGGTAAAATGATATTTCCAGTGGAACCATCTTTTCATTTTTATTCCTACACGTATGTACCTTTTAAACATTAGTATTAAGAATAAAACTTTTCTCGGACTGTGAATATTGGATGTAGGATTAGAAAATGTAACTTCAGTTGGAATTCCGCCTGAAATTTCTTTCTTATGAAATCTTTTGTCCAATTGGATACCTATTGGATCATAAAAATAGGGATGAATTTCTGTTATGGATTGGTGATCACGTAATAGGAAAGATGACAAGCCATATTGCGAATATGATTTTTTAGTTTTGATGGCCTGTAATCTACTATGCGTAAAAGTCAAGCTTTTAGCAATTTTTTGTAAAAGGAAAGTTTCCACATATAAATCATTAAATAAATTAATGAAGAATAGATGGAAATTTTTGGAAAGAGATATATCAATTAACGTGAATTGCTGGCAAGTTTCCAAAAATAATTTTTTTTGTTGATGATGTTTTGGATGACACAGAAGTTTCTTCCGAAAGGCTGATATTGATTGATCGCGGAATTGAAAAAGTTCTGTATTTCCTTGACACAATTTAGTTTTCCAAAATGGTAATACATCTTTCGAATGTTCTTTGATAAGGTGCTCAATATACCATAGTAATCTATCGAAAGTCTGAAAATTTAAAACACAATCTGATTTTTTACAAAATGAGTGCAAGCGAAAAAGAATGCAATGATTATCTGTACAGCTAATGTTACAGCACAACTGGGACTGACATGAAATATCTTCTTCTTCACAAGAACTGGCCAGAATTATGGGATCTGAGTAACTTTGAATTATGCCTTGTGAATCAGAAAACAAGTTATGATTGGGAACAGGCATAGGGATTTGGTCATGATACGAATCATAGATCGGGACATTGTTTTGAATAGTAAAATCATGCAAATGATCTGTCGCTCTGGAATGAGGATCGACTGATATGATTGCTGAATTAGAATATCTTTCATTATCTGAGCTCTGTTGAGTTACTTGAGATAAATCAACATCAGCATCATCATCATAATAGCTATCATAGATGGTTTTACTGGTCTCTCTAGATTTTTCTTTTTCATCCAATATTTTCAGAAAAGGAAGGTCAATTCGTTCTTGTTTGTTAATGACCAAAGGATGTTTTATAGCTGCCTCTTTATTTTGAAAACCTAATGGTGATTTATTTGAATAATCCTCTGTAATCTTAGAGATATCATTAGTATTGAGGGGGGGAAATTATCATCACTAAATACATCAGGATAAAGAGAAAAATGCGATTCCGGAACAATGCATTTGAAAATATCATCGCGAAAAAATTCTTGTTCATCACATTCATCGTATACATCATGCTTTAGATCATACATTTGCGTGTTCGTATTTTCCGAAAGAGAATTAATTTGATGTTCTAACCTGGGCGTTTGAGTTGTGATGATATTATCGAACCTTGTGCCCAAGTTGTTTTCTGGTTCCAAGGCAGGCTTTCTTTCAACATCTTCGCTTTTACCTTCTTGCGCTAGAGAAGGCATGTTTCCTAAGCTTTGGGAATTTTCTTCATCATGAGTGATTCGCACATTTAAATTGGAATTTTCATTCCTATTAGAAGAAAATAAAACAAGACTCGAACTAATTTCTGATGGATCAGACATAGGAGGTAGGGAATGTTCAGAATAACCTAAATATTCCTCATTTATGAGTTCATTTTCAAAATCATATTTTAAACAATCAAGATGAAATCGCATATTAAAATTCCTAACATATTCATCTTCTTTTCGTAGATACTCAATCTCATCATATACCTGATCATAATCATAGCAATCAAATTTACAGATGAAAGCTTTGACAAATTGGTCCCAGCTGTGAATTGAGGCAACTGGGAGGGTTCTACACCATTTTCTAGCTTCCGTCGTGAATGTAAGAGTAAAAATTTTGCATAAAACGCCTTCATCAATTCTTTGAACGTTTGAACTTGAAACTCTTTGAATAAATTGAAGAGCATGATTAAAAGCAGAAGAATTATTATTACCATTGAATTTTCCCTGAGACAAGAGTCTTACCACTTCAGGTGGAGTGTTGGAATAGGCACGAACATGGATGAACCTCCAAATGGGAAGTTTCTGAGCAGCCATCCTAATTCAAATGATTACGATTTCAAAACCATTCCAACAGACACTATGTTCAGGCCCTCCTTCTAGCTCCAAATATGTTGAAGCCCCGAAAATCGGGTCGAAAACAATGGGGATACCCACCCGGTCTGGACCTTGGTTGGCAACTCCTTATCCATTTGGTATAGCGGGTCCGATTGGGGATAATGGGATTAGTTTCCCAATCTAAGGGTATGTGTTTGCAGAGTTGGATTATGCTGATCTAAGAGTTCTGATCTAAGCTTCTTTAACCTAATTCTATGCTATTGTAATCTAATGAAAACAACACCTCTAATCTATGCTAACCCAGGGTGTATTTCTTCTATTATGCGATCTAAAGAGATTTCAAACAATAACTGGTAATAAAGATCATTCAGCTATCATAAGAATAGAAATCAATTAAGATGAACCACTTTGCATAAAAAGTTAGGCAAAACAGTTGTGAACAGCATATCGCATAATAAGTTATTCATATATCAAACATAAATAAACGACTCCACCGTACAAAAGTGCCAAATGGTAACTCACACATTCATGCAATAACATATAAACAACTAAAAACTTTATATCACTTCAAGAATATAAGCAAGAATGGCCAAGAGATAAAAGTACCATTTATGACTAGTCATACTCATAAGCTTCAAGAAAAAATGATTTATCTCTACTTGTTAGATAACATCTACTAAGAGTACAAAAGTGCAACATCAGTAGCAGACATCAAATGCAAACATTAATAAACCTTGATCCATCCATTCATCAAAACCTCCTCTAAGGGCATAGAAGTGCATGTTCTGAGGACATGTTTTTGACAAATTTCTGGACCCTTTTCCAAATGCATGAGAAGAGTTAAAATACTACTTCCTAATTCTAATAATAGTTAATTTACAAAATTTTGGATGCGGTTTTCAAATGACCGTCCTTTTTCTAATCTAATTTTAAAGAAAAAACAACATTCTAAACAAGGTTACTTCTGAATCTGATCCTTAAAAATACATGCATTCATCATAGGCTTGAGGAGAGTCAGTTGGCTGACTTCCGCTTTGAGCTGGGCTGAGAAAACAGATTCTATGAGAGCTGGCACTACTTTCTCGACCGCATTTATGATACATTTCACAGTCATCTGTTGACTATGCGACTTCACTAAGTATGCCCAGTAACACTCCCAATTTAACCTGTCTAGTGCTTGGACTGCTTTTTCCTTTTCTTGTACCTTCAGCTTCCATTATGCTTGTTTTGTCTCCCTGATTTGATCGTCCCACTCGTTGAAGAGCAACACTGAGCCCACTTCTTGTGCTGCCTGTGTATTGCTCACAGTTGTTTTTGGGGCCTATCCTTCGAGATTGATCAGTTCATTGAAGGTTTCCCATTCTTTGTCTAATTCTTTTGTGACGGGTGGTGCTTCAATGATGAGAGGGGGAACATCCTTTGACGGGGAGGTGATAACTTGCTGCCGTGGAAATTCCATTGACTGCGCGGTGTCCTTAGCTGACTCTTCACCTTTATCTTGGTCGTTTACAGATTTCTTAGAATGATCAGGCATCTCTTGTCCACTCCTAGATTTAGATCCAACAGCAATTGAATTCTCACCGAGGCTAATGCTTGGAGTAGGTTCTCTGGCAGGTAGTTGCAGCTTTTCTAGAGAAACAGGCACTAGTGTTCTTTCCCTGTATACCATGAATTTTTGGAGGTCATCTGGAGACAATTGCGATTGAGCTTCCCGCAAAATTTCCTGGAGTGAGATTTTATTCTGAAATAAATCATCAAACAGATCGTTCTTTCCAATGAATATATTTATCTTGATGTTCATTGTGAAATCTTGGGCAACTTTATTTGGGTCAAATGGCCTTGCCGGGAATTTAAATAATTGTAGACACGTCATATTCTCCACATCCGTGAACGCATGACCCACATCGAACAATGAAAAGGCCCCACAAGCTACAGGAAAGTGGGGCCATATGGCCTTCTTTTTGTCTTTTAGGTCTTTTGTTAGGCCACCTTCTGAACAAGTTTGATATGCAATTTCTCGAGCCAGCAGTTTTTAAGGAATATACAAAGGTAGGAAATGAGGAGGGACGGTGCTTCTAAATACTCTAATATAGGTGAACCATTCTTCTCCAAACCATCTTGCGATGGGGATGATATCTATCTATGCCTCATGTGATCACCTCGGGGGTTCTTTATCATACATCATTCTATACATGGGTAAGATAAGCCCATGACAAATTTGGTAGAAATGCGGAATGAACTGAGAATCCCATAATATCTTGTGATAAACATGGATGGGTAATGGGTCCTGAGTTGTCCATTTCCAACCCATAGAGGGAAATTTAGACACATAACAAATAGAATCCATAACATATGCAGATAGGTAAAAAGGAGGATAGATCCTTTGAGACATGGATCTCTTAGACCGGTATTTGATAATAGCTGTGAACAGGTTATCAGAAAAGATCTTGTCCCAATCTATTATAACAACATTTGTGGCAACATCAATCAATGGTAACCATTCAGACGAAAACTTATTGATATCTAGCATCCCAAATAGTCTACAAAGCATGGTCGCAGCAAAACAATATAGAGAGGTGAGGGAACTAGTGATGTACATACAGTTTTTATCCTTTTTGAGCGGCTCATCTTTTCTGGACCAGTCTTTAGTGGTCTCTGATAGGTTCGGGTTCTCTGCCACAAATTTTTTAATGAATTGTGCATTGTAAGTCGCCTGCGGTTCAGGAAGATGATACATGAGCTTTAAGTCTTGTGGAGCGAATGACCCGATGAGCCCATGTCCTTGAATCTTGAACTGTCTTTCGTCCATTTTTGCATTGTCAAGTATCCACTTGATCATATCCGTATATGGGAGAATTTTAGGCCTTGCTGCTATCCGATGAAGGAATGAGCACGCCAGTTCTTCTAAGGATGCTTCAGAAGAGCCTTGTGAATCTGCGACAACAGTAATCTTCATTATTCTGGGGTTTTCTTCTTCAAGCAGTCTGTACATGCTTTCCCACGTTGATATCCCCGCGTCTCTGTTACAAGCCGTGTTTGTATATAAAGGTACCATCTCCTTCACCTCATAGCCTTGAGCCTTACTTTTCTTTCCCATTTCTTCTTGCGTATGGCTTTGTATCGCCTTTCGTTCTTCTTTCTTGTAGCTCACAAATGGAAATGATTGATCAAGAAAGGTGATGGGAGAGTCTTAAATGCAGCAGATATATCAAATATGCCACCTTACGTGAAGTAATTCTTTGCAAAAGCATGTGTCTACATTTAATAGATGACAACTAATTCCTTTATTATCATTAAAATCACATGATCTTAAGTTAGATTATGGTAAGTGGATTTTCTTGAATAACGTGCCCGAAAGTTTCGCGATGGGGTGATTTTGCGATTTGGTTCGCAATCGTCGCAGATCGCGACATCGCATTATCGCACCATCGCGCTCTCGCATTATCGCACCATCGCATTATCGGAATATCGCACACATCGCAGATCGCAGAAGTTTTATGCTTGCCATATTTTTGTTAGCCCATTCCTATGATATGCGATCTTGCGATCGGGGTTATCGCAAATCGGAAAATCTTGAAGGCTTTCCCATTGGAATTACTTTATTGCGATGTGATATATCACTTAGTACGAGAATCTTGCACATACTAGGATTATACCCAAATGGAGGAGTTTTTCTGTCATTTTATGATGCAACTTTAAAGATTTTTCTTATCATAAACTAAGGTTTTAAAGTATTCAAAAGATATTCCTAAGCTTACGATGGTAACCTTATTTAGAAGAAAGGAAACTCTAGCATTTCCTGAAGTTTTAACTAAGGGTCCCCACTCATTTAGTATTTTGGGCAACAATTAATGAAAAGGGGGGCGGGGGGGGAGTTGTTGCTGGCCACAATAGGGGGATGATCAATGGTGATTGGGAGGTGAAGCTACGCGGAGGTAAATGATGGGAATTAATGTGGGGCCTGGGGATTTAATTGCGATGGTTTCGGGATTAGTTTAAGGACTAATCTAAGGTTAGGGGATTAGGCGAGTCTGTAATGAGGGATTAGGGATTGAGGGCGGGATTTTAATGTATTTTGTGGGATATGGGGTAGTAATATAGTTTATAAGTAAACTAAGGGGTGGGGTTAATTTATATAAGGGACATGGAAAATTTTAGGGGAGAATTTTCGCCCTTTGGCGAAATTAAGGGGTTTCAAATTTTTAGTGGGCGAATATTTTGTATCATAGTACATTTTTACAAATCACCTCAAATAGCCCACCTTATTTTAAGGGAGAGCGTAAGAAAGGTAAATTTAGCCCTTGAAATTAGGAGTTACAACCTTCCATTTGCCCTAATCTTCAGGAATATGTTTTAATTAAGTGAATCCTATGGGCCAAATACCATATTTATAAAAGAGGTATGGTAAATTAATAAAAATATAAATAAATGAGAGGTATGGTAAATAAATAAAACATTTTTTATATTTACCCCATAAGTCACCTTATATACATGCAAGGTTGTAAAAAAATAAAAATATAAGTAAAGTGGAGTTATGGTAAATAAATAAAACATTTTTTTATACTTACTCAAAAGGTATGGTAAATAAATAAAAATATAAATAAACTAGACGTATGGTAAATAAATAAAACCTGTTTTTATATTTAGTCCATAACCCTCGTTCTATTTATGAAGGCTCAAAAAAGAGGTTTTATTTAAGTGAATCCTATGGGCCAAATACCATATTTGTAAAAGAGGTATGGTAAATTAATAAAAATATAAATAAACGAGAGGTATAGTAAACAAATAATTTTTTTTTTATATTTACTCCATAAGTCACCTTATATTTACGAACACTCAAAAATGTGTTATATTTAGGTGAAACCTATGGGACAAATACCATGGGCTAGATTATTATTAATACCATGCAAAAAAACATTATTAACCCTAATATTAGTATTAATAAAAATAAAAATGGCACATGGTATTGACCCATGGTATTCACCAAAATGGCACATGGTATTGACCCATGGCATTCACCTGGAATGTATCCTATTTAAATGGGGGAATTAAACCAGCATAGATGCATCTTTACTCTGGATCTACTAACCCACAAGAGGTATCAAATATCATGATATGCAAACTAGCATAGAGTGAAAAAATATTTGATCCCTCTCCGGGCTTGGTGGATCAAGAGTAAAAATGGATGTTGTAATTTAATGTATGTAAACATTTTAGCTTGGTTAAAATAAAAAATAAAATAAAAATCAACTATTAATTTTATTAATTTTTATAAATTACTAATAGTAATTTTTAAGCTCCAGGTTTATGATAAGCCATGGTATTGACCCATGGTAATACCATGGTATTCATGTGAGCATAGACTATTTAAAGGGGAAATTCTATCATCTTAGATCCATCTATATTCTAGGTCTACCAATTGCTCAGAGGCATAAATAGATTTCATCCCCCTAAGAGTGGTAGATGTGGAGTTAAGATGGATATAGGTTGGTTTTTATCATAATGAAGATATTAAATAGACTTAGGAAATTATATTGTAAAAACATCTTAGGGTGAATGGTTAAAGCATAGACACTGGACAAGTATATTTGTATACTTCTGTTTTAAACTGAAACAAATCCAGGGCTAAAAGGAATGGATTGATTGCACTAGTCATCCTTCTATAACTTTCCAACATAGGTTGGAGTAAACAAATTGTAATTTGGGTAATTTTTCTAATTGCAAATAGGATCATACTTGTGTATTGGCAGGGTGGTTACGAGGTCCCTAGAAGTGATGAATTTAAAGTTTTCTTGGTTTTATATATAGTATTAGGTTTTTTCTCATGCTTTCTGTGAATGACACGGGTGAATTTTATCCTACACCCACTAGGTTATTGATATGTAATTTTAGTAATTTTGATTTCACAAGATATTTTAAAGAAATGCAATGACTTCATTTGTGTATTCAATAAACACAATATTCTAATGGAATTCTGCATTTGTGGTTTACCTATATAGATTCCATGGAGAAGTATTAGTGGTGTGACATCAATTGTCCTCAAGCAGAGGCTTTAGTTTTACTCTTTTCTGGAAGAAAATTCTTTCTTCCAACATTTTTGAGTTACATGAAAAATTTGAAAGTCCTAATAGTATTCAATTATGGGTTCAAGAGAGACATAGTATTCAATTATGGGTTAAAGAGGTCCACACTGAATGATCTATCGGCCTTATCTTCACTTAGTTTAAGACTATTCACTTGGAGAAGCTGCATGTGCCCCCACTTCAAGAGCATAGTAAAGTCATGTAGAACTTAGAGAAGCTATCTTTAAGCTTTTAGTGAAGATTGGAAAAATGTTTGGGTTCAATAACACCTAGTCGAGCATTAAGCTTCCAATAATGCTAGATTTTAACCTGGATCACTTTTGTGATTTAGAGGAGATGCCCCCTCGTATTTGTGACACATCTTCAATTGTGAATTGGACTATTACTAACTGGCATTTCCTTCGAAAGTTACCTGATGACTTGGGGAACCTCAACTCTTTAAGAATGTTAAGGAAGGAAAGAAAGTACATTATGCTAAGTTCTCTTATGCTTTTCAAGTTTTTCTTGGATATCTACAACGTTTCAGGTAGGAAAGTACATTTTGTTAATGAAAATTTGTCTTGATAGAAAGGCCCAATTTCAAATTCTAATTCTTTCAAAAACATTGTATAACTGTAATGTTTCTAAAAGGAAAGCATATTTTTTTAATTTAAGTATCATGATCCCATATTCCAACTTATTTTGCAGTAACCCATTAGGCTTTTTAGCTTTGAATAAATCCATGTCTTTTGATAAGATCCTCTTCCAAATTAGAACGCAATTTCCTTTTGGCAATAACCAAATACAATGTCTTGATTTTTTTATTGAGAAAATAGAGGTTGTGAAACAAGCCTGTGCCATACAAGGACCTGATTCATTGATTATGTATCAATTATGGCCATTGATGTACCAATGTCTTGATTTTGTTGATTGAAAATAGAGGTTATGCTTTACTATTTCACAGAATTTCTTACAATCTTTCCATAAGTATTGATTTTTAATCTCAGTCACTGAGGGATGATAGTAATGACAAAGGTAATATTCCATGGTTTGAAGTTCCCCTCTTACTAAATATTTAAATATATCACCACAATTTAACTGTTAGTTAAAGGAATTGTATTTGATTTGTAAACAATTCATTGCTTGATTTATAGATTTTGATTTTTTCCCTTTTTTATTTTTTTCTCAGATTTGGTATGAGATATCTTCCAATATTTGGGTTCCCTAGTTTCCCCACCATAGCTACGAGGTTCAGATGCTATCATTAAATATTATGGGAATGTTACAACTTTTCCAGTAAGTGTGCTTTGAAACATTGTTGTTGCTTTTCCATGGTGTTAATGCAAATAAGCACTGAAACTAGTGCCATTATTTAGATTAAGTGTCAAAATTTGGGTGGTCTTGTAATGATGGAGTGATTTTTTTCTAGCTACTAAGGCCATATGCATTTTTATCTCTTATGTTGTCCTGAGATATTCAAATTTAGAATAAGAATTGAGGTCTCGTTTCCACTGTAGATTGTAGTTTGTTTCTTGAACATAATATATAGTATATTATCTTTTACTAATCAACTGTGGATGTGATCCCTCGTAGGAAAGGAAATTCAAAGTGACTTTGATTTCACATTGATTTGTCAAAACATCCCCATAGGAAAGAGAGATTCAAAGTGACATTGATTTCACACTGATTTGTCAAAATGGAGGCAAGAGAAAAGGAAACTTTGTATTCAACAATGATCGAAATTTCATATGTACATGCATAGACATATTAGTAGAAAATATTGAAGGGTTGCCTAATTAATATTTTGCATTCCACTACATTCTTTACAACTTGTAAATAAATAAATCGGAACAATTCATTACACTACTTGTTATTCTTTATTAATCAGTGGTTAAGATTTTGATATTGAATTGGCTAAGATTTTTCTTCCTTCTATGAAATTGTGTGTTCTATAATGCTTCTTTTCCATTCACTATGTATAGCATATAAAGTGTGTCGAATGGAGTAGGAAGATTGGAAAGTCTTGTGATCCTTTAACTATGTTACAACGAAGAAACCCAACAGGGTAGGGTAGGTGCATCCCCACAAAGGCGTCACAAATACCAAAGTTGGTATTGGCTAGTACCTTGAGCTAGAAAATTTCCTTTACCCTTATATTAATAGTGAATCTGGAGAGGATTCTAATGTTATCTTTATAAGATTTATATCAGTTAAGATTGATGAATAAAATTCATGAGACATGAGCTACAATTTCCTTGCAAGGTGGTTGTTGATTATTGGAAGCTATGATGGCCATTATGTCAGGCCAAGTGGTCGCACTCCCTTGATCATGAGTCGATTGTGATCAAGATGCAAGACTTCATAGTCTAGATTGATTGTTTAGCAGTGATAGTTAGTGGGCTCATTCACAAAAGCTTCTATTTCACTAATCCTTTTTATAGAGTTGTCAGATTCAATTTCCAAAGGTTTTAATTACACTATAGAGTTGAGTTCTGAGAGAGTTGTGATTCACAGTGTTAAGTATAGTAGCTATGAAACTTGAATGAAGACAAGCATAGTAGAGGTATCAGACTCTGTTATAAACTTACCTGCATATTATAAGGGACTTGGTTGGCATTTTTGTAATTTTATAAACAAGTTCCATGTCATGGAAATGTGAGAAAAAAATAGTGGTATTGCCACCATGTGGCTCTTGTCATATATGGTTTTATACTTTTTCAAAAAATTCTCTAAGAGTTCACAATGGTAAGATTCACTAGGACTTTACAAAGTTTTATTATTTAGTGAAAGACTCGTCAAGATCTTACAAGATTTTATAAGTGAGTAAAATTTTCGCCATGCCTGGTGAGAGATTCGCCAAACAATTATATATACATATTATATTATTGATAAAATTTCCTTCCATTTTTCCTATATGCCATGTAGATTCGCCCATTTATTATACATATAAATTTGGGGGGTTCTTAAAATTTTCCCTGATAAGGGAGTAAAATATATACAGGCAAATGGGTTTTATGGGATTTTTATATATTTAATTAAAAAAGTTAATATGGGGTGAGATGAGCGGAAGGAGTGTTTGTACTTAGGTATGCAAAATCTTATGAGTGTTCCATACACTTAGTACTTAGGATAAATGTATTTGGTGGGTTTGCACATAAAACATGTTTATAAAGGGGTTTTCTTAGGCAAGAGAACTTACCTTAGGAAAAGGGGTTTTGTGAGGGGAATGAGTGATTTATAAGGGAATTTAACACTTTTCCTCCTTAAGTGATCAAGCTGAGGGTCCGGTCCCACCAAAAGTCAGAGAAATGCTCTGAGCCTCTTTGACTTAAAGAATTATAGGTATTAATATTTTTATTGTGAAAGGGAAGTTAATGAGTGTCATAGGGGTCAAAATGAATGAGGCCATGTTAAATAACTCACATTGTGAACCATTGCCTTTGCTTTGTCCTCTACTTATGCATATTGGAAAGATTCGTTTAAAACAATGACATAAGTTCTTTTATGTAATCACATGATATTTCTGTAACCTTTCTACTACTTACCCACTTACTCATCCTACCATTTTTCCTTCACTTTATTAGGGTGAATTTAGGCTAAAAAAACCAATTGTCAATATTTTTCTTTTCTTTACAAAGTAAACTATCTAATTCTAACCTTATATCATCCAAGGGCTCAGATTAAGCTTACGAGCTCCTTTTATTTTCTCTAATTAACTATGATCTGCCAAGATTGAATTGTTTGGTTAGATTTTATTTGCTAATATACAAACATAAAATTCAAAGCATGGAATAACCAAGATTACATTATTTTATTACCATGGATTGTAGCATAAGTAACAAGTTGCACACAATCATTATTATGCATAAAAGTAAATAGTAGTGGCATTTGGACTTGCACACTTTCATGGTATTTTTGTTTTTGGGGTTCATATACTTAAATTTTTTTTTTTTACCTTCCTTATTCCTTTTGTCCTTTGATTTATCTTTTAGGAGATACCCTCTTTACATTTTTTAATTTTTTATAATATGGAAAACATTTGCAAAAATCAAAGGTATGTTCAATTTTACAAGCTTAACCTTAGCCATTCAAAATTATGACTCCTATTGGTATAGGAACCTAACAAATCTTCTACCTCTTGAGGATCTAGTTGGGGTTTGATTTTACTTAAAACTTATATTTTTTTTCTTTTTACATCATCATATGCAAGAATCAATATGTTTAAGATTTAGTAAGTTGAGTATTGGGCTTTCTCCCTTTTTCCTTTTAATGGTATGAGGATAGTTTTTGCATTCTTTTTTAAACCATTGAAGCAGTTTTCCTTGTACCTCTCATTCTAATGTACTTTAGCTGCATGTTCCAGCCAAGGATTTTTTATCAATACATATTCCATTTTATGGTTATAAAAAAAATCATATTCTAGTTCATTATAATATCAAAGTTATATCGTATGGAAGTAAGGGTTGTGAGTGGTCCAAAAATCAATTACAAATGAATGATCACAAAATTGTTAACACATTTCTTTTTCTAAGCTCCAACCTTAGTGGAGCCACCCACATCCTTCTCTAGCTTCTTGCAGACCTCTATTTCATAACATTTTCAAATTGTATCAATCATCGTCATATATCTATGAAAATGGTATTTTTTAAGGATTCAAATAGTATTCCTATTTATAGTATTATAAGCAACTATTCTTGTTTGAAAATTCATACATATAGAATGTAGACGAATATTCAATAAAAAACATGTAATTTAGTATTAAAATTGATAATTGTTGGGTGAATATTATCCATTTAATTATATATATGTAAAAAATGGGTGATGTTTTAACCAAACGGTTGATTATTTTTTTCACTAATTGTCCAGAAAATAGGTAGTTAGTGAAATTTCGCCTCTAAAATTTTCCATGCTCTAAAACATAAGTAATGTCACAATCTGCAATCTTTATCATTGCATAGTCGATGATCATTGCCAAAACTTTCAACCACTACCACTACAATCACTGTCATAACATGTAGCCTCAATCATTGCAATCATTGTCACAAACAATATTATCAATCATTGTTACTAGCTATCATACTACTTCCCATACACTGTTCTAATCATTTCATTAATGTAGTCACTCAAACCCCTTCATGGAGACTGTTTTCGCCATGTACGCAAAGACACTAGAACTTGCTCATATACCCTAAAAACATGAAAAATGATATTATGGCCATCAAATAAGTGTAAAAAAGGCATAACACATTGTTGGTTATTGTGACAACATCAAGCTTGATTCCCCTTCATTATAAACATTTCATATACTTTGATTTTGATTAAAAAGGCCTAAGATTTGGGAGACAAATTCTAGAGTTTGGGGAAGAAGGTTTCTTGGGATTTGAAAGAAGCTTGAATATATTTATGATAGCCATGAATAGTTGAAAGTATGATTTAAATTGGTTTGATCATATTAGTTATTGGAGCAGGGAAAGAGGATAGAGGAACCATGTTTTCCTTGGATAAATTCACAACGAAAAATGGAAATAAATTAAGAGGCAACATGGGCTACACAAGCATGACTTATAGCCTTAATTCAACCAATAGGAGAGTTATGGGGAAGTGTTGGCACAAAAAAATCCCCATTGCTACTCAGATATGACATAACCACTATATTTGAGCCCAAGTATGGGTGACAGGAGTGTCTTCCCATGCAACCGATATGGTTACAACATGATAGTTGGAAGACTTATGAAGAAGGGATTCTTGGAGGAGGCAAATTTTCCTTTGGAAGAAAAAATTATGAACGAGAATTTTCTCATGCATTGAGGAGAGAATATTCTAATACAGAGAAAAAATGAGAACGCAGGAGAGCATTGTTGAAGTATAATATAAAGAAAACTCTCAGGAAGAGAGAAAAAAGATTTTTGTTGCTACCAAAATGTAAGGATCAGAGAAAATATTTAGTTGAGCATTAGGCAATTGAGGCATATCTCTCAAGTGAGGACAATAGTCTCTGGATTCTCTAGAATAATGGAGGTTGGAGATGGTTTGCTCTGGATTCCATTTATAGCTTGGGTGGAGGCCTTTCCTTGGATTTCTGGTAAGGAGAGTTCTTTAGCCCCCTCTACTTTTTTTCTTATTTTTACATTGAGCTCTAGATTTTCTTTTTCATTTGAGGGTGGAGGTATAAACCCCTATATTTCCTTTATAATTTTAGGGTGGATGTATAAGCCTCTATATTATCTTGATGATTTGAGGGTGGAGGTATAAGCCTCTATATTCCCTTAATGACTTTATGGTGGAGGTATAAGAATTTGGATTCCCTTGTTAATGATTTTAGGGTGGATGTATAAGCCTCTAGATTCCCTTGATGATTTGAGGGTGGAGTTATAAGCCTATGAATTCTCTTGTTGATGATTTGAGGGTGGAGGTATCATCATATGGATTCCCTTGTTAATGATTTGAGGCTGGAGCTATAAGCCTATAGATTCCCTTGTTAGTTATTTGAGGGTGGAGGTATTAACCTTTGGATTCCTTTCTTAGTGGTTTGAGGGTGATGTATCAACCTCTGGGTTCTCTTGTTAATGATTTTAGGGTGGAGGTATCAACCTTTGTGTTCTCTTATTAATTATTTTAGGGTGGAGGTGCCAACCTTTGGATTCCCTTGTCAATGATTTGATGGTGGAGGTATTAGCCTTTGGATTCCCTTGTTAACTATTTGAGGGTGAAGGTATAAGCTTCTTGATTCCCTCATTTGGTTGGTGCATGGAGGTAAGCCTCTGGATTCCTTGTTTTAGCTGGTGACGATAGAGTTGCAATTCTAATTAAAGTAGTTGAAGGGTGGAGGTAGTGGACCTATGAATTCCCTATGGGAAATCGACTACGTGAAGTAGCTAGTGCAAGGAGGTGGATGATCATATGTAGTATGTGTTTCAACTGGAATAATTGGTTTAATCCCTTAAGCACTCATCCTCAAGCTCTAGAATCTAGATCAAGGTTAACTGTTACAAGAAAGTCTTGTCTGTAATGTTTCTAAGGTTGGGTGGATATTTGTACATGAGTTGAAGCCCCAATCTCAGTTGCTAAGCACATTTTATAATACAAGTATATGCTCAAGCATTTTTACATTAAATGTTAAGAAAATAGTTGATTTGATGGCTTAAAGCTTATTTGGTATTGATTCAATGTACTAGTTTATTGCTTGTGATGTAATGTGGAATGTAATTTCATGCATTCTGAAGGAATGTTGATTTCCAATGTAATTCTTCAGTGAATGAATGGATTCATGTATGTGTTTATGAGCTTGTTTCTCTGCTTAACATTATCCTAAGAGGCTCATGGATCTCTGAACTATCATGGGCTTGAATTTGGTCAAATGAGAATAAGTATAATGGATGTACATACCTGTGTCTTATTTATATGTAGTTAATAGGTTTTTCTTTTAGGCCTTATCATCAATTACTAAGCTCGGGAAGGATAACTCAAATAATTGTGTATGCACACAGAGTATAATCCCATGAGGGATAGCTCTAAGGAGTTTTACCAATATATATATGAGTTTTTGTGCGTGTATACTCATATGGAAATGAGTGGGGCATGAACCTTAAGACATTAAGGCCCTCGCCATTAAGTTGTGATAGCCCATGCGCATGGGCACTATAAATAAGTGAAAAGGATGGGGGATAAAGCACATATATTCATATTTCATAGGGGTTTTAAATTCATTTGTAAGGGGGGTTAAAAGCTAGAATACTTGTCAAGCCACATGGCCAAGAGACATGACCAAGGGTGCACAAGCCGGGGAGCTCAGAGTCATTTGATGTCGAGGGAGTAATAGAACCTTTGGATGACCTCAAAATAATTACCCTAGATGTTTCAATTGAAGGGAATCATGGGGCCTATTATCATAACATCCTCTATAATTGATCTTAGCCATTGATTATACATGTTCTTTCCACTGTTGGATGGACCTCGGAGGAATTTCCACAAATATTTCGAGTGGAGTCCCATTTGCAACTTTTGGTATTTTATTTATGGGATGATGTGGCATAGTGTGGCCAATGGCTAGACATTCAAAGTATCAAAGAGAAGGATATAAAAATAATTATAATGTGAAATTATTTTTTACCAAGTATCTGATGACTGGGTGGGTCACAGGGCTAGCGTGGCAGGTGATGTGACCTTAGAGCAACATGAGGATGTAGGAGGTGAGACCCATGTCACGTGTAATCAGGTTTTTTGTGGTTCCAAGTGTCTTCAGATATGGTGACATGTAGCACTCCTAGAGTGGAGTGACATGGAGGGTGTGACATCACCCCAATGATAAAATCCAATGACATCCCCCGGGCGCCTCTACCTAGGAAATTTCTTGAGATGATGGGTGTAATCCCACTAATATTTTATTCACAAGGTGATGTTGGACTAAGGGGCCAACTCGACAATGTAATGTGTTAAAGGAGGGGTCCATGAAAGGGGCTTTACCCATTCTATTGGTTGAAGTGCTCCCCTGGATGCTTAACGTGGTAGCATGACATGGTAGTTCCACATAACCCCAATGATTTTGAAATCCTTTCACAAAAGGGAAAAGGTTGGGATGATGTGGCAAGGGTGGATATCGAGCACATAGTCATGTCATAGGAAATTGGGATGCATTGGAGGATTATGATCCATGTAAGATTGAAAGGTTCACTCCAGAAGATTCGACAGGGGATTGCAAAGGAAATCATCAAGATTTTGTTCCTAGATTGATGTGAAATTCGAGGGGCTCACATGCCTCTTATATGTATATAAAGGGTGAAAGTAACCCCTATGCATGCATATTAGGTTATGTCACCAAAATAAGGGAAGTGTTCATATAATGCCATATTAGTCATGATTTGGTTGGTAGATACCATGTGGATAGTTCATTGATGTCCATGTGGGGACCATGTATGTGCCATGTGGTAGGCCAAAGTGACGTGGAACTATTTAATAGGATAATATTTAATTGGCCATATTATTTTTGTCTGGTAGTTGAATTGAGGCAAATTGTATGTGGTTGGAAAGTTTTGGAAGAGAAAAACGTAATGATGTCACCCATTTTAACTTTTGAGTAAGTTGAAAAAGATCAAAAAGTTTAGACCCCATTTCCATACTAAGACTTTCGAGGTTGGGTCATCAAAGTACTGCCTCCTTTTCCCTTAGTAAGGGCTAGGGATAATACGGGGTATGTTACAGAGTGGTATTAAAGCTTCCAAGTTCAAAAATTGGACTGGATAGGCTCCATCACAGAGGAAATGTAGACAAAGGTTTCAACCCTAGTCCTCTGGGAATAAATTGGTACCCTGTTATAGAATTAATAGAGTAGTAGGTCCAATGCTTGGATCTTTGGAGCTAGGGTAGAGCTCTATCTCGGAGTGTTGTAGCTAAATGTAGATATGAATGCATGCTATTCATAGCTTTTTCTTATGATTTGTATGCTAGTTGAAAGGATGTTCTGGTATGATTGATTTGATTGAAAAATGTAATGGTATTCCATGTGTTTTCTATCAATCATATTGAAGGTCTAGACAATATATTTCTTTGACCATGGGCACTTGTTATTTCTTTATTTTTTGTAGAAATACTTACATGCTTTTTTCCATGATTTTTTAGTTGGTGTCTTCTTAAACACTTGGGATTAATTTGCATGTGAATTCTCATATGATATGAGGTATTTTGGCGAAAATTCATGTGTTTCTTATGTTGCATAACATAATATATTTCTATTTATCAAATATACACATATATGTATGCTTATTTGATGGGATAATCCCATGGTATATACATTATATGGAAGAGAGCCTCGGTGGATTGGAGCTTTGTGGATCTATTAGAGAGTTAAGTGGTTTGATATAAATTGGAAAAAATTCCCTTTCCATTTTTGGAAAAAATTGTTCTATTTAATGGATGAAAATGGGGATGAGAGGTATTCATTTTTTCTGAAGGAGAACCCTAGGAGAGGAGGGTTCACTAGAGGTAATAGTTGATTGAGGGCTTGGATGTGGCCAGGTATAGAAATATTTAATGTAGTTGAGCCTACAATTCAATAGAGAGTCATCCCAAAACCATTTTTGTGGTCAACGAGATTCGAATAAAACAAGAAATATGAAATATATAATAACATATAGCTTCACTTTACAGGGAATTCTTCTATTCTCACGGAGTCGTAAATTCTATTCTAATCAGTTGAATGCTTTTTTGTGTTGATTATTAAAAGCGTGGATTGATGTAAATAGTTTGTATGTTTTGATTACAGGTCATTGCATAGCCATGTAGATTAAATATATGATCCATGAAGATGTGAAAATATGGATGAATTAATATGTGTTGAAAAGCACAAAAGCAAATAAAATCAATAACAACAATGATTACATATTGTTCCTTGTTGTAGGAATATTTAAAGATAAAATGCATGGAAATTGCAAACTATATTATTATTGTATGGATTTTTAGTGGATGAAGTGCTTAAGGTTGCTTCAGTGATTCACCTTGTTCATACTAACATATGAAGGTATGGATGCCATTGAAAAATACAAACATTTAATTGTTAATCTATTTCTTGAAATCCATAGTGAACCATTGTGGGAGAGGAATATAAATCTTATAACAATCATGCTTTTAAAGCATATCTTGATATTAAAATGATGTGCCCATTAGTTATAAATTTATCATTCTAAAATAAAATCTATTAGGGAGTTTGATAATATTGTTCCTACTATAAGAATTGATTGAACTTAGCATTAGCTAAACATTTACGGTGTACTTTTACTATCAAAGTTTGTGCTAGCAAGGATAAAGAAAATAGGGATTCTTCCTCCTTGCATTTTTGAGAAAAGGAATTATCCACTAGATTCTTCTTATAATTCCTATAGATTAGCTCATAATCATAATCTAACATCCTCGTGGCCCACCTTTTCTACTATAAGGAAGACAAACACTACTTGAGAAAGAACTTTACACTATGTTGGTCTATATTCTTCTAAAACTAATGCCCAATTACATCATGGAACCACATCTTGCAAATGAAGGATGGCCATAATTTTTATTTTATATGTTTAATTTCCAAATTTTTTATGACACAATTGTTTTCTAGTGAAAACCAATTCCATATTGCATCAACACTATACCTCAATACCTTTGCATAGGTATCACATTCCATGATGAAAAAATTAGTGAAGTATTACTTTATAAGAGTAAAGTAATATAAATAATCCTTTACACAATGGAAGGCATGATATGCTACATCATTCCATTGAAAGGAATTATTTTTTAACAAAGATATTAATGGATATGCAATTCTATTTCAGTCAGAATTTATAATATAAAATAAAAAAGTCTAAGAAACCACATAAAAATTTGAGTATGTTTGGCTTTCACTACTCTTTCATTATCTTAATCATTTAAGTGCTAATAGTATTACTTCGCTGCATATAATGTGACCTAAATATTACACCTCAAAAGTTACAAAAGTGCATTTGGAATGTTTTATGAACAAGTGGTTATTCCAAATTAATTGAAGGCTTAATCCACATGTGCCATTTATGTCTCTTGTGTTTTGTTGTAGACCAAAATATCACCAAGTAATACTAGAAAAAAGTTGTGCAAAAGGGATGAAAGAGTTTAGTCATGAGCTTATGAAAAGATGATTGAGCGTTACAAATACAAAAAGGCATCACCACAAATTCATAATGTCCTTCATGTGTACATAATGCAATCATAGGAGTATATAATTCATCCAATATTAGTGAAAACCATAATGGAGGTCAAGCTTAGTGAAGAAATATTTACCATGAAGCTCATCCAAGAGACTCTCAATAACTAGAAAGGGGAATTTATATTTCAATTTCATCTTGTTAAGAGATTTAAATTTATAACACGTGCAACAATTTTCTTCTTTCCTCAAAACAGTGAAAACCAATCAGAAGTAGGGGCTAGCGCCAGGACATATCACTCTTTCTTCCAACAACTTTTGAACAATATTTTTAATTCATTTCCTTGTAAAAAAGGATGTGTATAAGGATGAAAAATGCACAATTAAATAACAATAATTAGTGGGACATCATGCTCATTATTTTAGCTTGAGGAGGTAGGACTTGGGGTGGTTCAAAGACCTAGTAATATATTTATCCAAAAGAAAATAAAAGTTAGGATAATTTTCCTATGAATGGTCATACATAATTTGGATGAAATTGAATCATTTAGTAATGGAGAGACATTTGCCAAGACATATCACTCTTTCTTCCAACAACTTTTGAATAATATTTTTAATTCATTACCTTGTAAAAAAGGATGTGTATAAGGATGAAAAATGCACAATTATATAACAATAATTAGTGGGACATCATGCTCATTATTGTAGCTTGAGGAGGTAGGACTTGGGGTGGTTCAAAGACCTAGTGATATATTTATCCAAAAGAAAATAAAAGTTAGGATAATTTTCCTATGAATTGTCATACATAACTTGGATGAAATTGAATCATTTAGTAATGGAGAGACATTTATTGAATATATTTTCCATATCATGGGAACTAGTGATTCTATGAAATCATGCATGGAGACCTTTTAGAGTGAATCAATGTCTCTCACTATCGAAGCTCATGTCAAATGACTAGAAAATCATGTTGTTGGCCGGTTGGTATGTGTTCTATTATTTGCATGACTAGCCTCAAAGTGTGATATGTTGTGCTAGGCACAATGATGGGGTCATAGCACCCCCTATTTGGGGGGTTGCATGGGGGTGGTATCCCTCAAGCACGAGGTTCGGGTTAACACCTTAAAGTTTTTTATTGGGTGGACCCACCCATGGTTTTATGCATCACAAATTTTCCCATGGTTTTGTAGATACGGTCAAAGGAAATATTATTATGTTCTAATCCAAGGTTAATGGATTGAGGGTTTATGAATTCTTTCGCATGTATATGACATATTATAAAATTTAAAGGAATGTAATGAAAATTCAATCTTTTTTTCTCATTTTTGAGTTCGAGGAGAAAAATATTTGTGTATATTATATGCTATCCCCATTGTATATTTTTATTATACCCAAAGGCGTTTCCTATATGGAATTGGTTGGGAAAACACTATTTAGCCTAGCCAATATCCTCATTCTAGTTTTGTCATTCCAACCCATAAAAAATCAACACATGGACCTTTCTAATAAGGACCTAGATGTATGTTTATTTCCAAAATATTCTTTATTTCTATAATAAAGATGAACAATTGCTTAAATACAAGGTTGCCACCAAGACAACTAGCATTCTACTCAAATATCTTTAATTCCCCAAGGGAGTGGCCCTCTCTGCCAAACAGGACTTCCGCAGGACTTCCTCGTCTTCTGTGAAACTTCATTGTATGCCTTTCATTCAATCTCTTATTCATTAATGTTTTCTATAGGGGAACCATGATTGAAAGCTCCTCGATTGAATTTCTCTTCATTCCACCCACCAAAGTATGGGCCCACAACCCAAGGGAGTAATATCATCCTAAGGGAGTAATACCATATCTCCATTGAACGAACGAATAAATGAGGAAACCTCAAAGTTTTGTCAATCAATTTTCTGGCAACCTAACCCAGTAAGGTAATTATTCATTCCTTGTGCTTATTGTGCCTAAACATGTTTCACAAAAAAAGAAAAATATTGAAAGAGATGTTTTCCATCACTAGGCCAATGAGCCTAGTGGGTTGGGTATAATAGTGGCAATGGAGATCAAAAGGAAATTAACGCTGTTTATGGAAAATATATAGGTATAAAGCACACAAACTAACTAAAACATTGAAGGAAATAAACCAAAAATCCAACATAAAAATGAGTTTCTCAGTCTTCAGTAGTTTCAACCTTCATAAGAGGAGAAGGCACATCAAAAGCATCATATGCCGAGTAGAATTAAGTATTATCAAAGAGAGCCTTTTTTTCATAACCGAAATCATAATTGCTGGCAATAATTAATATTTCCACCTTAACCCAAGAACTAGGCAAACACGAATCAAAGGTTAAAATGAACTCAAACTAGTAATTGGAAACTTATTTAAGAGCCTTCTGCCGCAAGCTCCTCTTTAGATCATTCCACCCCTTCGTTTATTATAGAATGCTTCCTTGATCGATGATTTGAAAGTGGTTAGCTATTCCCTTTCTAAGTTAGAAGAGCTCAGAGTCTAATATTACCAAGAGAGGAACTAAGTGCCATACATCATACCTACTTACTAGAATAAGGAAAGCCAATAGGAATTTCTTCTAAAGAAAGCATTTGGGTGTCCTTACTTTCTCGATGGAGGTTCCTATTGCGAGCCTCATAAATGGGTAATTATATCGGCTAATTTTACTTCCTAACCTAATCAAATAAACCATTCTCTTATAATATTGTATGATTTTCTGATTATATTTATGCTTATAGGGTGAGTTGAGTTAGTTATTATGCCATGTGGTCTAACATGTATTTAATGCAGATTATTGATGGATTTTGAGGTCAAAGTCAACAATCTAGTGGTCAAACTATAGCAATAACTCAAAGTAGACAGAGGAGAAGACTTATAGGAGGGAATCCCCCTCATTTATTGCTCCTCACTTTGAATTCCCCTTCATTCAGCTTGGAGTACAAGCAATGGAGTAATGCACTAGAAGGTAGCCAAGCAAGTGGAAGATGATTGATAGTTATCTCGAGTTTTGGGAGCCAAGCCTCCCTGATTTTAAGGAAGTTGTTGGTAGCCTTAGAAATATAAGTAGAGGGACCTAGGGCCTCACTAGGGTTAACCTTTTTTCTTCTTGTGTAAACTCTGCTCAAATTTCGAGCTTACTATTTTATGACATTTTTATGTAATCTTGATATTTTTCTTATATTGAAGATGGAATCCTTCTTGAGATAGCACTGAGTTACCTAAGAGGGTTGAAGCTCTTGGGTTACGGCCCAATCCAAGCAGCCAATCTTCTCTTTACTTGTATTTGTATGATTTACTTCAGTTTGTAGATTAGTTTGTTGTTAGATATATTTGTCTTATGGTTAAGAATAGGTTGCTTTTGACGATTTAATAGCTTGCTTCCGTTTATGCTTTCTATAGCAGGTTAAGTAGTGATCAGAGAAGATTCAAAAGGCTAGAAACAATGCCTTGGCCTCTCTTCCTCCCTCTGGGACAATGATTTGAGGCAAAGACTCTCTTGCTGCCCCAAAAACACAGATTTCCCTCATTCCTAAGACTTCTAGTGTTTGCAGCTCTCTAGTATGTTGCTAGTCCTGTTTTGCTTTGTTTTAGATCTTCTTTATCATGTTCACTTCCTGATTTTTAATATTCATTTGGCATGCTTTCCATTCTTACAACATTTACTATCATCTCCTTATATACATCATAGTTTAGGCCATTTTAATGAAAACCTCTGTTTTTCCTAAGATGCACTCATTTCATTGGTTGCTTGATTTTCTTGGTTGACTGTCAGTTTCTACGCAACAATCTCTTCCAGCAGTAGGCCAGCTTATCAGCAATCACACCCTCCATTTGATCCATGCCCTATAGGTCTCCCAAACCTCACCTCAATTTTTCCCTAGCTTCCTTCATTTTTCATAGAACTTCTTCCTCTCTCCTTGAGCAAACCCAATCTATTTCTCTCTCCTGGTGATTCATGACAGACCTTAGGTTCCCTAAAACCTCATTCCAACCTTCATCCACCTTTTCCACCCACTCTCACACCCTCAAAATAGCAAAAATTTCTCTCGGCCTCCTCCTGTAGGCCTCCTGTAGTTTTCTTGTTTTCCTCCTGTAATTTTCCTATGTCCTCCTGTAGTTTTTCTTGTAGGATTTCTTTTGAAGTCCAACTGTGGGAAAATCCTCCAGAAGGCCACCTAAGACCTCCTAGAACCGATCCACACCATCCTACATCCTCCAAAGCTCCAAAACCTCCCTCTAACACCACCTATTCACTGCCACACTCACACACGATAAATTAGATGTATGTTAAATTCATATAAAAACAAATAAAAATCCAAAATCATGTTTTTTTTTGTTTACTTCCACAAACATCATGGTTAGTTGTTGTTTACTTCCTTGAGTAGGTAATGGAATTTCTTTTATGGTTTTCAAAGTGTTTTTGCAAAAGTAGAATTAGCTTGTTAGTTACGATTTACTAGGTTTTGCTTTACATTCCAGTCTTTCTCCTTTCTGTAGTTAGAATAACATCTGTAGAGTAATATTACTTTCCTTTTATCACACATAGAGCTACTTCTCAAATCTATAGAAGTTGGCTTGAGCTCCTAGTGGTCTCGCGCTAGCTGACCAAGTGACAGCTTGCAATGCGAACTAGTACTTGTGCATATAGCATCGATGCTTCCAAGCTTGTTACGAACTACTGGGTTGATAAAAGTAAAATTGGTAGCCCAGGAGTTGCAGAATTCTTGCTACAATACTGGCGCTCATCACCTTTTGGCGTTGTTGCCGGGGAAGCATCAGAGTATTTAGTGATTACTGCTTTCTTCTATTTCCTATTGCAACATTCTGCTAATAATTTATTTCAGCAAAAGTAGACTAATAATTTATTTTCTTTCAGTTCTGCATTTCCTTTCTTTCCTTTTCAATTATGCAAATTTCCATTCAGCAAGTTCATTTTAGCTAGTTGCAATTTGTTTTGTTCAATCACAATTTCAGTTTCTACAGGTACTTTCAATGTGGGGAAAAATAAACAAAAAAACCAACCAAAAATATTTCCTTTCATGCCTCATAGGAGTAGAGATAACTTAGGAAAATTTTTGCCCAACACCCCCACTACTTCACACAACCAACCTTCTCTCTTCTTTAGTGGCTGCAATCAAGAAGAACCCTTAGGTGAACATCCTGACATATTTGAAGAACCTATAGGGGAAGAAGAAGAAAATGTTCCTCTGGAGCCAATGAATGAAAATAGAAATGCTAGGGGAAATGGAGAGGGAATAGAGGGTACCTTCCCCATTTAGGAGACCAATGGGCACACCAAAATGAAGAATATAAGTCCTTCAGCCCTACCTCACTTCCATGGTCTAACTACAGAAGATCCTGACACCTTCTTGTTCGAGTTTGTTGTCATGTGTCGAACTTATGAGTATGCAGAAGACGAGAAAAAGTTGAAACTGTTCCCTTCTACTCTCAAGGATGCAGCATGGCGCTGGTTCACGGGATTACCAGGCAATAGCATCACAACTTGGGCTCAGATGCAATAGGCCTTTAACAACAAATATCGAGACTATTGTAGGTCAAAAGATACTAAAGAAGAAATCTTCTGAATGACCATAGGAAGTGATGAGTCCCTAGAAGACTATGAAGAGAGGTTCCAGCTCAGTTACAAAAGGGACAGGTGTACACTTGACCCTAAGTCTCTGAAGTTGGTCCTACTGAGGGGAATTCGGGAAGACCTTTTAGACACCCTCCATCTACTGGCCGAGGGATACGTCTACTAACTATCCTATGAGGACATAAAGACTGTTTTTAGAAACCATTCTAGAGCAGCCAGAAAGAAAGGTAGGGGGAGTCAACCCATAGCTAGTACCTATTCTTCCAATTCATCCATTAAGGGTGAAATTGGAAACATTCTGGAAGACTTCAAGAGTGAGATGCTACAGACTCTTGCCATGAAAATGGATACCTTACATGTCAAAAGAAAACAAGAGGAAGTAGAGAGGGCTTTTGCCATTTTTTTCCCTAGATGCACCAGGAGGCATCCTAGGAATGAATTCCCATTGAACTCTATAGAGGTTTGTTCAGTCTGTGAAGAAGATCGTTCTACAGATAAGTGTCCTTCCTTGCCCAGACTTAAAGATGTATACCAAGGGGCCGAAGGAGTCACTAAACAGATCTATTACATAAATCAAAGGAGGTTAGATGGACCTAGACCATACCAGCAGGGGATGCAAGGGACATCTCAAGCATACTACAACCCCAACCAAGGCACCTCCATACCTCCTTGGGGCCCCCTTTATCATCCTTCGTGGTCCACACCTCCTCCTTCGTCCTTCACATCTCAATATCATGCCCAACCAACGACCCACTCATTTCAATCCTATGATTAGCCGCAACCTTAGTGGAATGCATCTCATCAGGGGTGGAGGCCCCAATACAACTCTCTTCCCACTCTTATGCCTCCACAATCTACCCGACCACCACCATTACCTTCTGCTCCACCAAGGAAACCCCAAATGCCTACCAAACCAAATCCAAACCCAAACAACAGACAGGCTCAGCAAGTGTGTAGTGGGGAACCATCATGCCCAACTTATGTTGTGGAGATTCAAGAAATTAACTTGCGATCTAGAAAATTTCTCCCAGACAGCCAACCTCCACCCAGGGAGGTTGAGGAAGATAAAGAGGAAAGTGAACCTAAATCAAATCCACCCTTTCCTGAGAGACTATCCATGATAATCCAGCCTACCCCAGAAGAGACTGAACTCCTGGGAGAAATGAAACATTTATGTGTGAAGATACCACTTCTCCAAGCCATAAAAAATGTGCCTACCTACAATAGGTTGATCAAAGAGAAGTGCTTTAGGCATCCAGGAAGGCACAAGAGAGATGCCCCAACAATCAATGTCATAGGACAATTGTCTGACTTGATGTTGGGGAAAATCATTTGTCCAAAATATCTGGACCCTGGAAGCCCAATAGTTGATGTCCACATCAATGGCACAATGGTCCCACATACCTTGATTGATCTGGGAGCTGCCATTAATGTGATGAAAAAGCACACAATGCTCAAACTTAGCCTCTAAGGCTCCTTGAGGAAGACCACGACAGTGTTATAGCTAGCAGACCGTTCCACAGTGACCCCTGAGGGGATTGTGGAAGATGTGATGGTCTCCATTGATTCTTAGGAGTACCCTATTGATTTCTTAGTTCCCTAGCCAAAGGAAAAGCTCATGGGGTATCCTCTCATTTTGGGAAGACCCTAGTTGGCTACATTTGATGCCTACATTAGCTGCCGATCTGGGAACATGACCATAAAGAACGGGCACCTGTCCAAGCAGTTAATCCTATATCCTCTTGCCCAACCCTTGCTAGAACATGATCTACCTCTCTGGTTGGAGGAGGAGGATGAGGATGAAGTTTATTCTGCACCACTTTGTACATTAGAAATTTCCATGGGGGGGAACCACAAGATGAGGATGATATGATTGAAAATTTGATTCAGAATCCACCTCCTAGTGTATCACCATTAGAATACATAGTAAGAGAAACCAAAAACAACCCCTCAACTGATCTCTGTGTGGTCGAACCCAATTCTCTCTGTGTTAAAAATATGGAGTTCAGCCTAGAAAGAACATTGAAAATCAATCCATCCCTATCTACTTCCCAGGAGAAGCAGCTATGCAACATACTGAGAAAACATCTTGATTCCTTCGCCTGGAGTTATAAGGAGATGAAGGGAGTGCACCCTTCAGTATGTACTCATCATATATACATCAAGGAAGATCGAAAGCCAGTCAGGCAACCTCAAAAGAGGATGAACCTAGCACTTTAAGATATTGTTAAGGAAGAAATGCAGAAATTGCTTGATGTAGGATTTGTCTATCCCATCTCTAACAGTGAATGGGTCTCTCCTTCGGTGCTAGTGCCAAAGAAAAATGGTAAGTTGAGAATCTGTGTTGACTATCGGGAATTGAACAAAGCCACTGAAAAGGACCATTTTCGTTTACCTTTCATAGATCAAGTGTTAGATGGTCTGGCAAGGGAAAACGTTTTTCTCGTTCCTAGATGGGTTTAGTGGGTACAACCAGATTCAAATGAGCCTGGAAGACCAAGATAAGACCAGTTTCACTTGTCCTTGGGGTACCTTTGCATACCGAGTCCTTCCTTTTGGTTTGTGCAATACTCCAGCCACTTTCCAAAGAGCAGTATTCAATATATTTTCTGAACTTGTTCATGACGCAATAGAAATATACATGGATGATTTTACTCCTTATGGCTCTGACTTTCAGGAAGCTGTATCTAACCTACGAAAGGTTCTAGATAAGTGTATTGAGATGAACCTATCCATCAGTCCGGAATAATGTGAATTTTTTATGACTGAAGGGACCGTGCTAGGTCATGCAATATCTCAACAAGGATTGCAGGTGGACCCCAACAAAATTGGCATCATCCAAAGGGTCCCACCTCCTCAAAAGGTGAGAGGTGTCAGAGGTTTCCTAGGCTTATCTGGATATTACAGGAGGTTCATTAAAGACTTCAGCAAGCTAGCCTCTCTTTTGTTTGGCCTCCTAGGCAAAGATGTTGAGTTCATATGGTCAAAAAACTTTCAAGAAGCCCCAGATACCTTAAAGAGCAATCTAGTGACTGCCCCAATTCTCAGAGGCCCAAACTAGGCCTTACCCTTTCACATTCACACAGATGCCTCGAACAAAGCAATAGGAGCAGCCTTAGGACATATTGAGGAAAAGTTACCTTATGCCATATACTTTATAAGCAAAAACTTGTCTAAGGTAGAGTTAAACTATACAGTGATTGAGAAGGAACTCCTAGTTGTCATGCATTCCTTAAACAAATTCAGACATTATATCACAGGCTATCAAAGCTTTGTGCACACTGATCTAGAGTAAATTTGCCTGTAGGTGAAGAAGGAATGGTGGATGACCAAATGCCAAATGAACACCTATTTTCTATATCAATACTCTCTCCATGGTTTGTTGATATAGCAAACTACTTGGTTTCAACATAGTTCCCACCACACTTATCCTCAAAAGAGAAGAGCAAGATAGTAAGGAAAATTTCCCCTTTCACCGAGATTGGAGGCAATCTCTTCAAACTTAGCCAAAATCAAATCCTGAGAAGATGTGTCAGGGAGGAGGAAGTCTTTGACATCCTCCTGACCTGTCATGACCGGCCTTGTGGAGGTCATTTTGTAGCAAAAAGAACCACCTTCAAGATATTGCAAGCAGGCTACTATGGGCCCACTCTTCATCAGCATGTAAGGAGATACATGAGCCCGTGTGATCGGTGTTAGAGGATGAAGAAACCCACTCCAAAGGGTGAAATTCCCATGCACCCTCAAGTGGCCTTTGAGCCATTTGAGAAGTAGGGCATGCACTTTGTGGGACCTATCAGCCCCCCTTCAAAGTAGAAGTAGTACATTATTGTGTGCACCGACTACCTGACAAAGTGGGCAGAGACAAAAGCAATCAAAGCAATGACAGAGGAAAAATTAGCTTAGTTTTTGAAGGAAGTCAGTTCACTTCCAACTTGATTGAAGACCTGCTCACACATCATAAGATCTAGCATCGGACTTCCACCCCTTACCATCCACAAGCCAATGGGCAAGTGGAGGTCACCAATAGAGAATTAGAAGGGATCCTAACCAAGGTAGTGAGCAGCAGCAAAAAAGATTGGGCGGACAGATTAGTTGAGGCCACTTGGGCCTACAACACAACATGGAAGACCACCACCGGGTTCACACCCTATGAACTGGTTTGTGGGAAGAAGGTTTTTCTATCAATAGAGTTTGAATTCAACACCCTAAGGATGGTGGCTCAGTTGGACCTAGAACTCAGCCATGCACAGAAGGAGAGGTTACTTCAGCTCAATGGATTGGATGAATATAGATTGCAAGCCCTTCTCCATATAGAGGTAGTTCAACTTTAGAGAAAGATATGGCATGACTGAAATATCAAGGAGAAGCAATTCCAAGAGGGAGATTAGGCACTACTCTATGATTCAAGATACAAGGATTTAAAAGGCAAGCTAAGGACAAGATGGCTAGGACCCTACACTATTGAGAAGTCCAATGAAAATGGTTCAGTTCTGATCAGAACCATTGATGATGAAGCCATCCCCATGCTTGTCAATGGAAATCGGTTGAAAGTCTACAAGAAACCCCTCTCAAGTGAGAATTTATGGAAGATTTGAATAAAATAGTGATGGTAGTGGTGCATGTCTTAGCTTCCACTTCACCCACTAACTAGAGAAGAGAGAGATAAAATAAGGACTCAAGTGAAAATCTCCATCAGGTGCTTGAGTCCCATAATTGGGTTGAAAACCTCTTATGAGGCAGCCCAGTGATGTAAAAAAAAAAGGGGAAAAGAATAAGATCTCTGGGTGCAAACCTCCCTTGGAGGTGCCCATGGCAGGAAATTAAGGTGAAAACCTCTCTGAGGTGCCCTAGTTGTTTTCAAGAAAAAAAGAGAGAAAGAAAATGATTTTTTATTGCATTGCAAGTTTGCAGGAGGACTATAGGGAGCAGAAGAAAGTGCCAAGGGAACCCTGACATTCATACCAGCATCCATCTCATCTTCTCCACACCTTCCTCCATCATTTTTGGCATATCTTTCACCCCATTGTACCCCTTCTTCCAACACTGTGTTTTCTACAGGAGGCTTTGTTTTTTCTACAAGAGGCTCCTGTAGGAATTACAAAGAGCCAAAAGTGTCTATAGGAGGCAGTTTGAGGGACAAGAAAAGCTTCATGAGGAACCTACAATCCCTCTTACCATCTTCAAACCTCCTTGCCATCATTTCCAAGCCTGCATCACACTCCAAGCATCTTTATTATTTTCTTTTCCCTTTCCAAGAAAAAAACACAGAACAGTTTTTCAGTTTTGAAAAGAAACAAAAATAAAAGGAGGAGAAGGCACCATCAACTTTACCTGAAGCTTACCTACTATCCCTCCATCATTCATCTCCACCTTTGGCATCATTCTCATGCTCCAAGAAAATGTAAATAGTTGAAGTTTAAGGGAAGAAGCAGCTACAGGAGCTCATGTAGGAATTTTTGTAGCAGCTGATCCCATAGAAGTCCAGCACCAACAACAAGGGACAACACATATGAAGGTTGAAAAGGCACATGCAGCTAGCTCCAACAAAAGAAGAACGTGCAAAAACACACAACAACACATCAGCAAGCAGTGACAACATGCATGAAGGAAAATGAAGGCATGCAGTAGAGAAAGCCACAAAACCTCACAGTCGATGGCAGCAAATACACTCGATGTTGGCATTATGATGCATGTGTTGTACTTGATGGCAACCCACTCATAGAAGATCTACTCACAGATGAAAAATCATAGTGCATCAAGACAAAGGTTTGAAGTTCAAGCTCTCAGAATGGTAGAAAACTGGGATTCCCGCAGGTTCGCAGGCACACCATTGGAAAGTTGCAGACCCCGCAAGGTCACCGTTTAGAAAGTGCGGATAGGTTCGCAGATGCTCCGAACAAAAGGTGTGGTCCCCCAGTACACGCACTTTCATGCAAAGAAAATTTCTCACACGTGCAAAATCTTATGCTGGTCCATGGTATTTAGTCTGACGCTATTGAACCTATGGTTTGGTTCGTGGTTTTGCATCTAAAGTATTGAACCCCGGTTTTGGATCCCTAGTATTGGATCTCTACGGTTTTGGTCCATGGTTTGAGAATGGCCCGGAATATAAAAATGGAAGGAGATCATTTGGCCTTGTACACTAGTGAATTGAATATCTTAAGAAGAAGTAGATCTAAAATTTTGTGGGTGAGTAATAGTTGGATCTGAATCTGGGAGTAACCTGAGCTTTACAAGACGAATCCACTGATGGGTTGAGGTCTCTTTGGCGCATGATTAGATCTATAATTCTGATGGTCTGCGTTATAATTGAACACTGATAAATCGTATATAACCGGAGGTGCGCAGGCAGCACACAGAAGAGGTGCGGAGGTGCGTGGGTCATCCGCAGGCGCAGGTGTAGAAGTGCGCATGCACAGGTGCGGAAGTGCGCAGACACGCCGCAGGCATAGGTACGGAAGTGTGCAGACGAGCCATGGCCATAGGTGCGGAAGCGTGCAGCTGAACAGAAGCTGCAGGTGTGGAGGTGCGTAGGTGAGCAGAAGGCGAAGGTGCGAAAGTGCGCTGGTGAGCAGCAGGCGCAAGTGCGAAAGTGCACAGGTCCGACACAGCAAAAGTGCGGACATCGGCATGTTTCTATTGGCTAAGTTGCGGACTCTACTTGAAATATGTTTTAGTTGTTTTATCTATTACTGTTGTGTTCAAGGTTCTGATTTGTTTGTTGTGTGCTGAGAAAGTTTTGGTTCAGTTTGTGCACAAGGAAGTTGGTTGATTGCAGATATATTTAATACTTGATGGATTGAGATCTTAAGGATTGGAATGTTTGTCATTATATGGTTTGATAGACTAGATCTGAATTATTGACGTATGTTTATGAATGGTATGGTTTGGGTATGACCAATGTATGGAACAGCTACAAGTTATAAGGAAATATTCACAGGTTGGTTTTGGTGAAAGTGTTGTCTCAGTATTGGGTGATTCAGAGATTGATGATGCTAGTATTGATTGATTGTGTGCTTCAATGATATTGATGGGTCCAGTATGAAAATTGGATGAAACGTGGCCTTCAGATTATGATGATGTGTTCCATGAGTATCCAGTCTGAAATTGTATGAAACGTGGTACCTGAAGGAGAAAAGATTGTAGGTCGGTGCCTACGTACTAGTATCTCAGGTAGTACGAGAGCAAAGGGGGTGGTAGCTCCCTTCCAGTAGCAGTTGGAAAACAAGTAAAGGTTGGAGTAGGTAGCAGCCCGCGTACTAGTAAATGGATTGGCTAGTACAAGAGCTAAGGGGGTTGTATCTCTCTTCCAGGAGAGTCTGGAGAACGAGAGAAGGTTGTAGCCTTCTACAGATAGAAGCTTGTGTACTGTTATAAGACTGCACCACTACAAAACCATTGTAAAAGAAGTTTTTTATTAATAAGAAGATTGAGACGACTTGGAGAAGGTGGTTTTCACCCACATTGGGTTTCCACCTTACATCATGGTGTTCATGTGTGCTTCTTGTGTGTGATGATCTGTTCTATTTTACTGCTCCTATTCACTGTTCATATGGTTAATAATGTTCTGATGCACTCAGTAAGGATCAACCAACTGAATCATAAGTTTATTATATGAATCTTAATATGGAAATGAAAATTTTATATTGACGTGATAATACTGATTCACCCCCCTCTCAGTATTATTTCCAACAATTGGTATCAGAGCAGGTCCTTTGGTACAAGCTTGATCGCTTGAAGGAGATACGTGGAACAATGGGCAAGAAGCTGAAGAAGAAAGCACCTAAGAAGAATAAGACATCTCAGAAGAACTATGACAGTGGGAGTATCGATTGGGGAATATGTGGAAGAAGCACTTCAGATTCAGAATCACTTCAAAATGAAGTTGAACTATCAGGTATGAATTTGTTATCCTCTGGTGATACAGGTATCTATCAATTTGGAGATGATGAAAGTGATATCAAAACAACTAAATTTTCTCTTATGGGTGAGCAAGAAAGACATCAAATAGAGGCAAAATTTAAAAGGCTTACAAACAAAATTAGAGATCAACAAGACCTATTGAACAAAAGAGACTGTGCCTTCAAAGAAGAAGCTACCAAACTAAAAGCTCAACTAGAGGAAGGAAACAAGGTAAGGAAGTTATTCAAGGACAAGGAAGATCAATGTCAAAAGTTTCAGGATGAAGTGACATCATTAAGAGGTGAAGTCGATAAAAGGAGCACAACAATCAAGAAACTCATAGATAGATCCAGTTATTATGAAAATCTTGAAGCTATGATCCACTCGCTAAAGGAAGATCTTCAAGAATCAAAGAAGTAGAATAAATATATACTCCAAGCTCTTGAAACACAAGAAAACGAGGTTCTTGATCTAGTACATCAGTTGGAAGAAGAAAGAAAAGCTGAAGAAGATAGGAAGAATCAGTATCATGAAAAGGAAGAGCATCCCCAGGTTGAGGTAAATATTCTAAAAGATAAATTAGAAGCAAAGGATAAGCTCTTACGGTTTCAGGATAGTAATAAGATTTTGGATGATATTCTTAGTAGTCAAAGTTCTCCTACTATCAAAACTGGCCTTGGTTTTTGTGAATCTGTTGAAGGATAATCTAGTTCACAAAGTAAGACAAGGAACTCTAATGCAAAATCTGAAATGATCCAGAAGGATATGAGAGGTCAATTCCACCATCAGTCAAGGAAAGAAACTCTTCAAAGAAAATCTTTTACTTCTCCCATGAATAACGTTGAATGTTATGTATGTCATAATCTTGGACATGTTGCAGCCAGATGCAGAAGTAGAATGGTTCAAGACCATCATACAAGAGGATCATCACATTTCAGGTACTTTATGGGATATTTCTTTGCTTGCAATATGTTTGGTCACAGAGCTGTTGATTGCTAAAAAAGGAATATGAAACATGTAAGATGTTATGCATGTAACAATCTTGGACATATAGAAAAGGAATGCAGGAACAAAGTACGGGCACCATACCAAAAGAAGAAAACATCATCACAATTGAAGATATGGAAAAAGAAATAAGTTCAGCCAGAAAGATGTGGCATAGTAGAGTATACAGACATGACAGACTCAAAGGAAGCTGAAAGGGTGGAAGGTCAGTGTTCCAAATCTCATATGCATGTATCATAAAGGGTAGTCACGTATATACGCGAGTTAGACACTGCACAGTCGTGTATATGTCAGTATGAGGAAAAGAAGTGGGGACAGGGTCAGAAAAAAGGTCTAATATGATTCAGTCCATTATTTTCTATGTTTTACAATGATTACAATCTAATGATGATGTGTGACAATGTCTTGACACTTGTATGTTGTTAAAAAGTGTTTTGATCCTAGCTTGATGATGATGATGTCCTTGATACTTCTTGCTGATATATGCATGATAAGATCTGACAGTGAACAGATGGCATAGGTGTAGGTTTTAACCCTGTACAGAAATTCCTTGCATACGAATTCTTAAACAAAGAAAATAAACAATGCGAGAGAATAACCCATAAAACACATATGCACAGAGATTTTTCCCTGGATCCCAAAACCGGGATTACCAGCTTGATTTTTCATTATGTTCCTTTCAATGTTACAATACATATTTATACATGCCGAAGCATCCAATACCATGGACCAAAAACCATCGCGTCCAATACCATGGACCGAAAACCATCGCGTCCAAAAAACATGTGCGAAAATCATGCACAAAACCATAGGTGGGTCCGCCCAACATAACATATGGTGCAAAACCAAAATTTTCCGGGGCGCTGCCCTGGACCCCATAAAGTGGGGTTACGGGTGCCCTTCAAACCCTCTATTAACTACGTGGAAAGAATATAACACAACCCAACAATCTCCCACTTGTTGTTTTCTTTCCACAGGGGGCCACAGGAGAGCTTAGTCATTTTTCAGCCCTGAGATTCCCATTGCTTCTCTACACCAAGAGAACTTCTCAGAGCTCACAGATTTTGTCAATGCATCTGCAGTATTCTTCAAAGTGTCCAACTTTACCAGCAACACCTTTCTGTCTTCTATCATATCCCTCACAAAGTGATACTGGACATCAATGTGCTTTTTCTTTGAATGATAAGCAGGGTTCTTTGCCAAGAAAATTGCACTTTGGCTGTCACAGTCTATTCTTATAGCTCCCTGTAATAACCCCATACTTGAACACAATCTCTGCAACCAAACTGCTTCCTTGCTTGCATAAGTGGCTGCCATGTATTCTGCCTCTGTAGTTGATAGTTCCACTACAGATTGTTTCTTACTCATCCAACTAACTGCACCTTCAAATAGGTTAAACACATACCCACTTGTAGATCTTCTCTGATCCAAATCTCCCGCCCAGACTGCATCAACAAAGCCATGAATATCCAAAAATTTGTCCAATCCTGGTCTTCCTTGGTAGCACAAACCATAATCACTAGTGCCACGCAAATACCTGAAAACCCGCTTCACTGTTGTCCAGTGCTCCTTCCCAGGTTTTGACATAAGCCTGATCAATACTCCCACTGCATGTGCAATGTCTAGTCTAGTACAGACCATTGCATACATCAGGCTACCCACTGCACTTGCATATGGAACACGGAACATGTCCTCTTCCTCTTCTTGTGTCTTGGGACACTGTTCAGCAGATAACCTCACACCTACAAGAATAGGAACCTTCACAGGTTTACTATCCTGCATATTAAACCTCTGGAGTATTGTCTCGACATACTTCCTCTGGTTTAACCAGAGCTTCCTCTTTGACTGATCTCTTTTAATTTCCATGCCCAAAATATAGTTTGCAGCACCAAGATATTTCATGTCGAATTTGGAGGACAATTGGGTCTTCAAATCCTGGATAATTTCTTTGTCATTTCCAACCAGCAACATATCATCCACATACAAGACCAGATAAATAATACGGTCACCAATTAATTTAAAATACACACAATGATCTGCTTTGCTTCTGGTGAAGCCAAGTCCCCGTATAAATGTATCAAATTTCTGATACCACATCCTTGGTGACTGTTTTAACCCATACAGAGACTTCTTTAACTTGCATACCAGCTCTTTCTTACCCTTCACCACAAAGCCTTCAGGTTGCTTCATGTAGATTTCCTCTTCCAAATCCCCGTGAAGAAAATTTTGTCTTCACATCCATCTGTTCTACCTCAAAATCAAAAGCAGTAGCAAAAGATAAAAGTAATCTAATAGAAGTTACCATGGCAATAGGAGAAAAAATATCACCAAAATCAATTCACGGCACCTGGGAATAACCTTTTGCTACCAACCGAGCTTTGTATTTCTCCACCTTTCCTTCTGCATTTGTCTTCTTCTTGAACACCCATTTGCTGCTAATGGGTTTCCTTCCAGTCGGCAACTCCACCAGATCCCAAGCCTCATTTTTGTTCAAAGATGCCATTTCATCGACCATGGCCTCTTTCCATAGTTTTCCATCCTCTAAATCCACTTCTATCATTATCAGTAACAGACAAAGAAAAACTTGAACTGAAAGCAGATGGACTATACCTTTGTGGTTGCCTTCTTTCTCGAACTGATCTTCTCACAGCCAGAGTTTGTGGCTATTCATCTTCTGATTCCTCCTCTGCTGCAGAGTCTGATTCTTCCTCCTTTGGCTCAAACTCTATCTTCTCAGGTTCCGTTGGTTGGACTTCATGTTGAATAACATATTTTACCTCTCTGAACAACACATCTCAGCTGTACACAACCTTTTGTGTGACTGGGTTCCAAAGCTTATAACCCTTTAAACCATCCTTATACCCAATAAAGATGCACTTTTCAAATTTACTATCCAATTTGGAACATGTACATATGCATCACATCCAAATACCCTTAGATGTGAAAGAGATGGCTTCTTACCAGTCCATACTTCTTGTGGAGTCTTATCCTCCAATGCTGATGAAGGTGATCTATTGATCAGGTAACATGCGGTATCCACTGCCTCTGCCCAGAATTCCTGTCCTAACCCGGCACCACTGAGCATGCTTCTTGCCCTTTCCATCAACGTCTTCTTCATTCTTTCTGCGACTCCATTTTGCTGAGCTGTATATGGAGTAGTCTTCTGCCGTGCTATACCACACTTCTTACAAAATTCTTCAAATTCCTTGCTGCAAAATTCTCCACCATTATCTGTTCTCAGCACCTTTATCTTCTTCTCTGTCTGATTTTCCACCAGAGCCTTAAATTCTTTAAACCTGTCAAAGACTTCATATTTCTTCTTAAGAAAATATATCCATGTATTCCTTGAGAAGTCATCTATGAATGACACATAGTACACAGACTTACCCAGTGATGGAACCTTCACAGGTCCAAACACATCACTGTGCACAAGCTCTAATATTTGTTTCGTCCTCTTACCACCAGAGGGGAAACTCACCCGATTCTACTTCCCATATACACAATTTTCACATAAATCAAAATCCAGAGAGCTATTATTCATACCTTCTACCATACCTTTACCATGAAGTATTCGAAGGCCCTTCTCTCCAATATGTCCAAGCCTTTGATGCCACAACATGGTCTTCTCTCCAGAGACCACTAGATTCTCTACTCCACTTTCAGGAACCATAGAACTATTGCACCCATCAACAACAGTGCTACCTTGCAGCTTGTATAGAGTTCCAATCCGAACTCCCCACATTAATATCAGTGCTCCACGAACTATCTTGCAGGTATCTTTCTTGAAAACCGTCTTTACACCTGCATCATCCAACTTGCTTACAGAAATCAGATTTCTGGCCAATGCAGGAATATGTAGAACACCCGGAAGTGTTCTAACCCTTCCACCTTGCAACTTCAACTTTACATTTCTCCGACCAATGATTCTAGCCTTCCTATCATCTCCTAAGAAGACATCACCACCATCGTATTTCTCATACTCGCAGAACCACTCTCTCTGGGAGTGAAGTGAAAGGATGCACCTGAGTCAATCAACCATGCCTCATGATCTACATGTGTACTTGAAGAAGCCAGGTACACATCCCCACCTTCATCTGAGGTGGTTTTCGCCTCTGCAAAAGGAGCATCATCAGATCCCTTTCCTTTATCAGGAGCTTTATATTTACAATCCCTTCTGAAGTGCCCTTCCTTTGCGCATTTCCAGCACACCACCTTTGTAGGTTTTCCTGGAGATTTAGATCTCCCTCCACTCGATGACTTATTTTTGTTTCTGTTCTGGGACCGTCGTCGTACAAACAAGGCATCACCATTCTGGTTGTCCATATTTTTCCGTCTCATCTCCTCCGTCAGCAAGGCTGAGACTATTTCATCAAACTGCAAAGCAGTTGCATTGCTACCTATTGCAATAACCAGACTATCCCACGAATCTGGTAGAGAACTCAACAAACTGATGCACTTATCTTCATCTGAAATGTTAATATCAACAGATAATAACTGACTTACCACAGTATTAAACACATTCAGATGCTCTGTCACCGAGTCTCCATCTTTTATCCTCAGGTTATACAGCTTTTTCCGTAGGAATAGTTTATTCACCAGAGACTTAGATTGGCACAAAGTCCCTAACTTGACCCACAAAGCCTTTGTCGTAGCTTCCGCTGATACATTCAACAATACTGAATCTGAGACACACAATCGTATTGTGCTCTTTTCCTTCCAATCCAACTTCTTCCATTCTTCGTCGGTCACTCCCGATGGTTTAGTACACAGATCTACCGCGATCCACTGATCTTTATCCACTAACAGATCCTCCATCTTGAGTTTCCACAACTCAAAATTCTGACCATTGAACTTCTCAATCTCTATCTTTCCACTGCTCGCCATCTCCTTTCACCACCAGAATTGATCTCGCAGATCTCCCACTGAACAGGGTCTACCACAGGCCCGAGCGAAACCCCTCAGCAACAAAGGTGTCCCCTTGAAGCCAAAACAACTCTGATCCCAAAACGGGGACTACCAACTTGATTTTTCATTATGTTCCTTTCAATGTTACAATACATATTTATACATGCCGAAGCATCCAATACCATGGACCGAAAACCATCGTGTCCAATACCATGGACCGAAAACCATCGCGTCCAAAAAACATGTGCGAAAATCATGCACAAAACCATAGGTGGGTCCGCCCAACCTAACATATAGTCCAAAACCAAAATTTTCCGGGGCGCTGCCTCGGACCCCATAAAGTGGGGTTACGGGTGCCCTTCAAACCCCCTATTCACTACGTGGAAAGAATATAACACAACCCAATAATAGGTTCAGGGGGAGCATATGCTTTTAATATTGCATTGTTGGAATTAGGATTAGTAGTCCTTGGTGATGATGCTTATATATTGTTGTCATATGATTCTTGGGGTTACATAGTTGATGTTCGGATCAGATTTTTGTTTGATTATCTGATGATGCATATAAGGTGCATACATTGTGATCTTCTAAGTATAAGGAGAAGTACAAAGCTTGAATACACATCCTCATTACTTGATGATGAGTCACTCATATGCATAAAGTACAATTATGATACAGGATTCATATAATTCTTGGCACTCATGTGGATGAGGATTGTTGTTGTTGATCATATCAAGAAGTCTTGACAAATGATCTTGCGCTCAAGATACATAGTGATGGATTCGTGGATGATTACTCAAAGTTGCATTGTTAGAGACATGATGATAATGAATTCTTACCTATATGATGATATGTTCCCAAGTGATGATATTTGGATCACGCAGATCTTGATATTGATGAGATGGCTATGTTGTTGGATGCAGTCATACCTTGTGATATGTTGATGACTTACACACTAATGAGAATATACAGGTTGCTGGTCTAGAGGCTATTGTCAAATGCTTATGTAGCAGATCATACATTGTGTATGATAGTTGCTGATGACTATCATGATCCTATAAATGTCATATAAAGGTCATATCTAGACTTATGGTTTTAGGTGGAACAAGTGCAGAAGGAGATCATGGTCGCTGACAAATGTTGTTGATGTAGGTTGTTCATATCCATCATAATATTGCTGAAAAAAAAAAAAAAAAAAAAAAAATCGTCTTTATGTCTTGTATTTTCCTTCTTATCATGGTCATGTAACAACCTATCTTGGTTCCCCACTATGCTTGGGATGGATGATGTAATGTTCTTATTTTATCATGTATCCTCATTTATTTGATTGATGTACCCCAACTTGGTTGGGAGATGGTTGTATGTATGAGTCTTTGATGATAGGAAGGTCACTTATGATGTATGGAGTCATGTTCTTTTAGAACATCTTTTTGCAGACCGTGCTTACAGTCAGGGGAGCATGAACAACACACTTCAGCAAAGCAGAGACTTCAACATGTACTCAGAGGGAGCATGGACAGATTGGTACACCTTGGCATATACAAAGGGGGAGCTCATTCAAAAATTTCAGTAGGTACTCAAGGGGAGTATGGTCAGCGGAATGATTATCAAGGAAAGAGCATATCTTGGTTCGCCCTTTGCCCTTGATGTCAAAGGCGGAGAATGAGTTGGTTTTATTGCGATCAAGTCCAAAGGGGGAGATTGTTGACATTATGATGCATGTGTTGTACTTGATGGCAGCCCAATTGTAGAAGAACAACTCACATATATATATATATATATATATATATATATATATATATATATATATATATATATATATAACTAAGAAGAGATATCATATGTATCAGAATACATGGGATGTAGGACAGCTCAAAGGAATCAAGATGACAGATCATAGCGTGACAAGTCAGCTTTGCCATCAAGTCCAAAGGGGGAGATTTTTGGCATTATGATGCATGTGTTGTACTTGATGGCAACCCACTCATAGAAGATCTACTCACAGATGACAGATCATAGTGCATCAGGACAAAGGTTTGAAGTTCAAGCTCTCAGAATGGTAGAAAACTGAGATTCCCGCAAGTTCGCAGGCACACCGTTGGAAAGGTGCGGACCCCGCAGGGTCACCGTTCAGAAAGTGCAGACAGGTTCCCAGATGCTCCGAACAAAAGGTGCGGTCCCCCAGTACACGCACTTTCATGCAAAGAAAAGCGCTCACACGTGCGAAATATTATGGTGGTCCATGGTATTTAGTCTGACGCTATTGAACCTATGGTTTGGTTCGTGGTTTTGCATCTAAAGTATTGAACCCCGGTTTTGGATCCCTAGTATTGGATCTCTATAGTTTTGGTCCATGGTTTGAGAATGGCCCAGACTATAAAAAGGGAAGGAGATGATTTGGCCTTGGACACTGGTGAATTGAATATCTTAAGAAGAAGTAGATCTGAAATTTTGTGGGTGAGTAATAGTCGGATCTGAATCTGGGAGTAACTTGAGATTTACAAGACGAATCCACTGATGGGTTGAGATCTCTTTGGCGCACGATCAGATCAATAATTCTGATGGTCTGGGTTATAATTGAACACTGATAAATCGTATATAACCGGAGGTGTGCAGGCAACACACGGCAGAGGTGCGGAGGTGCGCGGGTCAGCCATAGGCGCAGGTGCGGAAGTGCACAGGCACATGTGCGGAAGTGCACAGGCATGCCGTAGGCACAGGTACAGAAGTGCACAGACAAGTCGTGGCCATAGGTGCAGAAGTGCGCAACTGACCAGAAGTTGCAGGTGCGGAGGTGCGTAGGTGAGCAGAAGGCGAACGTGTGAAAGTGCACTGGTGAGCAGCAAGCGCAAGTGCGAAGTGCGCAGGTCCGAAATAGCAGAAGTGCAGACATCCGCAGGTTTCTATTGGCTAAGTTGCGGACTCTACTTGAAATATGTTTTAGTTGTTTTATCTATTACTGCTATGTTCAAGGTTCTAATTTGTTTGCTATGTGCTGAGAAAGTATTGGTTCAGTTTGTGCACAAGGAAGTTGGTTGATTGCAGATCCATTTAATACTTGATGGATTGAGATCTTAAGGATTGGAATGTTTATCATTATCTGGTTTGATAGACTAGATCTGAATTATTAACATATGTTTATTAATGGTATGATTTGGGTATGACCAATGTATGGAACAACTGCAAGTTATAAGGAAATATTCACAAGTTGGTTTGGTGAAAGTGTTGTTTCAGTATTAGGTGATTCAGAGATTGATGATGCTAGTAATTATTGATTGTTTACTTCAATGATATTGATGGGTCCAGTATGAAAATTGGATGAAACGCGGCCTTCAGATTATGATGATGTGTTCCATGAGTATCCAGTCTGAAAATGTATGAAACGTGGTACCTGAAGGAGAAGAGATTGTAGGCCAGCACTTACGTACTAGTATCTCAGCTAGTACAAGAGAAAAGCGGGTGGTAGCTCCCTTCCAGTAGCAGTTGGAAAGCAAGTAAAGGTTGGAGCATGTAGCAACCTGTGTACTAGTAAATGGATTGGCTAGTACAACAATTAAGGGGCTTGTAGCTCCCTTTCAGGAGAGTCTGGAGAACGAGAGAAGGTTGTAGCCTTCTGCAGGTAGAAGCTTGTGTACTGGTATAAGATTGCACCAGTACAAAACCATTTCAAAAGAAGTTTCTTATTAATAAGAAGATTGAGACGACTTGCAGTAGGTGGTTTTCACCCACATTGGGTTTCCACCTTACATCATGGTGTTCATGTGTGCTTCTTGTGTGTGATGATCTGTTCTATTTTACTGCTTTTGTTGACTGTTCATATGGCTAATAATGTTCTGATGCACTCAGTAAGGATCAACCAACTGAATCATAAGTTTACTATATGAATTTTAATATGGAAATGAAAAAGTTACATTGATGTGATAATACTGATTCACCCCCCTCTCAATATTATTTCTAACACTCGAATTATAGGTAAGTAGCTAATTCACTCCTCTATCTGCATTTGTGTAATTAGGAATCATGTGAATGCAACGAGATGGTTGAAATTGAAAGAGGGAAAGGTGGCTAGTTAACTTGGCCACCTTCATTTAGTTGACTCCACTTAACCGAGATATCACCCACACGTGCGCACAGTCAACTCAAGCAAAAGATGCGAAGGACAGGTAGTGGGAGGAAGAGTTAACTCTGATGCAATAATGAGGGGATGATTACGAGGGGGGTCATGATTGTTGGGTTGTGTTATATTCTTTCCACGACTAACCTACGTAGTTTAACGGGGGGTGGTAGCCCCCCCTATCTAGGGGGTTTGAGGGGGGCGGGTAGTCCCCCTTTACGGGGTCCGGGGCAGCGTCTCGGGAAAATTTTTTTTGGACCCTATATTAGGTTGGGCGAACCTACCTATGGTTTTGTGCATGATTTTCGCACATGGTATTGGACGCGATGGTTTTTCGGTCCATGGTATTGGATGCTTCAACATGTATAAATATGTATTGTAACATTGAAAGGAACATAATGAAAAATCAAGCTGGTAGTCCCGGTTTTGGGATCCAGGGAAAAATCTCTGTGCATATGTGTTTTATGGGTTATGCTCTCGCATTGTTTATTTTCTTTGTTTAAGAATTTGTATGCAGGTAATTTCTGTACAGGGTCAAAACCTACATTTGGTATCAGAGCTGATTTGGCTTCAAGGGGACGCCTTTGTTGCTGAGGGGTTTCGCTCAGGCCTGTGGTAGACCCTGTTCAGTGGGAGATCTGCGAGATCGATTCTGGTGGTGAAAGAAGATGGCGAGCAGTGGAAAGATCGAGATTGAGAAGTTCAATGGTCAGAGTTTTGAGTTGTGGAAACTCAAGATGGAGGATCTGTTGGTCGATAAAGATCAGTGGATCGCGGTAGATCCGGGTACTAAACCATCGGTAGTGACCGATGAAGAATGGAAGAAATTGGATCGGAAGGCAAAGAGCACAACACGATTGTGTGTCTCAGATTCAGTATTGCTGAATGTATCAGGGGAAGCTACGGCAAAGGATTTGTGGGTCAAGTTAGGGACTTTGTACCAATCTAAGTCTCTGGTGAATAAACTTTTCCTGCGGAAAAAGCTGTATAACATGAGGATGAAAGATGGAGACTCGGTGACAGAGCATCTGAATGCGTTTAATACTGTGGTAAGTCAATTATTATCTGTTGATATTAAAATTTCAGATGAAGATAAGTGCATCAGTCTATTGTGTTCTCTACCAGATTCGTGGGATAGTCTGGTTATTGCAATAGGTAGCAATGCAACTGCTTTGCAGTTTGATGAAATAGTCTCAGCCTTGCTGCTAGAGGAGATGAGACGGAAGAATATGGACAACCAGAATGGTGATGCCTTGTCTGTACGAGGACGGTCCCAGAACAGAAACAAAAATAAGTCATCGAGTGGGAGATCTAAATCTAGAGGGAGATCTAAATCTCCAGGAAAACCTACAAAGGTGGTGTGCTAGAAATGCGGAAAGGAAGGGCACTTCAGAAGGGATTGTAAATCTAAAGCTCCTGATAAAGGAAAGAGATCTGATGATGCTCCTTCTGAAGAGGCGAAAACCACCTCAGATGAAGGTGGGGATGTGTACTTGACTTCTTCAAGTACACATGTAGATCATGAGGCATGGTTGATTCACTCAGGTGCATCCTTTCACTTCACTCCCCATAGAGAGTGGTTCTGCGAGTATGAGAAATACGATGGTAGTGATGTCTTCTTAGGAGATGATAGGAAGGCTAGAATCATTGATCGGGGAAAAGTAAAGTTGAAGCTGCAAGGTGGAAGGGTTAGAACACTTCCTGGTGTTCTACATATTCCTGCATTGGCCAGAAATCTGATTTCTGTAAGCAAGTTGGATGATGCAGGTGTAAAGACGGTGTTCAAGAAAGATACCTGCAAGATGGTTCAAGGAGCACTGATATTGATGCGGGGAGTTCGGATTGGAACTCTGTACAAGCTGCAAGGTAGCACTGTTTTTGATGGGTGCAATAGTTCTATGGTTCCTAAAAATGGAGTAGAAAATCTAGTGGTCTCTGGAGAGAAGGGCCTTCGAATACTTCATGGTAAAGGTATGGTAGAAGGTATGAATGATAGCTTTCTGGATTTTGATTTCTGTGAAAATTGTGTGTATGGGAAGCAGAATCGAGTGAGTTTCCCCTCTGGTGGTAAGAGGACGAAACAGATATTAGAGCTTGTGCGCAGTGATGTGTTTGGACCTGTGAAGGTTCCATCACTGGGTAAGTCTGTGTACTATGTATCATTCATAGATGACTTCTCAAGGAATACATGGATATATTTCCTTAAGAAGAAATCTGAAGTCTTTGACAGGTTTAAAGAATTTAAGGCTCTGGTGGAAAATCAGACAGAGAAGAAGATAAAGGTGCTGAGGACAGATAATGGTGGAGAATTTTGCAGCAAGGAATTTGAAGAATTTTGTAAGAAGTGTGGTATAGCACGGCAGAAGACTACTCCATATACATCTCAACAAAATGGAGTCGCAGAAAGAATGAACAAGACGTTGATGGAAAGGGCAAGAAGCATGCTCAGTGGTGTCGGGTTAGGACAGGAATTCTGGGCAGAGGCGGTGGATACTGCACGTTACCTGATCAACAGATCACCCTCATCAGCGTTGGAGGATAAGACTCCACAAGAAGTATGGACTGGTAAGAAACCCTCTCTTTCACATCTCAGGGTATTTGGATGTGATGCATATGTACATGTTCCAAAGAAGAAATGAACCAAGTTGGATAGTAAATCTGAAAAGTGCATCTTTATTGGGTATAAGGATGGTCTAAAGGGTTATAAGCTTTGGAACCCAGTCACACGGAAGGTTGTGTACAGCTGAGATGTGGTGTTTAGAGAGGTAAAAGATGTTATTCAACATGAAGTCCAACCAAAGGAACCTGAGAAGATAGCGTTTGAGCCAAAGGAGGAAGAAGCGGACTCTGCAGCAGAGGAGGAATCAGAAGATGAAGAGCCACAAACTCCGGCTGTGAGAAGATCAGGTCGAGAAAGAAGGCAACCAGAAAGGTATAGTCCATCTGGTTTCAGTTCAAATTTTTCTTTGTCTGTTAGGGATGATGATCCCAGAACTGTGAAGGAAGCAGTGGATTCAGAGGATGGAAAACTCTGGAAAGAGGCCATGGTTGATGAAATGTCATCTTTGCACAAAAATGAGGCTTGGGATCTGGTAGAGTTGTCGGCTGGAAGGAAACCCATTGGCAGCAAATGGGTGTTCAAGAAGAAGACTAATGCAGAAGGAAAGGTGGAGAAATACAAAGCTCGATTGGTAGCAAAACGTTATTCCCAGGTGCCGGGAATTGATTTTGGTGATATTTTTTCTCCTGTTGCCAAGGTAGCTTCTATTAGATTACTTTTATCTGTTGCTGCTGCTTTTGATTTTGAGGTAGAACAGATGGATGCGAAGACAACATTTCTTCACGGGGATTTGGAAGAGGAAATCTACATGAGGCAACCTGAAGGCTTTGCGGTGAAGGGTAAGAAAGAACTGGTATGCAAGTTAAAGAAGTCTCTGTATGGCTTAAAACAGTCACCAAGGATGTGGTATCAGAAATTTGATACATTTATACGGGGACTTGGCTTCACCAGAAGCAAAGCAGATCATTGTGTGTATTTTAAATTAATTGGTGACCGTGTTATTTATCTGGTCTTATATGTGGATGATATGTTGCTGGTTGTAAATGACAAAGAAATTATCCAGGATTTGAAGACTCAATTGTCCTCCAAATTTGACATGAAAGATCTTGGTGCTGCAAACTATATTTTGGGCATGGAAATTAAAAAAGATCGGGAAAAGAGGAAGCTCTGGTTAAACCAGAGGAAGTATGTCGAGACAGTACTGCAGAGGTTTAATATGCAGGATAGTAAACCGGTGAAGGTTCCTATTCCTGTAGGTGTGAGGTTATCTGCTGAACAGTGTCCCAAGACACAAGAAGAGGAAGAGTACATGTCCCATGTTCCATATGCAAGTGCAGTCGGTAGCCTGATGTATGCAATGGTCTGTACTAGACCAGACGTTGCACATGCAGTGGGAGTATTAAGCAGGTTTATGTCAAAACCTGGGAAGGAGCACTCGACAGCAGTGAAGCGGGTTTTCAGGTATTTGCGTGGCACTAGTGATTATGGTTTGTGCTACCAAGGAAGACCAGGATTGGACAGAGTGTTGGATATTCATGGTTTTGTTGATGCAGACTGGGCTGGAGATCTGGATCAGAGAAGATCTACAAGTGGGTATGTGTTTAACCTATTTGGAGGTGCAGTCAGTTGGATGAGTAAGAAACAATCTGTAGTGGCACTATCAACTACAGAGGCAGAATACATGGCAGCCACTCATGCAAGCAAGGAAGCAGTTTGGTTGCAGAGATTGTCTTCAAGTATGGGGTTAGTACAGGGAGCTATAAGAATAGATTGTGACAGCCAAAGTGCAATTTTCTTGGCAAAGAACCCTGCTTATCATTCAAAGACAAAGCACATTGACGTTCAGTATGACTTTGTGAGGGATATGATAGAAGACAAAAAGGTGTTGCTGGTAAAGGTGGACACTTTGAAGAATACTGCAGATGCATTGACAAAATCTGTGAGCTCTGAGAAGTTCTCTTGGTGTAGAGAAAGAATGGGTGTTTCAGGGCTGGAAAAATGACTAAGCTCTCTTGTGGCCCCTTGTGGAAAGAAAACAACAAGTGGGAGATTGTTGGGTTGTGTTATATTCTTTCCACGACTAACCTACGTAGTTCAACGGGGGGTTAGAGGGGGGCGGTAGCCCCCTTTTGTTGCGCCGATTGCGCAGCAGGGGGGGACTGAGGTGGCGGTAGCCCCCCCTGTCTGGGGGGTTTGAGGGGGGCGGGTAGCCCCCCTCTACGGGGTCCGGGGCAGCGCCCCGGGAAAAATTTTTTTGGACCCTATATTAGGTTGGGCGAACCTACCTATGGTTTTGTGCATGATTTTCGCACATGGTATTGGACGCGATGGTTTTTCAGTCCATGGTATTGGATGCTTCGGCATGTATAAATATGTATTGTAACATTGAAAGGAACATAATGAAAAATCAAGCTGGTAGTCCCGGTTTTGGGATCCAGGGAAAAATCGTTGTGCATATGTGTTTTATGGGTTATGCTCTCGCATTGTTTATTTTCTTTGTTTAAGAATTTGTATGCAGGTAATTTCTGTACAGGGTTAAAACCAACATTATGATGACCAAGCAAGTGGGGACCAACAGTCCTAATCTGGGCAATGTACAACTTGCTAGCTCAACACTCATAACCAAAAATAGCCATAAAAGGTAATGAGCACTCCTCCCCACGCATTCTCACCACCTTTTCTTCAATTTCTCCTCGTAACTCAGCCACACATCAGTCTTCTTATGCCCCCATAGCCTCATATCCACCATCCTCCATTGATTTCCTCCATATATTTGCTCTCGGCATTTTCTACAAGGGCACCTACAGGAAATCTACAGGAGGGACAATGGAATTCTACGGGAGGGGCAGTGAGTCATTTTGAAGGGATAAAACGTGATTTTTGGCACGAATTTTAGTTTGAAGAGGTAGGGTTCATGAATGCCCTTTGTTGGATATCAAAATGTGAAAGATTTGGTCTCAAATTGAAGAAAAAAAGAGTCTTAAGAGGGTAGAAATACATTAAAAAAAAAATTCCTGTTTTTTTTTTTTTTTAAACACAGTCCCCTGTGTTTTTCTATTTCACTCAAAATTCTTTGTCTCCACCTCCATATTTGGTTTTTACAAAGAAGTACAGATAGTATGATAGGGGTTTTATGAGAAAAGAGTCCAGTAACTCCGCTAGACTCTATGCACATCCTCAAGTGGTGGAAATATTTACAAGGGCAAATTGCATGAATTTCTTTGAGAAGTTTAGAGGGTTTGATGATGAAATTGCCCATGAATTTGATATCTCTCTGGTCCCTCACACAAGAACTCATGCTAATGTAACCATTAGAGGCCTCTCCATTGAAATAAACCCTGAATTCATCAGTTGGGTCACTACCCTTCCTCTTTGGCTGCCTTGGAGTAAATATGAGAAATCAATTGGGCAGGCTGCCAACAGGAAATTTTTCCAAGATAATGAAACCCCTGTTGAAGACAAAAATGGGATTAGGAAGGCTAGTATACCATATCCCTAGGATGAGGTTAGCTACCAAGTGATCAAATAAATTTCTTGTGAGGGGAGGCACAACATTGTTTATGGATATCATTTCAGAATCCTAAAAGAATTGAGATATAGCATGGATACCCTAGCACATCAAAAGCTCAGTATCCCTTACTTTATCCTTCAGTCCCTCATTGGATCCAGCACCAAGATACAACCAGGAAATTCATAGCAGCTAACTCACCATGGAATAATCAAGATCCTAATAGAAGAAACCCTCCATACCCTTAGAATTCCTATGGCATGGGACGTTTTCATAAATATGACAGTTGAGGATGACATCAAGGCATTAACCTACAATGTCAGTGCTTCTGTCAGTGAGGAGGAATAACAACAAGGAGGAGAAGATGAATTCAGTGATGACATAGCAGAGCAAGAGAGGAAGGAGGAAAGAAAAGAAATAAAGGAGGAGATAGTTGAAGAGACAGAACAAGAGGAGGAAAAAGAGACAGAAGAGGGGAAAAGGAGGCAGAGAGGGAAGAGCAAAGAGAAGAGTCCCCCAAAACTTGGGAAAGAGAAGCAACAGCTACCCTCACTGCCCTCAGTACACCAGTCAAGCAGAAGTAGAAGAGGAAAAGAAAAACCTCCATGTATTTCAGGGCAAGGAAGAGTACCAGAACTAAAACAGGCAACTCTCATCCCTCATCAAAGACTCCCATTAACATTAAAGAATCACCATCTACCAAGGTGAAAGAATCTCCTTCCAAGACACCCATAACCTATGAAAGGAGGACTCCAAGATCTTCTACATGGAAGGGAAAAGAAATTCTAGAGGACCCCAAACTAGACCTATAGGAGGCTAAAACAGTGTTATAGGAGATACTGTCCAAACTACAGGAGACACACAAACTTGAGGAAAAGATACGAGGACAGTCAGATGATCTGATAATCACTCCATGAGTGCCATCAATTAAAGATTTATTAAAACAAAAGGTATTACGGACTCATGCGCTGGTGTGTGTTCTGCGTTATTTAAGCAACGGATCGATTAGATTTCCAATACACAGAAATTTAAATGGAAAGACAACAGAGAAATACAATAAGCAACACAAAGACACAAAAAGTTTTAATAAGGAGTTCACCCTATTCTCTGGGGCTACATCTCCGGTCCAGCTTCAGTGGTGGCCTTGTTTTATTGTGTCTTTAAGTAGAGAATTACAAATACAGGGACTCAATGTGAGTTCTCCTGAAACAGGTTTGCTTGGTAGGGTGGTTCTTGGATTCCCCAAGCCACTTAGAGTACATAGACTCTTATTCTTCGTACCAGCTCTGTGACCCTTGGTCTATAGTGGAAAGAGCCAACTATGATGATCAATCCGGACAAATTCCTCTATGGGAAGGCTTGAATCTTCAAGCTCTCTGGTGCTCGATGCTACCTGTGGTCAGATCAGCCCTTCGTCTCCTCTGCTTGGCTTTACTGCTCTCTGTGTTCAGTCCTCCTCTCAGGGTTCACTGTTCACTATTTTTTTTTGTCTCTCGGACTCCTCTCTATTCCTCTCTATTCTCTCGTTTCGACTATCTCTGTTCATGGCTTTAGCCATTCGATCCTCATGCCTGTTCAGTTCCTCTCCCGCTTGCATCAATTATCCTTCTACCTCCGTGCTGGGAGTTCCCTGTTTGGCGTCAGCATGAATGCTCGGGAAGTAGCCACGTGTCCCCAATGGAATAGCGCCAACTTGCTCATCGATTCATTTATTCAGTTACATCATGTGTGCGTTCTTTCTCCACTGTGGCAGTTAAACAAATTCCAAATCCCTTTAGAATGCAGCTTAATTTCCTGTTGATTCCGCTTCTTTCCATCGGGCGCAATCTCAGCCATCTGATCTGGGCTCCTCCAGATCTAACTTCATATGAACGTCGAGCACGGTTGACTTTCTCAACCGATAATGCCCGATCACGGCTATTTTTCTCTCACCTCCACTGCCATGTGTCAATCGTTGAGTGTGATCCCTCCGCTTCCTCCAAAACCTCTTACCGTTCAAGGGCACCCTGATCAATACCACAGGTTTTCCAGAGCACAGGTCCTGCCTTCATACGTTAGCCCTTTTTCTTTTTTCCGCCCGTGGTTCTCTGGCTCCCAACGAGACCAAGGGCTTAAGGCCGCTCCATTTTGACCCTGTTTGCCCAGCGATGCACAATCGCCTCCTTTTCCCGATCCGGGGCTCACAGGGGTTGTTTTGGCCTGTTGCGCATTCTCCATGGGCGTCGGTCAACACACTTTGACCGAGGTCCTCGTCGTTCCACGTTGGTGGCCATTGCCACTGGTTCAAGGCATTTTTGATCACTGTTTTAGAATTTTCACAGATTTTTTTGACCTGATTTAGTCATGGTTCTTTGACAGTCGTTTATGGATTCGATTTGGATCACGGCCTCCCTACTGAAAAGCTTTTGGACCACCAAAAGTTGGTTTTCTTTAATCATCGACTAAGTGAGGAAACTGTTTTCTGACTTGTCCAATCTCAATCCACTTCGCACTGCTCGGCTTCGAGCCTTTAAGCCCAATCCTGTCGTATTCCACTTGTCCACTGCGCGTCATACTTACCTTCCTGTCCAACACTGTATCTTCCTGTAACTCATTAAGATATTCAAGTAGCAGGTCGTCGACAGAAGGTAATTGACTCTACTCTTCAAGGTCCTCAATCATTGAAGGTTCAAACAACCTTAAATAGTCTACATTTACGACTGAGTAGATGTGCATGTAAGCTGGTAGCTCAAGGCGAAAAGCATTTTCACCAATCTTCTCAAGTATCCTGAAGGGTCCATACCCGATAGGTTTTAGCTTTTTACCATCACCTTGCATCCTGTCCTTGCCGATATACAACCAGACTTGGTCTCCAACTTGAAAACTATGCTCCATCTGATGCTTATCATGCCTAGCCTTGTACTTGGCCTGGCTCCTTTCCAACTGTTCCTGTACTGCGTGGTGGATCTCCTGGATCTGTTCAATGAACCTAGTTGCCTTGTCCACATCATTGTGTCTATCAACCATGGTATCTTTACCAAAGACAAAATCCAAAGAAGACCTTGGTATGAAACCAAAACAGGTCTTAAAAGGAGATCTCTGCATAGAAGAGTGTTTGGCTCTATTGTAAGCATGCTGCACATAGCACAAGTACTCATCCCAAAGCTTAGGATGTTTGCTGCAATATCCTCTCAGTAATTGGATCACCGTCCTATTAACTACTTCTGTCTGGCCATCTGTTTGTGGATGAAAAGTTGTGCTTTTCTTCAATTTGGTGTCCATTAGTTCCCACAGACTGGACTAAAACTTCCCCACAAATCGGGTGTCTCGATCAGATACAATAGAAGTGGGTAATCCAAAATGCACCCATACATGTTCAAAGAACAATGTTGCAGTTTGTTCAGCCGTAATCTATTTACTATAGGGTATTAAAATACACATTTTTCTGAACCTATCTACAATAACATATAGATAATCATGACCTTTCCTAGATTTAGGTAGTCCTCCAAAAAAATCCATGGAAATGCTTTCCCAAGGGTGAGAAGCAACTGGTAGTGGAGTGTACAAGCCTAGTTTTCTGTTGATGGGCTTGCTTTTCACACACATAGCGCATCCCTTTACATATCTAGAAACTGTCTAATTCATTTTCGGCCAATAGCAGAACCTTTGCAGCTGTGCAACTGTTTTAATTACCCCAAAGTCACCTGATATCAGAGAAGTGTGTGCTTCCCTAATTATCTTTGCTCTCTCAGTTTGTGGAATGCATAGTTTCTCACAATGATATAAGAGTTGATCCTTCACATGATTGTCCAATTCTTCTACTCTTTTACCTTGACTCAAAGTTGCATATACATCCTTAAAGTCCATGTCCTAAGCATATTGTTCCATGTAGCTTTCATGCAGCACAGAATTATGATTAAGTATGGTAGATGCATTTATAATGGGTCTAGATAACATGTCTGCAACCTTGTTATGTATGCCCTTTTTATATCTGATGACCAAATGAAACTGTTGTAGGAAACCCATCCATATGTAATGTATTGACTGTTGCAACTTAGTTTGGGAGTGTATATATTGAAGTTGCTGATGATTAGTATGTATTACTATTTATTTGCCCATTAAGTAATGTTTCCACTTTTTCACACTCTGAACTAATGCATACAATTCTTTATCATATGTAGGATAGTTAACTACTGCAGGATTAAAAGTCTCAAAATGATAACATATGGGTTTACCATGCTGTGTCAACACTGCTCCCATGGCATAGTCACTGGCATCAATTTGGATCTCAAATGGTCTTTGTAGATCTGGTAGTGATAGTACAGGTGCTGTACTAATCTTTTCTTTCAAGGTGTCGAAGGCTTTCTGCTATTTGCCTCCCCACTGAAACACCTTGTTCAATCCTGTCAAAGCATGTAAGGGAGCTGCAATTGAGGAAAAATTTGAAATTGACTTCCTCCAATATTGTGCTGCTCCTAAGAAGCTTCTCACTTCTGTAGCAAACTTGGGTTTAGGCCAGTTTAAAATGACTGCCACTTTAGAGGGATCTATTTTCAATTCACCTCCCCTTACTATATGACCCAAATAATTTAGAGAGGTTTTGCCAAATTCACATTTGGAGAGTTTAACATAAAGCTTTTCTCTTCTCAAAACATCTAAAGTTTGCTTAACATGCTTTAAATGTTATTCCCACGTTTTACTAAAAATCAGAATGTCATCCAGATACACAATAACAAAATCATCAAGAAAAGGTCTGAGTACATCATTCATTAATCTCATGAAATTAGCAAGAGCATTAGTTAGGCCAAAAGGCATAACCAGCCATTCATTCAATCCTTGCTTTGTTTTGAAAGAAATCTTCCATGCATCTTGCTCTGCAACTCTGACCTGATGGTATCCACTATGCAAATCGAGCTTGGTGAAATAAACAACTTCCTTCAATTCATCTAAAAGAGCATCTATGCAAGGAAGAGGATAACGATTTTTTATTGTTATATTATTTAGTGCTCGATAATCAATGCACATTCTCCACGAGCCATCTTTCTTTCTCACCAGAACGATTGGTGACCCACATGGTGACGTGCTAGGCCTGATGAACCCTTTCTCGAGCAACTCCTGCACCTGCTTCTTGATTTCAGCATTCCCTAAAGCAGACAACATGTACATCCCAATGTTAGGCAAAGGAACATCTTGCTACAAAATAATATCATGTACTATTCCCTTTTTGGGTGGCAGACCTTGTGGTTCTTGAAACAAGACATCATACTATGAAACAATCTTTTCTATATCAGCATTACAGCCCTCAAATACATTGGTTTTATCAAATTTCTTTTCCTTTACAACCATTAGTAAGAACTGTTTGCATGAATTTATCATTCTTTTCATCTGTCTTGAGTTTATGAGAGTATAATTATTCTTGACCTTATGAGATCTTACAAAGTATTCGATTCCATATTTAACAAGTAGATACTTGTTCTCAGCTCTATAGAAAATAACTTTCCTATCATACAAGTACAGAATTCTTAAAACAATTCCACATATATCTAAAGGAATTATATCTAACTCAACCTCATCTACAAATTCTGACCCGAAAGAAAACTTGAGTTTGCACTGTCTAGTCACTTGTAGTTGTGCTTTATCATTCAACCATCCTAATGGGTATGGTTTCTTATGAGGCGTAGTTGTTAATCGCAATTTCTTTACAATTGCTTCAGAAATCAAATTTACTTGTGAGCCACTATCAAACAAAGTATCAATCTTTTGATTTTTTGAAATAACTTGAATATGGAAAAGCTCATGTCTTTTTCTCTCATGTTCTTCATCAATAACAGATTGAGCAGAATTACTAGTAGATGCTTCAAAATTCTTACCTTTTATACTTGTGGCTGTAATGATTGTTTCATCTCCCGAGTCTGACCCCAAATCTTTCTGAATAGCTATAGCAGCATTCTTCTTCTTGCCCTTAGACTTCTTAGGTCTCAGCTCTAGATGTAGAATCCAACAATGCTCATCATCATGCCCCTCCTTTTTACAGTGAGTTCATGAATCTTTGCCTTTTTGTGCAGTGTTAGCCTTCCTTTCTTTCCACTTATGTTTTCTTTTCTCCTTTCTCTTGCTTACAGTGGGTTGGGATGGTCCCCCAACTTCTGGATTTCCATTCTTTCCTCTAGCTTCTAGATGAGTAGCTTGTAAAGATACCTCATCTATACTAGTGGGATTAAACATGAGGATGGTATCCCTCATGTAGCTGTGTATACCACCAATGTACTTCAAAAGAGTCTCTGGTGAGTCTAATGAGATACCCAACATCAATGCTTTTTTTCTGAACTCTTGAGTATAACCTTGCACACTTTTCCCCTTCAACTGCCGAAGAGTTTTCCAACTCATCATGGCTTGTTGCATGTAGGCCAATGGATAGAACTGCTTTTGGATTGCAGTAACAAATTCACTCCAAATAGAGATGGTCTTACCATGTCTTTTCATATCAGCTTGGGTTCTGCCTTCCCACCAAACCAAGGTAGTGCCTCCTAGGCGTAGGCTTGCCAACTGAATCTTACTCTTTTCTGAGTCTATGTTCTGTACTCTGCAATACACATCAATTTGTCTAATCCAATTGTCCAACTTTTCAGCGTTTATCTCTCCATCATATATAGGTAAATCAAATTTAACATCTAACTTAATCAAAGATGCTTTCCTATTATACACAAGGTTATTAGGAGGTGTGAGAAAGCTTTCTTCTTTCCCCTTTCCTTTGAAGTGGTCATGGGAATGAGATTCATCTTCTTCTTTATCTTGTTTAGAGACTGATGAATCTTCATCCTTATGCTTTCTAAAGTTCCTATACATTTCTTCTACCATAGACTTTATAGCTAGGAAACTTTCTAGGAATTGAGGGTCTGGCCCTATAGAACCTTCCCCTGACATTGTCTTTCAAGAATAGACTCTCCCAATTTCAAGATTAGTTTCCACCAACTCTCCTTCTCCTAATTTGAGCTTTGATCTAGTGAGCATTCACAGCTAAACCAACACAAGCTTGTCTAACCTTACAACCTAGAGCTCTGATACCACTTGATCTAATAATCACTCCATGAGTGCCATCAGTTAAAGATTTATTAAAACAAAAGGTATTACAAAATCATGTGTTGGTGTGTGTTCTGTGTTATTTAAGCAATGGATCAATCAGATCGCCAATAAACAGAAAGTTAAATGGAAAGACAATAGAGAAATATAGTAAGCAACACAAAGACACAAACAGTTTTAATTTGGAGTTCACCCTATTCTCCAGGGTTACAAGTCTGGTCCAACTTCAGTTGTGGCCTTGTTTTATTGTGTCTTTAAGTAGAGAATTACAAATACAGGGACTCAATGCGAGTTCTCCTGAAACAAGTTTGCTTGGCAGGGTAGTTCTTGGATTCCCCAAGCTACTCAGAGTACACAGACTCTTGTTCTTCCTACCAGATCTGTGACCCTTGGTCTACAGTGGAAAGAGCCAATTGTGATGCTTAATCCAGATAGATTCCTCTATGGAAAGGCTTGAATATTTAAGCTCTCTGGTGCTCGATGTTGCCTATGGTTAGCTCGACCCTCTCTCTCCTCTGCTTGGCTTTACTGCTCTCTATGTTCAGTCCTCCTCTCAAGGTTCACTATTCATTGTATTTTTTTCGTCTCTCAGACTCCTATCTATTCCTCTCTGTTCTCTCGTTTCGACTGTCTTTGTTCATGGCTTTAGCCATTCGATCCTTATGCCTATTCAGTTTCTCTCCCGCCTGTGTCGTTTGTCCTTTCGCCTGCATGCTGGGAGTTCTCTGTTCGGTGTTAGCATGAACGCTGCGGAAGTAGCCATGTGTCCCCATTGGAACAGCGCCAGCCTGCTCGTCAATTCATTTCTTCCGTTACGTTGTGTGTGCGTTCTTTCTCCACCGTGGTGGTAAAACAGATTCCAAATCCCTTTATAACGCGGCTTAGTTTCCTGTCGATTCTGCTTCTTTCCATCGAGAACAATCTCAGTCGTCTGATCTAGGCTCCTCTAGATCCAACGTCATACGCACGTCAAGCGCGGTTGACTTGCTCGACCGATAATGCGCGATCACGACGATTTTTATCTCACCTCTGCTACCATGCGTCGATCTCTCAGTGTGATCGCTCCGCTTCCTCCAAAACCACTTACCATTCAAGGGCACCCGGATCAATAGAGTCGGTTTTCCAGAGCTCGGATCCTGCCTTTGTACGTTAGCCCTTTTTCCTCTTTCTGCCTGCGGTTCTCTGGCTCCCAACGTGACCAAGGGATTAAGGCCCCTCCATTTTGGCCCTGTTTGCCCAGTGATGTGCGATTAGCACCACGCATCAAAATCGCCTCCTTTTCCCGATCCAGGGTTCCCAGGGGATGTTTTGGCCTCCTACGCTGTCTCCATGGGTCTCGGTCAACACGCTTTGACCAAGGTCCTCGTCGTTCCACGATGGCGGCCATTGCCACTGGTTCAAGGCGATTTTGATCACTGTTTTGGAATTTTCAAAGATTTGTTCAACCTAATTTAGTCATGGTTCTTTGACAGTCATTTATGGATCCAATTTGGATCACCAAATGTGAAACAGGAAGCACAAGAGCTACAAGAACCTGAGCCCCAACCTAATCTTGACTCCTATTACAGACTACTTGAGGGAGGCAAGATAATCCCATAGAAATTTTCAATTCCACTGTTTTTCGAATTGGGAAAAGAGAGAGTGAGAACGCATAGGTGGATGTAGATAGCTAAGTCCAAAGGGGTTGATGATATTGGCCACATGGAAAACAAACTCAGGGAAATGGGCAGGGAATTGAGTGCTCTGAGAGATAGAGAAGCCATTACAAGAAGCCACCTTGAGAACGAGAATGAATTACTAAGGAGGCAGCTGCAAGAGAAAGAGACTCATTTGGCATACATGGCCAGCTTATCCATAGAAGCATTACAATGTAGAACACCAGCCAAATCCTATGGCCTCTATCTGAAGGACGAAGGGCTTCAATTCCAATTAAAAACTTTGGCACAAAGAGGCACAATTCCTTTCCAAGAATACAGGCAGTTCATTGATTTGTGTGACCAAAGCACCTCTGAGGACAAAGCAAAGATGGTAGAGTTCTATCCACACAACATGGCCCTCATAGACCTGAATGTGTGGGACCCCAATGCCAAGCTAGGGGATCTGCAATTAATGGCCATGGGGTCATGGATGAACCATGAATAATTGAGGGCAGTAGAAATGAAAAGATTGTTAATAAAAGAGCAGAATGAACCATTGATGATAAGATTTGAGATTGGATCCTATGGCACTCATCAGCACACACAACCTGCTTTCCAATGACCCTCAAATTGCCCCTAAATATCTAGCCAATCAGGAACAAGCCATTGCACACTTTGAAGATATGTTTAGGATACTTGGGGAGGACTGTGTGCATGCATGCATGAGAATATGGAACATCCTACCCAACAAATTGCAGATCATGGAATACCATTCCCCCATGAGGCTGAAGGAGGCATTGAAAAGAGTGCCAATGTACAAGCGCTCCATGCAAAGGCTGAAGGTTAATTGGATTGGCCTTAAACTGAGTCCTCCACTCATATTAGTCATGCTGGAAGGTAGAAGAGAAGAAGAAGAGAAGGAGTAGTTAAAGGACATAGACAAAAAGGCAGGATTTTATGGAGAACATGAGCAGACCACATCAGAAGCCTGGAATGCTAGGGAGGCCACCAGGGCCATAAAAGACGAAGAGATTGACTAGGTTTCTCAGAGGATGATCAACACCTTCATTAGGGGGGTGGTGATGAGCCTCATAAATGGGTAATTATATGGGCTCATTTTACCTCCTAACCTAGTCAAATCAACTATTCTCTTAGCTTATTGTATGATTTTCTGATTGTATTTATGCTTATAGGGTGAGTTGAGTTAGTTATTATGCCATGTGGTCTAACATGTATTTAATGCAGATTATTGATGGATTTCGAGGTCAAAGTCAAGGATCTAGTGGTCAAACTGTAGCAATAACTCGAGGTATATAGAGGAGAGGACTTATAGGAGGGATCCCCCTCACTTATTTCTCCTCACTTTGAATTCCCATTCATTCAGCTCAGAGTACAAGCAGTTGAATCATGCACTAGAAGGCAGCCAAGCAAGTGGAAGATGATTGATAGTTATCTCGAGTTTTGGGAGCCAAGCCTCCCTGATATTAAAGAAGTTATTGGTAGCTTTAGATGTATAAGTAGAGAGGCCTAGGGCCTCACGGGATCGACTTTTTTTTTGCTTCTGTAAACTCTGCTCAAATTTCGAGCTTACTATTTTATGACAATTTTGTGTAATCTTGCTATTTTTTTGATAATGAATATGGAATCCTTCTTGAGCTAGAACTAAGTTACATCAAACGGCTGAAGCTCTTGGGTTAAGGCCCAATCCAAGCAGTCAAGCTTCTATTTACTTGTATTTGTATGTTTTCCTTTGGTTTGTAGATTAGTTTTTTGTTAGATATATTTCTCTTATGGTTAAGAATAGATTTCTTTTGATGATTTAATAGCTTGCTTCCATTTATGCTTTTGGTAGCAGGTTAAGCAATGATTAGAGAAGATTCAAAAGGCTAGCAATATTGCGTAGGCCTCTCTTCCTCCCTCTGGGACCATGATTTGAGGCAAAGACTCTCTTGCTGTCCCAAAGACACAGATTTTCCTCATTCCTAGGACTTCTAGTGTTTACAGCTCTCTAGTAGGTTGATAGTCCAATTTTTCTTTGCTTTAGATCTTCTTTATCATGTTCACTTCCTGATTTGCAATAGTCCTTTGGCAGATTTCCTTTCTTACAACATTTACCAGCATTTCCTTCTATACATCATAGTTTAGGCCATTTTAATGCAAAACTCTATTTTTCCTAGGATGCACTCATTTCATTGGTTACTTGATTTTCTTGGTTGAATGTCAGTTTCTATGAAGCATATCTCTTCCAGCAATAGGCTAGCTTACAAGAAATCACACCCTCCATCTGATCCATGTCCTATAGGTCTCCCAAATGTCACCTCAATTCTGTCTTAGTTTCCTTCATTTTTCATAGAACTTCTTCCTCTCTCCTTGAGAAAAACCAATCATATTTCTCTCTCCTGGTGATTCATGATAGAGCTTAGGCACCCTAACACCTCATTCCAACCTTTATCCACCTTTTCCACCCACTCCCACGCCCTCAAAATAGCGAAAATTGCTCTCGGCCTCCTCCTGTACTTTCCCTGTTTTCCTCCTGTAGTTTTCCTATGTCCTCCTGTAGTTTTTCGTGTAGGCTTTCTTTTGAAGGCCGAGTGTGGGAAGAGCCTCTAGAAGGCCACCTAAGACCTTGTAGGACCCATCCACACCATCCTACATCCTTCCAAGCTCCAAAACCGCCGTATAACGCCACTTGTTTGTTGCCACACTCACACACGATAAATTAGATGCATGTTAAATTCACATAAAGACACATAAAAATCCAAAAACATGTTTTTTGCTTATTTACTTCCAAAAATAGCATGGTTAGATGTTTTTTAATTCCTTGATTAGGTAATGGCAATTCTTTCATGGTTTTCATAGTGTTTTGGCAAAAGTAGAATTAGCTTGTTAATTATGGTTTACGAGGTTTTGCTTTACATTCCAGTCTTTCTCCTTTCTACAGTTAGAATAGTATCTGTAGAGTAATCTTTCTTTCCTTTCATCACATATAGAGCTTCTTATGAAATCTATAGAAGTTGGTTTGAGCTCCTAGTGGTCTCGCGCCGGCTGACCAAGAGACAACCTACAGTGAGAACTAGTACTTGTGCATATAGCACCGATGCTTCCAAGTTTGTTACGAACTACCAGGTTGATAAAAGTAAAGTTGGTAGCCTAGGAGTTGCAGCATTATTGCTGCAATAATGGCGCTCATCACATATTTATATTCTGATTTACAATATGTTGTCATCGACTCCTACCTATAGTGAGAAGAAAAAGTGATTCAAACTAATAACCATCTCCCGTAGGCTACTTGAGTGGATAACTATGGAGTTGTGCCTTGTTTTTTATTACAGGTACCATTACCAGAAGTAATAGTTAGAGGGACTAGAGAAGGGCACAATCGAATATTTCATTGAGGATCATGGGAGGATCAAACGGGATGGCAGGCGAAAGGGCCCCGGGGGTGCCATGGGAGTGTGACTGTAAGACTCCCCCGGGGAGCTCAACATTAGTGGTGGGAGTTCCATAATTAGAGGTGGAAAATTAGGGCTCTTTTCGCTAGATGAATGGGCAGTAAGGAGGGACATTAATCTCTCCCCATCAAGGAGAGGGCTAGCAATCAGAGAGCGGAGCAACAGTGGTGGTCGGATCGGGGTTTGATAGAGCAGAGCAATGGTGGTGGTGGGATCGAGGTCTGAGAAGGGGTCGCAACAGTGTAAGGGTAAGGGAAGGGGAAACTCATGGGCAGAGGTGTAGGTTTGGGATTAGGTTTTTGGTTTGAATTTGGGTTTTGCAGGTAGGGATGGTGGTATTGATTTGGGATTGAACTCAAGGGGCGGAGGATAAGGAGCCAAAGAGGAAGGAGGAGGTCCCTAGTTTAGTGTTCCCATGGTGATACCGACATTTACTGGGTTTCCAGGTTTGCAGAATTTTAGCATATCGAATCCACCTACTCATCCTCTGCCTCCTGTACCCACAGAGCCCATGTTTATCAAAACAACTTTTCTAACACAATTTTATGGACTTCAATACCACCTAAAAGTTGAAAACCACCTCAGCGACTAATGCGCATGGGGATTCAAACTCGTGCCTAGATTCAATCTAGCCATGAGTGAGAATGATGACTTGTACATCTAAAAGAAATTGAAAACACAAAACCTTATTTTCTTCAGACAAATGGAAATGCAATTTTGTTCATGTATTGAGAATGAAGAACGATAATATAAAACAATTAATTTTAATCTACCACCATACGAGATATACGCATCTCACGATAACCATACCTGATAAAAACAAAGAGTAATTCCAATAGTTTCTGGTTCCAGTAGTTTCTGGATAGTTTGAGACTAAGGTGGTCAAGGCTGTAAACTGCTGCTTCTTACAATGCATTTTCATCGTTGTTTGTTCTACCATCCTAGCTCTTGAACTGGTGCCTTCTACCATCTCCATTTAAAGATTGACATGATTTCATTGTTTACTGCAGAGCTTCCCTGAATCTATCACAAATCTATTGAATCTGGTCCATCTAGACGTCTAGTCAAATCAACTTACATCGCTTCTGAATTCCATCGGGAATCATGTGAAGCTCAAGGTATTCAATGTTTCAGGAATAACCTTACTACGCTTCCTGATAGCATTGCAAACTGCTGGTAACTATTCAAAATTTAGGTGTACTTCATAACTTTAATTATTTCTTTCATTTATATTACAACCCTGCCATGCATTAATCCTGCTAGTTGTTGGCCATGATGTTAATATTTTAAATTCAGAGAATTGGAAGAGTTGATTGTCAATTTCAACCAAATGAGGTGGCTACCTGAGATGCTCGGTTTCAAACGGTTAGAACCTTCCGAAGCTTTGTGTTCATTCGAACGAGATCACATGTCTTCCATATTCAATCTCACACATGATGTCTCTCTTCTTTCTGTATGTCCATACGAACAAGCTTGGAGACCTTCCAGAATATCTTGAGAGCTTGATGAATCTGAATTTTAACTATCTTTTGGCTCTCCTAGAATCGATTGGGGGTCTCACGTCTCTTATCGAGTTAAACATTAGTTACAATCAGATTGTTGTGCTGCAAGACTCTATTGGTCGACTGGAAAAGTTGTAGCGTGTGAAGGTGGAAGGGAACCCTCTGGTTGTACCCCCACCCCAAGTAGTAGATCACAATGTGGACGCCATCAGGGAATACATGGAAGACATGCTGAAAGCCTAGAAGAACAAGTGTGGAATGAAGAGTGAGCGTGAATAATGGTTGCGAAGAATAGTACCGAAATTGGTGACATGTGTAACACCAGACTCTTATTTCACAAAAGCAATGGTGTGGAAAGAGTGTGGATCCGAGGACAATGAAAATGAAGCTAAGGGAGTATAGTTCTGCATTTTTGTGACTATTCATCATCGACGTGCTTCCTTCGCTACATGACATTCATCATCGCCTCTTAGCATCTTGTGACACCTCCCGTACTCCCCACCACGTGTGATATCTCAACTTATATAAATCTTAAATACAGAAAAAAGAAAGAAGCCTCTCTTCTTGAGGATGATATGTCACATTGTCAATAACATAGTGTCCTAGAGCATTTTACATTTCCATTGCGAGTATGTCTATTTCTTTTCTCTATATTGTTTATGGCATATATCTAATTACAGTGTTATGTATTATAAGATTTATCATAAGGAGTTAAATTTGTTTCACTGCGGGATTTAAAACCAATGGAAGTAATAACATATCACTATACTAACCAGGTAGATGATGGGATAACGTTAAATAACAGGTAGATGGTGGGATAACATTACATTGTACCAATTACTTGGTCATCCTTTAAGGAAACATTACCATGTAAATTATAAAATAAAGAATTGCATTATGTGGAAAATGATGTCAGTTGATTTATATCAGTGACATTTTTTAATGTGGTTGTGTTAGTTATATAATTTTGGATTGTTAGAATTACATATTTTAGTTGATGAGACATGCTGAGATAATCTAATCTGACTGTTTTAAATATTTTTTTGGTTCTCAATCAATCTATGCATTCAATGATGCTATTTAAACAATGAGGCTTTTGCCTAGGGGGCAGCGCAATTGGTGATGGCCATGATATGAAGTATGATAAAAACAATGAGATTCAAAGTTCAAATCCCCAAGTGTCAAACCTTAAAAAAAAACAAGAAACAACAAGAAGAATTTTTGGTACTCAATCAATTTATACATTCAATGATGTTATTTAAACAATAGGAAATTATAGTTTCACCAACAATAGTGCTCAAAAAACATTCAATGATGATATTTAAACAATAATAAATTGATAATTTCACTGACAGTTATATGCTTATAAAGCGATTGGAAATTGTCATTTTACCAACAGTCATATCATTGGATTCCTAAAAGAAAGTAAAAAATCTAAAATGTTTTAGACTTATTTTTTATTATCAAAGTTGAACATTCTAGCTTCAGAAATATATCTTTTAACTTTATTTAATAATGATATATCTATGGTGATGAGGAGGAGTCTAGTATACTAAGACTAAAGTAGGTTTACCTAAGGTAAGATAGTATTTTGGATTCCTTCAAAGTTTATTTCTATGCTCAAAAAGCATCAAGAGAAGTGTTTCAGTATCACCATAATTTTGATGGGTTAAAACCTTAAGAAGGTTGGTAGTGTCAAGTATCTTTTGAAATTGTGATATATGCTTGAGAATATAAGTGAACACATTTTCATCCATAAACATGTCCATCCCATGGTGCTTTGGTAATTGACCAACGCCTAGTTTTACTATGCAAATAATGGAATTGACCAATGCCCAATTTCGCTAAGAAGATAATGAGAATTTTCTCTTATTTTAACAATATTTATTTTCCTCTTTACATTAATTGAAACATAGATACTTTTGATTTATATTCATTTCCCTTTTCTCCAATTCTATATAACATTACAGTTTATTCCTAAATTTTGATGTAATATTATTTTCAATATTATCCTTATTTTCCATTGATGTAATAGTATTTTTGGTATTATCTTTTTTTTGCAATATGATATCTTCCTTTATTTCTCAATGGTTTAGTCAACAATTGGCATTCTTATGTCATCCTTGGTTAAATCAAAAGTTGTTTTCGTTAGAGTTTGAAGAAATTTTATGAAACAATTTGAATATAGAACCATAATATGATGTGAAATAGATGGTAAACATCCATTAAATGTTTAATATGAATCTCTTACATGTTACTTATATGTCAAGATAAAGGTAAAAAATTAGACCTTTAAATGACTAAAAATCCACTCACATGTACAAATTCTTACCATATATCCGTTAAACATCAAATAACCAATATAAAAACAACACCAAATCCACATTAACAAATTTGATAAAATGATAATAAAATCCATTTTTATTTAACATATAAGCGACACTCATATTGTACTGTCAATTATAACTGGTATTTTTAATCATCAACCTAACGTCGTATATGCCATGCATAAGTAAAAAAGTATTTCAGTAAATGTCAATTATTAAGGGAAAAAAAAATTGGGGACACAAAGTACATTCATGGCTATAACATAGAGCCTAAAATTTACTAAGGTGATATGTAATCGTTAGTAAGAGTTTCCTATCCCAAAGGTTAGAATTACTATTATATATAAAGGAGGAAAGTGGTACTACGCTATATTCATTTCTAATATATGAACACTTCCTTCCAAACAACATTTTTCATGTTTTCCATAACTACCTACAACAATATAGTAATTATTTTCTAATAAATGAACACTTCCTTCCAATCAACATTTGTCATGTTTTCCATAACTACTTGCAACAATATAGTAATTTGAAGTGACTGATAAAATGTGATAAATTGAAGTGACTAATAAAATGTGGTAAAGGGATATTCAATGGCCATTATAGTTTATATAGAAAATATGGATTGTTTTGTCAATGCCTAGTCTCTTCAGCATCCTAACTAACATGAAGTCACATCAAGAATTTATGTTTATGACATGGTTTTGTAAAAGATATGGATGGGGTAGATTGAAATGTTTTCTACAATATTGTTGCATGTGGTTTACATGAGGTCTTAAGGGATCTATACCATGGATTTAATTATTGAGATGTTTATTAAGCATACAATAAAATCATACTAGCACTAGTTTCAAAAGGATATTCAATGATATTATATTCTTAAATAATGAACTCTCCATTATTCTTTGGTAGAAGTAAATAGGCAATAATTTATAAAGATAAGAACAAGAAAATCTATGAAATGTAACATTAAATCCTAAAGGTAAATACTAAATTGTAAAATAGTTTTATATATCCCTAAAATATCAAAGGATATATTTCACCTTCTCATTTTTTATGATGCTTTTTGACCCACTTTTTCTCTCAATTGGTTATCATATTCATGTTTGTAGTCTGTGTATAAGATGATGCCAAAAAATGTTAAAACATATTGTGAATTCACTTACTTAAAAATTATATATTTTTAAGGATTTTAACATATTTTTATTATGTGCTATTGTTTTCACAAGTTAAAAATTTATGAATATAAACTAAGAATCCTAAGGTCAATGTACAAAAATAATTCATGTATAAGCTATCCCCATAAATTATGATAAAAACATAACTTAATCTCTTAGAGGAATTTATGGAAATTTATTGTATGGAATGACTAGCATATGAAAAATGAAGAAAGGATTTGACATGACAAATGACAAGGGGAAAATAGGAAAGAGTGAAATGTTTTGTACTTATTCATCTTCCTTGGAAAATAGGCCAATAAACTTAATTGTGTGTTGAAAATGATGAATATATATGTCTTTCTTCACCAAAATAAAGGTATAATCACATCTTAGGATATGTTTCAACTTCTTATTTCTTATTGTGGGTTTTGATCCATATTTTTATCTTCTTATTATGAACAATTCCCTAAGTATCCTCCTTAATATTTAGGGAGTTATTCATGAAGAGAAAGTTCAAGGGGAATTCAGTCGATTCAGTTGAAGATTTAATTGAATTTTATGCTATCGATTTTGTTCATCATCTTCATTGTCTATCTCCAAGACCTCACCATCCACGGTCAACCAAACAACGATCACTGCAAAATCGTTTCCATGCATATATTTTTTACTCGCTAGAGGAGGATGAAAATGGGTCACTTGACTTAGGTTGCATGAATACTGTTTGGACATATAAAGCCCGCATGGATAGATTTAGATGCAAATAATAACATTAATTAATCTAGAAACAAGGCCTACACAAAATCAAGATGTAGGTTCAACATCAGTGCCGGAGGAAGTTGAATCTCCATATCTAATATATGAGCATTACAAGACTGTTAGCAAAAAAGTCTTGGAAGATGTGAGCAGTCTCTTTGATCGAACTGATGCTCTACGTTTATGATTGCAATTGAATCGCAGAGTGATGTTATTACGCAGGATATACAAGCTTTATTGCATAGAAATATAAGTGGAAATTGAATCTCAGATAGAAATCCAGGTAGAAAAATACCATGCTAGCATGATTTGAATCACTCGATCTGCCATGCTACAAAGCATAATGCGTTCAAAAGCGTAGAAGCCATGGAATCATCGAAATCATCAGTAGATAAAATCCGCAATTTACAATGCTCATAGGGAAAAGTTATCCATTAATGCACAATTTACAATGCTCATTGGTAGAAATATACCGCAAAAAACCTGATCCGCTCGAACATCGAGGCTCATGAAAACCTCGCAAAGTCTAGTATTAAGCTTTCGGTGTTCCTTTGCACCTCTTGGTGCAATTGCTAGTTTTATTTTTTTTAAGAATTTTCTTTTAGGTATTGTCTGTATAGGGTTAAATATAGACTGGGGCATAATTTTTGCAACCAATATTGTCCCATAATGATATCACAACCTCCCATTTCCATCCAAGCATATTAGCCTTCAAGAGATAGTCACCCATTTTGAGTTCATATTCTCCCACTTACCACCACATTTCATAGTACCTCAAAGGGATATTATGGTTTGAACTTATGCACAATATAGACATAATATTACATTTCTCATGATAATTGATGATGGGTGAAAAATTGGATGTTCTTCCATATATTAACATAATCACTTTCTTGTGCTTGATATATCCTAACCACTTTAAATTCTAAGGAAATGTACTACCCAACAAAGAATGAATTGAAATTTTGGATCCTTTCATGCTAGTCCTAAGGGTATCTTTCGTAGTATGGGGTGAAAAATTTAAAGGGTATATCTTGGCTACATCCTCATATAAAATTTCCTCATTGTATTTAAATGTGTCCATGTCAATTAATAATAATTTATTTTCCTTACATTTATGCCCTTGTAAATATTTTTCATCACAATAATTGCAAATACCTTTAAGTTAACATTTCAACAATTCACCAATGTTAGTTTCTGTATATTGAGTGTTAAAGAGTGATTTAGATGTGGCAGAAAGGTGGATTTCATCATTGAACAAAATTACAATTTTTGGGTTAAGTGGTTTCCACCACCTATGAGTGATGAGCTACTAAGAAACCACTAACGAGATCACTAGGAGATATATCTTCACTTGTTCTTTTATATTATCCTTGAGAAAACTAATAAAACACATTTAAACATTTTTCTATCAAAATATTTACCATAATCACCAATAATTTGAAGGAAGTAATAAATTCTTCCAATATTCCAATTCCCACTACTTGGTACCCTCATCAAAATAGTATCAGTTTCCAATTGGTCAAGAAGGGCCTTCACAAACTAGTTCCAAAAAAGGTGCCCTTGATGTGCCTCCTTATATTGTTTCTACCACTATAATGACCCTTCATTAGATATAAAAATCCTACTCATGATTTCAAATTTTCATCCTTAGTATGCTAGATGATAAAGTAGTTTTCTACCTGACCAAAAAAATTATTTGTATAAGATCCATTGAACTTACTGAGAGATACCTCAGGAAACATGCATATTATATTTGGTAGATTGTCATGAAATTTTGGCCTAGTACAATCACTCTCTCCTATTAAGAATTCACTGATAAATTTTCACCAAGTAATCATTCCAAGCATCCAATTGAGCATGGAAGGTAGAATTCAATGTGGACATGTTAGTTTGCATGAAATTAACTAATTCAAGGAGGATTTGTACCTAGAGGGTATGTGTAGGTGTGATTTTGGTTGCTAGTTGAATATATAATATTAATATTATATGTTTGTGAACCTTGTATCCATTTCCACTTTTCTAATGGAAACTATGGAACCACTAGAAGGGTTATCAACGAGATACACAAATGTGATTAGCACCACATGATGATTTTTTGGAAATAGGTCATGCACAATGTGAAGGCTTAAATACTACTTGTGAATCAAGAATAATGTCTATATTATACAATTAATTTGTAATGATGTAGAGAAAGCATAAATATCTACTAAAGCATTAATGATGATAAGAAAAGAGAGAAGTTAGGGATAAAACCAATTGAGAGATTCCCTCAGAGATTATTGTGGAGATAGTTATACACTTGGTTTGAATTAAACATCTAAATGTGATATAGCTATTATGGTGACCTATTTTCATATAACGGGATTAATTATACAATAGAAACACACCTTGGAGTTGCTTAATTCATATAAATACCCTTGAGGGGTTTCTTGAGAATAATTTCCATTTTCCCCTTGCTTATAGCATATGTTTCTTTTGTGTTTTTTGTTGTTGATTGAAGTGAACAATTGGTATCGCAATTATAGATTGTTGATCAACGAATTCAAAGAATAGTGAGTTATTATTGTTACTCATGATGTTGTAGATCTAGTGTACTTTAAAAAGCCAAGTCCTATACTTAAAATTATTTGAGGACAACACTAGAAATGGAGAAATAGAGGTTGAAGCAACACTTTTCTTAGTGCATCTATTGAAGGATGTAAAAATATTTATTCCTATTATATAGAAGAATCAAAAGAAGAACATTCTATGTAGTATTTTATTATTGGATGAAAACAAAAATGGTAGTGAGTTTGTCTCGTCTAAGGAATTTTCCTTCAAGCTATATTTATTAAATGGACGCCCATAGTTAATACAAGAAAGGCTATAATCATGAAAGGATATATATACGTACTATCAATACCAATCCTTATTATAATATAAAATAAAATATTATAAGATTTTATAATAATAATTAAATAGTTTAAGGGAGGTAGGTGTAGGGGAAAGTATTTCACCCCAAAGGAAAATTTGAAGGACAATTCATGTAATATACCTCAAATTTACTCCATTTACAAAAAATATTATTTCATTTTATAGTTTTACTTATCTCATTATGATGTTGAAAAACAATCACATGCTTCTCTATCACATATGTAATTAAGGGTATCATATGCTAGTTTATTCTAAAATCAAATTTTTTACTCTATGTTCCTTCTATTTTTGTTTCACTTAATTATGAATAAAAACCAATCCAAACCTCACCTTTACTTTGGTAGTGTCAATATGCATTTATTGGGAAAGAGAAGTAACATTTGATAATGTTAAGGAGGCTTATTATAATCAATCCCTCCTAGGTTATTATTTGATCTATGTATATGCTATTGGGGATCCCTTGGCCAATGGTGCTTTGGATATATAAGAAAAAATGGGTTTTACAAAAACTTTCTACCAAGATTTTGTATATGTAACATATACATCTTACCAACATCCTACTCACACATTTAATACCACGACCTAGATTATATAACTTATATGCCTTACCCACACACTACCCTTTAATAAATGAGTTAATGTGTCATAGCTATACCATGGTGTGCCATGTCATTTTATGGTTATGAGGCTTAGTTTCATTATGAAATATTGTCTAGCCATGTGATGTGCCAGAGAGTGATAGTAAAGATAAAAATCATAGACATAATAGTGAGAATCCTTTAATGATCAGTTAGGGCTACTATTATTGGGTGTCTGTTATATTGTTTCCATTGACTACCCCACACGTGAGGGGGTCACAGGGGGGCAGTAGCCCCCCCTGTATGTTGTGATGGGCGCAGCAGGGGGGTGGTAGCCCCCCTACACGGGGTCTGGGGCAATGCCCCAGGAAAAGATTTTTGGACCCTATATTAGGTGGGTAGACCTACCTATGGTTTTGTGCATGGATTCGCAGATGATTTTGGGTATGATGGTTTTTTGTCCATGGTATTTTGTAGATCCAGTTGAGTGAACTACGGTTATGTTCTAATCCAGGGTTAATTGATTAGGGTTTATGGATGCCTTGACATGTATATATATATATATATATGCATTGTAACATTGAGAGGAACATAATGAAAAATAAATCTGGTAGTCCCAGTTTTGGGATCCAAGGGAAAATCTTTGTGTATATCTATTTTATGTTTTATTCTCTCGCCATTATTTATTTTCTACTTTTCAGAATTCGTATGCAGGTAATTTATGTACGGGGTTAAAACCTCCATTTGGTATCTGAGATGTTTTGACTTCAAGGGGATGCATTTGCTGCTAAGGAGTTTTTCTCGAGCCTGTGGTAGACCCTCTTCAGTGGGATATCTGCGGAATCGATTCTTATGGTGAAAGAAGACAATGAACAGTGGAAATATAGAGATCGAGAAATTTAATGGTCAGAGTTTTGATTTGTGGAAACTCAAGATGGAGGATGTGTTACACTAAAAAATGTCACCATGACTATTTACAGTTGGTATGGCTCTATCAACAGTCATGCTATCCTCCTGGGCAAGTCTTATGCCTCTGCTCTCCATGTCAAACTTCAAGAAAGAGAGAAAGTCTTTGTAAATGTGTTTATCTCTGGGTACGCAGATTCTCTCGGCCTTACCTGCGGGTACGCACCTAATGTTCACAAAAGCTGCGTACTTGTACGCTCTGTATGTAAAGGGGCAGGTGCGTACCCCTGTAAAGGTCAAAAAGCGCAAGTTTCACTCCAAAAAAGTTACTTGTGGTCATTTCTAGAGGCTTCTAGAAGTATGTTTGACGTGTATGAAGCGCCTCCAGATGGTTCATGTACCCCTACCAAAGAGGAACTTATCCCATCAATAAGGGAGCTATCCCATCCAAAGAGGGGATTATCCCATTGATGGTGGACCTGATTAACTTCCTCTTGAGCACTATAAATACAGGCATTGGGCCAGAAGGAGTTGAGGTTGAAAGCTAAACATTTCTAAGGGTAGATGCTGCTGGAATTAGGACTCCCATTTAGAAGCTTGTGAGGAGAGATTGCCATCTTTGCTTGTTCTATTTGGAAGTGGGTGAGCTTTGTCAAAGTAAAGGAGAACTCTTGATGGACCCTGGGAGGGACTTGCACAACACCAAGGCTCAGGTTGTAATTGTTCCTTTTGTTTCCTATTAATGCAAATGAGTCCATTCTTCTCAATAACTTGTTATTTATGAGTTGTTTCATGTACTCCTTGGTCTATGTGTTAAATATGTTTTATTTTATGAGATTATCAAGTGCTATTTAATCGTTTGATTGTTAGTGAATGCAGGTTTCGAAGTGAAGGAGGAGCTCATCCGGATCAGCGAGGCTGGACTGCTACAACAACGTTGGACTACAGGTAGGATCTAAACACTTGATTGCTTATATAGTAAATGCATGTTTAGAGAAGGATTGCTCTTGTTTGTCTTGTTTTTCACTAGAGAGTCTTAGGCTCCTAGGGAGGTTGGTTGTGTCCGCACTATCGACTCTTTCCGCCTGACAAAATGGCGACTCCACTGGGGATTCCATTGATGTGAAAGTCTTTTCCTTTGTATGCAACTTTGATCTGAGAAAAGTCATTTATTTTCTGGTTTTTGGCTCTGTGACTTTGTATTTGGGTGGGTTAGCTTAGGGTTAGATTGAATTTAGTTTTTCTTGGCTTTTTCAGTAGTACGCACCCTCTGAGTATTGCACAGTGCGTACCTGTACGCACTGTTGCTGTGTGCACAGAGCGGGCCCGCACCTGTCTTAACAGGTTGCCTGCGTACCCTGCTAAAAATTAAGAAATTTCCATTTTTTATATTTTTCCTCTTAGATTTTGCTTTTTCTTAGTTTTTACTGCCCAGATCCATTAGTCTCTTGTCAAAGATCTTCACCTGAACTTGTTTCGATAGCATTGAGTGTTTTAGTGGATTTCATAGAAGTTTAAGCCCTAGGGTTTGATTTTTGAGTAGGTCCTGTAGTGACTTTGGCGGTAGAAGTTGTCAAGCCTTAGATCTCTCTGGTTTTGTCAGCCTTCTTAGGAGTCGGACCTGTCGTAAAGTCTACCTGTGAGAGCAACTTATCTTTGAGTTGTCTCTTTGGCAAATTTCGAAGTGCTTGTTGATTGAGTATTGAATTCCATTTTACAAAAAGAACAAAAAGATTTGAGTTTTGTTTTGACTGGTCTTTTGATTCTGCATTAGCTGGTCCTTGGCTTGATTGTGGTCAAGTAAAACAACCTAGAATCATCTTTGTAGGCTTTTGCCTCGTTAGGTTTGCTTTAGAGTAAATTTCTTTTTGATTTGCTTGTGAGTCAATTTTTCATAGATTTTATAGCTTTTGAGATTGATTTTCGTTAAAATAGATTTATATGCTTTATTAAATAAGAGAAAATACAAAAACATCTCCTTTGAAAAGTTTTGTTTCAAGTAGCTTTGAGGGATTGTGAAAGAAAAAGAATTTTTCGTGCACGTAAGGAGTGGTCATGTTTGTATGCTTGGAAAGATAAAGAGAATTGTTTCTTTGATTGTCTTTACTAAGAAAGTTGTTTTCTATAAAATTTACATTTTCCAACTCTCTTAGTTAGGAGTTTCATTGAAAGAGAAAAGTAGCGTAAATCATCTTAGGTGCATCTTTGTAGTGGTTTGAGTCGAGTCTACACACCATTGGTTTCATTTCCGCTACCTTTTGTCTTTAAGAAAACCATAAAATTAACGCTTAAAGTAAAATCAACTTAGTAACTTTTATTTACTAGGGCTCTGAAACACCAATTTAGATCAGGCTAGTGTCTTGGAGTAGGAGAGTAATTAACTCTCCAAGACAATAAAACCAAACAAGTAGCTTATCTTGTGATAGAATAAATCCAATTGTCTCATTTGTACTCTGGGAAAGCTCCTCTTAAAGGAGAAGCACGAGCTCGTGTCCGAACCAGTGAGGGGATCAATCCTCCCTCGTTGGGAACGACGCCAGACACGCACGTATTACAAACGGTAAACCTCGGATTAACCATTGTCGAGGAGCCAGGGGTCACTTGTCGGTAAACCTTGGATTATTGTCAAGGAACCGGCAAGGGGATTGAGCTTGATACTCTGCCCTTGCGTGCTGTCGGAGTGTAGACTGTTCCCCCAGGTGCATTTGTTGCGGTTGGTAACCTTAGTGACCATTATCTTTAGGATTCTACCGAGGTGACGGTGGAGGGAAGATCCCACTGTACCTGGAGCAGACGTCGGCTAGACTCACTTGGATTTTCGGGGGGTTCACTTCACTCGAGACGGTTAAAGTGGAGGAACTTGTGCCGGTCTATTCATTAAGCAGGTTGCCGGGGTAACTGTTCCACCCGCCACTTCTGTACTGAATCCGGCGATGTTGGGTTTCATCTCCAACTAGCGTTTTCGGTCTGGAAGGCTACTGTTTGTGCTTGGTTTGACGCCCTAGATTCTTTAGGCGTGTGATTCAAATTTGTTTGGTTCTTTAGCGACTTTAGGTGGTTTGATTTGAGATTTTACTTTGTTTTCGTGTGTGGTAGTTAAAAGTTTTTAGCTGTGGCAGAATTACCGAGACAGTCCCGTAGACTTCGGGGCAAGTCACCTGAGATTGTCACCGGAACTGATTTGTTGAGGAAACTTCGTAGATCACGGGGTGGATCTCCTGAAAACGTCCCGGGTCAATACGAAGGACTGAAGGTCCTTGTAACTCCTCCTAGTGGCAGTAAAGTAGGTTCACCTGAAGAAGGAGAATCTTCCTTGGTAGTCCATCCAGATTACCAAAGCCTAGAGACAGGTTATAATCCCGAAGCTGTTACAGTTTCTGAGCTTGCTGGTAGTTTTTCGTCTACTAGTGATACAGGCGAAGAACCTGAAATATCTGAACCTGTTACTCCGACTTCTAGTGTTCTAGATTCACCAAGAGTAGAACGAGTTATCACCGAAAATCTTCCTACTGGTCTGATTACTATTGAAGAACTTGCTCCAGAGGAAGAAATAGGCGTCTCTAACCTTGAAGATCAACTTACTATTGAGCTCAGGGAGCGTGAATCTATCGTTTACAGTCCTCCTAGAAGTACTACTTGGTACCTTTCGTTAACCAATTATTTAGACAACTCAGGGATAGGTTTTTCTACACCTCGTACTCCTTTTCCACCTGGAGGTATTTATACTCCTGTAAATATGTCTGGTCAGTCGTCCGTGTTTACTCAAACTCCTGAATCTTTCTTACACGGCGGTCCTTCTGTTCCCACCGGGTATCAATCACTTTCTGGTACCTTTGCGGGGGCATCTCCTCAACCCATTGATCATGGGTTATTAGCTGGAAACAATGGTAATATACCGTTGGGTGTAGGAGACATTTACATGATGTCAGGTTCAGTTCCCGTTTCTCAACCTCAAGGTGGCCAATTACCGCCTGGGGGGCAGCCTCAATTAACCCCTGGGGGGCAACCTCAAGGTACACAAATTGTGTCTGGGGGGCAACCTCAAGGTCAGTATGTACCTATGGTGCAATACATGCCTCAAGGTCAACCCCAGCCTCAATATGTACCCCAGGGTCAACCTCAGTATCAATATTTACCTCAAGGGTATCAACCCCAAGGGTATCAACCCCAAGGGTATCAACCTCAAGGGTATCAACCTCAAGGTCAAGGTCAACCCCAGTATCCGTATTTACCCCAAGGTTATCAACCTCAAGGTCAATACTCGAGTCAAGGTTATCAACCACCTCAAGGTCAGTCATATGTTCAAGGTATGGGAACTGTACCTTTCAGTTATCAATCCTATCCTCAATCCGGTTATGGATCTCAGTATTCTCAACCTGTTACGGGTCAATACCCCGGAATGATGGTGTGGGATCCATCGCAGGGTCAACAGGTGTTGCAGCCAAGTATACAGTTGGTACCTCAAGCTGGACAACCCGTAGTTTCTGGTCCACCCCAGCAACCGCAACCTGTCCAGTCAAATGTTCAAACTTCTGTAACTTCGGTAGTTACTCAGCCGCCAATTGCACCTAGTACTCCATCTCAAACGGCTGTTGCAACTACCGCTACATCTGCCGCACTTACTTCTGGAGTATCGACAGCTCCGGTTTCTACTGTCTCTGCAACCACTCCTCAGACATCTTTACCGTTGTCTGGATCTACGATTCAAACCACGGTCCAGATGCCTATAGGTCAGCCTGGTATAAGTACGGTTGTCACTACTCAACCTCAATTTGTTCATCAACCGTACCAGGGACAGTACCAACATGGGCAAGCTATCCAGCAGCCGGTTTACCAGTATCAACCGTATCCTGGGTACACTTATCAACAACCTCAACAACCCCAGTACGGTCCGGTTAATCCTGGTTTTCCAGGAGGATATAATATCCCTAATGCGATTCCTGTTCCTAGTTATCCTGGATATCCTCCTCCTGGGACTGGTCTTGTGACCCAGAGTTTTAGAGATCCTAACCGGCAATTACCGTTTATCGCAACTTTGGATTTACCAGACTTGACGCGCCTAACGAACGATCCAATTCAATATCTTCCGTTCTGGCCGCCAATGCCAAATAAGTTGCCCAGTGATATACCCAAGTTCGAAGGTAAGTCTGGAGAGGATCCGTCCAATCATGTGATGACTTACCACCTCTGGTGTGCTTCAAATTCTATCTCGGATGATTCGATCCGCTTACGTCTTTTCCAGCGTACACTCATTGGTCTTGCGGCCAAGTGGTACATTGAGTTACCACGGGCCTCTTTTTACAATTTCAGCCAGCTAGCTACCTCGTTCTTAACTCACTTTCAGTTGCCGGTCAGATACGATAACGGCACGGAGTTATTAACTTCACTAAAACAATCGACGTCCACGTATATTTCTGATCACATTCATGAGTGGAGACGTCGCAGAAGGTTAGTGAAAGTTTTTATTCCGGACCAAATCTTAGCTGAATGGTTTGTTAAATCATTATTACCGAAGATTACTGAAGATGTAGCTAAGGCCGGAGTAGTTACTGAGGAGCAAGTCATTGCTCAGGCGCAGTACCTTGACTTAGTTTATACTCAGTCAGGTACGTTACACGAGAAGATTTCAGATCTTCCAAAATCGAATCAAATCACTGCTGCTCCTTCGGGATCTCATGCCGCTGATGGTATGATTGGCATCGTGAACACAAAGAGCAAGAAGAAATCTTCCAAGACTTCTACTACTCCTATAATCACCTTGCCTGATTCCCCGACAGGAGAGTCTTCTCCTGAACTTTCCGCCGATATTCACGCTGTAGAGTCATCTACGGCCAAATCAAAAAACGGTGGAAAGAAGAAAGGAAAGAAGAAGGCTAAAGCAGACAAAGCTCCGAAGGAGAAAACGGAAAAGTCGGAAACCAATGACGAAAAGCGCAAACCTCGATATCCTTGTCTTATTTGTGAAGAGGATCATTTTACAAGAGATTGCCCTCATCGGGCCGAGGTTGTGAAAATAGTCAAAGGTTCTCCCACTCCTGCTGTGTTAACAAATCCATTTCCAAAGCAGGAGAGTAAGATGATAGGTTCTTCCTCGACTGCCAGTGAAGAACCCATTTTGATGATGTCTCATGTGAGGATTGCGACTCGGTCGCAAGATTATGGTAGTAAGAATCCTGTTGATGGTAAGGAAGCAGAATCTTCTCACTCTAATCCATCAACCTCAGCTCCTGGTTCTGATCCACTACAGATCGAAAAACCTAACCCGGACTTAGTAATCAAACCGCCCGCCAAGGGTGTACTTCGAAGGTCTGCTTTCAATCCACATGCGAGAGCGGCCCAGAATTACAACATTGTTGAGGACTTAGCTGTTTCACCCTCAGCAATGTCGGCTTTAGAAGTGCTGCAATCATGCCCAGCACAACGAAAGTTACTTTTGTCGGCTATCGGAGCTGTTGATGTTCAGGACCCGAATCTGATAATCTTCGATCTAGAAAATAGTACACCGCGTCTACCCCATCAAATGGCTTTCCAAATTCCAGTGATAGTAAAAAACAGGCCTATTCATCGGACTGTGATTGATGAGGGAGCTTCTACGTGTATTATGTCGATTCAATGTTGGAGATCGCTTGGTTCTCCTTCACTGAACCAATCCCCGACCATCCTTAAGGCCTTTGATGGCCGTGGGTTCCGTCCGTTTGGTATTCTACAGGAATTGCCTATAGGGGTAGAAGGTAAAACCGTTAGTCTGGATGTGGAGGTGGTTGATGCCCCTCTAGACTACAACCTTCTTTTGGGTCGAAGTTGGTCATATGCTATGACAGCGGTCGTTTCATCCGTCTTCAGAGTAATAAAGTTTCCACATAACGGTAAGATCGTGACCATTGATCAGCTGACATACTTTTCATCCGACCCAGCCTCTTCAGAGAGTATCCAGCATGTCGGTAAGACGACAATCCCTTATAGGGACGTTGGCGTAGGTTTAGTTAAAGATTCCGGTTTACTGGGAACTTTTCCTTTCCCTCCAATCAACGCAGACCCTTCATTTGCATCAATTCATATGATTACATCAGACACCATTATTTATGATGATCCTTGGATTGTCCCATCTGAATCTGAGACAGACTCATTCGGTGATGCTATGCCTTTGAGTCCATATGAAATTGCTTATGAAGCCGTCATGTCTTTTACCGACTCGCGTTCAACCCAAATCGACCAAATGAATGTGGTCAGTGAAGAATCACTTTTCACATCAACCTTAGAACGGATAGCGTTTCCCGAAGTCGTGTCATCTGACGAGCAACTTCGCGAAATCCTAAGTGTAGACGATCTACCATGGGAAGATCTCCATCATAGATCTTCGTTTTTACCTAAGGATGATGCTTTTGAAAATGATTTTTCATCTATCTTTACCGCTGAATATGTCAAAGACGCTCAGAATCCAATGAAACATTCTGATTCAGAGCTGAATTTAGGGAATATTTCTCGCACTATTCCCATTGACATTTCAGTGAAGCCCGGAATTGAGGAAAACATTCATATAGGTGCCTCATGTACAGCAAGATGAAATTCAAACTTACAAGGCCCTATTCCAAGAATTCCGCGATGTGTTTGCCTGGTCTTACGAGGAAATGCCAGGAATCGACCCTGCCATTGTTGTTCATGAAATAAAGACCTACCCGGACGCTAAACCCGTCCGGCAACGGTTGCGTCAGATTCACCCTCGGAAAGCGGCTGCGATTAAAGCAGAAGTCGAGAAGCTGTTGAAAGCAGGTTTCATTTATCCAATCCCGTTAACGGATTGGGTATCGAATATTGTTCCGGTTAACAAGAAACAAGGAACAATAAGAATCTGTATCGATTATAGGGATATAAATCGAGCTTGTCCAAAAGACAACTATCCTACGCCTTATATCGATCAAATTATTGATGATTGTGCCGGAAGTGAAATGTTTTCCTTTATGGATGGTTTTTCGGGCTATAATCAAATCAATATTCTACCTGCCGATCAACCAAAAATGGCATTCATTTGTCCATGGGGGACATTTGCTTACTGCAAATTACCTTTCGGGCTTAAGAATGCCGGAGCCACTTTTCAACGGGCGATGTCTTATGCATTTCATGACATCAAGCACATTGTGCAACCGTACCTCGATGATTTGCCTGCTCATTCTTTACATCGAGCTGATCACCTTGTCCACTTACGAGCAATCTTTATGAGGTGTAGGCATTATCGAATTCGGTTGAATCCCCACAAGTGTGTATTCTGTATAGAGACAGGTCGATTGCTGGGATTTGTTGTTTCAAAAGCCGGCATTCGCGTCGATCCCTCGAAGGTCGAAGCTATCATCAAATTGCCTCCTCCTTCGAGTTTGCGCCAACTCCAAAGTTTGCAAGGGAAAGCAAACTTTTTACGCCGATTCATTCCTAACTACGCCGAAGTCACTAAAGGTTTTACACGGTTGTTGAATCAGAACGCTCAATTCTTTTGGGACGAGATTGCCCAACAATCTTTTGATGCACTTAAACACGCGTTGACCCATGCACCGTTGTTGCATCCTCCCAACTACAACCAGGACTACTTCTTATACCTCGCAGCTTCGCATTCCACTATTGGAATGGTGTTAGTTCAAGAAGATGAATTCGGAGCGGAACATGTGATATATTATCTTAGTAGGACATTAAACCCACTGAGCTAAAATATTCACATGTGGAGAAATTGGCCCTGGCAGCCGTTCAAGCTGTCCAGCGTTTTCGTCACTACATTCTTCTCCGTAAAACTACAGTTATTTCGGATTGCAACCCTATGATTTACATTTTGACTAAACAATTGCTAGGGGGCAAGTACCCTAAATGGATCGTTATTCTGCAAGAGTTCGACTTGGAGTTTGAGAAGTCCAAGTCTAAGAAATCCTTAGTTTTTGCGGAATTGATGTGTGATTTCCCGTGTGCTGACACAGAAACTGTGGCAGAGGAGTCCATTGCGGACGAATCTTTGTTTCTTATCAGTACTTTAGATCCGTGGTACGGGGATATAATCATCTATCTCCAAACCCAAACCTTTCGGCCTGAAGCTTCAAAGTCGGAACGTCGAAGAATTCGGTTTCAATCCCAGCAATACAGAATTATTGGAGATACACTTTATCGCCGGGGGGCAGACTTAGTTTTTCGACGTTGTTTAACACACGAAGAGGCTGAGAGGGTTTTGAATGATTGTCACTCTGGAGCATGTGGCGGTCATATGTCTGGGTATGCCACAGCTCGGAAGGTGTTGCGCGCTGGCTATTTCTGGCCGTCCATGTTTAAAGATTGTATCATTGCGGTCCGAAAGTGCCACAACTGTCAAGTGTTTGATCGCAAGATGCGCGCACCACCTACTCCTCTCCATCCTATAATTGTCGTTGGTCCTTTCGCCAAATGGGGTATCGATTTTATTACTTGTAACCCTCACTCGGCCGGGGGGCATGCGTATATCATCCTCGCGGTTGATTATTTTACTAAATGGGCCGAGGCGATGCCTACATTCGACGCAAGCGGTAAAACATCTGCAGTTTTGATATTCAATCACATTATAACTAGGTTTGGTGTCCCACAAGCAATCATCACTGACCATGGGAGCCATTTTCGAAACATCATGATGACTGAGCTTACAAGCCAGCTTGGTTTGCGCCACGATAGCTCTACTCCTTATTATCCGCAAGCCAACGGTTTGGTTGAGTCTATCAACAAAGTTCTGGTTATCATGATCCGACGAATCATTGGTATTCATCGGTCGAATTGGCACAACATGTTATTTTCAGCGCTATGGGCATACCGAACTTCAGTGAAAACTTCAACAGGGTTCACTCCTTTCCAGCTAGTTTATGGCTTGGAAGCTGTGTTACCCATTGAATGCGAAATCCCATCACTTCAAATGGCTGTCGAATTACTCCCAGCTACTTCCGAAGAGGAGAAACGTTTATTATACTTAGCTCAATTAGATGAGACTCGACGTGACGCTGCATTGGCAATCGAGACTCACGCGAAGCGAATGAAAGCTCAGTATGATAGAAATGTGACCCCTCGGAGTTTTTCGGAGGGAGACCTAGTGCTGTTATATGATCAAGCTAACGATAAGCTAGGTGCTGGAAAATTCGTTCCTATGTGGCATGGACCCTACATTGTAAAGCGAAAGCTAGCAAAAGGGGCCTATGAGCTGGTAGATTTTGATGGGGACTCTTTGGGTAAACCCAGAAATGGACTTTACCTAAAGAGGTATTATGCTTAAATGGTGGATATGGAGAATTTTTAGTTAGGTTAGGTTTTCTTTCTAGCTGTGTGTTTGTTAGTTTAGATAGTGTGCTTAGCTTAGAAAGTGTGTTTTTCGTCGTTATTCTGGCTTATCTTGGTTTTACTCTTGATATTGCAGATGTCGACGCCTCTCCAAACGTACATTGGATTTGCCGATGGTGCTTGTCGTAGTACACGGAATATCTCTTCCGCAGCTTGGGTTATCTATTCGCCCTCTGACGAGTTAGTTTCTATGCATGGGGTGAGCCTCGGTCAAACGACGAACAACATTGCAGAATACAGTGCAGTGGTTGAATTATTGTCTGAATCTATTTCATTTGGAATTCGACGTTTGATAGTGAGGTTAGATTCTGAACTCGTTGTATTACAGCTTAATAGAGTATATGCCATTAGAAATCCTGTGTTATTAAGGTTGTTTTTGAGAGTGCGTCTCTTGGAACGTGAATTTGATTACATTGAATATCAGCATATTCCAAGGTCTTTAAATACATTAGCAGATGCAATTGCTTCTCGAATGTTGGACAGACATTTACAATAATCATGCAAGTAAATTTAAAAAACATTTCATCACATATGTTAAACAAAATGAGCCGGTAATAATGATATATATATATATATATAGATAGGAGTGTGTCAAAAATATACATCGTCTTCGATCATAGGTTGAAAAACACCTTATGATCGGCAAAAATGATAAGTACAAAAAGCCAAAAATGTCATATGTGTCTACAAAAGCGACTAGTCAATCACTGGTGGTGCTCTCTATACGAGACCACTGCCCGCGCTACCCTACACAAGAACCTCCTAAAAGGTCCTGGGACTGCAACCACATAGCGCTGAAGTCGAATGGGAATGTCATCTATGGTGGTCTCTGGTATATCCGCCGTCAGACGCTCTAGATCCTGTTCCAGCTCGGCTAAGGTCTCTGCGGCCGCATCCTGTGGGGCTGGTGCTGGTACAGCTGGTACTCTCCTCTCAAAAGCCCGGAGGTTGGCTGGACGCCGTGGACCTACATCTGCATTTTGAAAATTTGTGCTGTCAGTTTTGAGGCGGTATATAAAAACAAAAAAATATACATAATTTGAAAACTCGTGAAAAATGAAATACCTCTATCATCCCATTGTTCTCCCTGTGGAAGAACCATGTCCGGATCATTCCGAAAATCCATTCCGGCATAAGGAAAGTCCTGAATAGAAAAGACCTGGCTCTCTAGCCAGTGAAAGTAACCATCAGGAAATCGAACAACTGCTGCTCCTTCATCAGGATGCCGGGCCATTACCGCAACCCATCTCGTCAACTTAGGCTCCCGAGGAGCCCCAACTGGAACTGTAAGATGCTGGGGGACCAGCATTGGAACTCTCTCTAGGGCAAAGCTCACAACTAAAGGC